>CM035132.1:14680454-15160454 GCA_020205605.1 Panax ginseng
ATTAAATATTACTAATATTACAGATAAGAATCTTAAAGCAAATTTAGCGTTCTGTAATTATAGTTTTATTTAACATACATAATATTCTGCTATTATTTGCACTTTAATATAACAGTTTATTTTGTTGCATGTTAATATATTATATTCTGTTATTTCCAATATCTTTTAAATGTATATATGTGCATATATATAATATACTATTTATATATATATTCTGTTTATATATATTGCATGTTAATATATATATATATTACGAACATAACAGTTTTCAACACAGCCATCTTGAATTTGAAGTGGATATTGAATTACTTAAATCAAGTACACAATTCCTGTAATCATCCACATGATTCCTTATTCAAGCATGTAAATATTGCATGGATTGTCACTTGATTTATGAGTCTTAGGGCTGTTTGTTACATGTTACTATAGATATTCACTTAAACATACATTATGTTATAAAATTATGTCTAGATTCATAATATAATGGATGTCTAGAAACATGTAACTCCCATGTGTATTGATTTTTGAAACTCATGACTCTTGAGTTTTGTAACTTCCTAGTAGTATTGATGTTCTTACTTCTATAAATATGACAATTGCAAAGTGATGTTAGAGACAAAAGATTATGCAAACACTCTCTTTTCTCTAATCATCTTGTTTTAGTTATCTTTCATAACATTTCATAATACGTTATCAGCACGAATTGTTCTTCATTTTCGTCTTGAAGCAGACAATCATATTTGGTTTAAAATAGAAGAAGGTATAACTCTCTATATATATAATATATGTTTTGTTCTATATATATATAGTTATGTTTTTCATTCGTCGATAAGTGCAAAAGAACACTTATTGGGTTCAAAGTTTTGAAAATTCACTAAAGTTTTGAAAATTCACTATCTTCTAAATTTGCCAACCACGTTTAACAGTATACATATACTGGCAAAGGATTGCACAAAATAGTTTTCTAATAAAAGTTCGCTCTCTAGTAATAGTAATAATGATAGATGGTTTACTTATATGATATCTTTATGCATATCTTCAATATGAGATGTTGTAGGATTCTGGTGACTATTGAAACTCTTATTCAAAAATATTTATCACACCAATTGTCTCATTGATTAAAGAAATATGAATATGAAACAACAAATGTGGGTATATTTATGGGCAATAAAAGAGTGCAGTGCAGCACGTATTTTAGTTAAAATTATAGGGGTATGAATTGTTTTGCTAATATTTTAATTACAGTATGATGAATGATAACAATTCAGTGAGTTTAGTTTAGTTTAGTCAGATTGGTAAACCAGTTTTATTTGGATGACATCTTTAAAATTCATAAGGGTGGTTTTATTATTTTTTAGTCAAAACAGAACTGCAAATATCAATTTAATAATAATAGCAGTTTTAGTAACTAACATATATAGGATCTTACCTTGCAAAGCTCCATATCTATTTGGACCCTGCTTTGGGTCATAGAAAATATACAGTATCGAGCATTTGATGTGTTCATTTTAGTCTAAGTGTTATTCATTAAAATAATATAATTTTATACGTTAAATGTGTACAACATAAACAATAATACAATAGTTAATTTAAAGTATAATACATGTTAAAAACATATGGTTTAAGATAATGATATATGAAGAATGTTATGCGCAACGAGTGAAATTAATATACTTGCATGTGGTAGTAAGTTTATAATGGTTAATATCTTCATGCATACGTGAAAGTTATATGTGGATAATTATAATAAATTAAATTTTTAATAATTTTTGATATTTTTTGTATGAAGTTACAATGACAAATATACTTAGCAATGTTGGTTTGTTATTTAGTATTAGTAGAAAAATTTAGTTTCGTATTTTACTGTATTTCTATAAATTGTTTCATTATAATTAAATCTGAACATATATAATTATTTAATTTGATGGAAAATATGTTTAGTTATTTAATATTCAAATTTTATAAATTTGAATTTGTTGCCCTTGATTTATATCGAGCAAGAATTATTTGTAATGGAATCTTGATGCTGAGATTCGTATAAAGACAAAGAACCTTTGAGATACAATTATAGTTGACAATCATGAATCCTTGCAGGATCATGCAAAATTAATGATTTTTATTCGCTATCATCTCCATGAAAAATTAAAAGTTGAGTACATTACAGTAAAATACTCACTTTTCTTATGAAATGATTTAAAGGAAAGATTTTAAAAGCACATTATAATTGGTTACACCTGAAGTTGCAAGATTTTAAAAGTGTTGAGTGAAAAACACTGATGAAGACATGTTAGAGAAAATATTTATTATATTTCATGCCTCGAATATGCTCCTGCAGTAGCAATATCGAGAGCATAAGTTTACAAAATATTTCTTGAAGCGATAAAGAAAACTATGTTCGCAGAAGTGATATTATGTCTTCTAATAGCTGTACAAAATAATGAGTTTTTGCTGAAAAACCAACAATCTCGCTCGATCGATTCTATTACATTCCCTGAAATGAATGGAATCTCATTTGATAATCATAAAGGAAATTATGGTTGTTATTGTGGTAGTGGACTTGAAAAGAATAATCAATATATAAAAGGGAATGTACCTGTCGTACTCCTAAACACTTGGTAGATTTGTACCAAGACTCCATAAAAGAAAAGGAAATGGAATGATCCTGAAGATCCCATGAATTATTTTGACTTTTCATATGGAGTGGATATAACTAATTTTGATATCTATGGTTTCCTTGATGATATGTTGATAGAAATGTCCATACCAATTAATTATTTTTACTTCATTATAATAAGTAATTTTATTATATGTTTTATTTATGTTTCAAGTAAAATTTATGTTTTGCATATATAAAGTTGTATGGGCCAGAAGCTCATCAAACTTAATTAAAGGCTCTAGAAGAGTGATTATTCATCAAACATAATTGAAGAATCTTAAAGAGTGATTATTCATCAAATTTAATTAAAGTCTCTGAAAGAGCGATTATAATGTTTTCAAAGGGCAAAAAACTTTGTATTGATGATTCTTTATATTCTTTTGAGACAAGCAGAAATTTGTTCAGCTTTAAGGATATACGTTATAATAGTTATTATATTGAAATCAATAACGAAGGCAGTGAAGAATTTCTTTATATTACTTCAGTAATATCGGGCCAGAAGCTCATGTTAGAAAAATTATATATTTTCTCTTTTGGGTTATATTATACTAAAATGAGAATAGTTGAAACAAATGTTGTAATACACCAAAAGTGTACAATACACCAGAAGTGTTTGGATCCAAATGTTTTTATGATTTGGCATGATCATCTAGGATCAATAATGATGCATTGAATTATTGAAAACTCCCATAAACATCCTTTAAAGAACCAGAAGATTCCTTTACCTGTTGATTATATCAAAGTAAATTAATTACCAAATTATCACGTTTAATTATTGTTATTTGGTGTTCATCTTTTAAGAAAGAAATTAGAGTGATATTTTTAAGGTATATTTTGAGGATTGTTATTTTAATAGTCTTCCCACTATTAGGGGGAGAAAAGTCATTGCCTGAAGCACGACGTGAGATCATTGCCTGAAGCACGACGGGGATTAATTGGAATGTTTTAACGTTATTTAATTTTGATCCTTATATAAATCAATATGAACTAGAAGTTCAAAGGATAATTCATTTACAATGAATTGCAAATTAATTACCAGAATTATTCACCGATAATAAGAAAATAGTGATATCTCACATTCTAGCTGCTAATACTCTAGCAGAGATTGATGTCCCTGTAAGACAATCAATTAATGCAGCAAGAAATTGAATTAAAGTCACACCTGAAACATAGAATTTCCCAGAAGAAGAAAGTACAAGAAAAATAAGTTGCAGCCTATAAAGAGGCTATACCCATGAAACAGGCTACAAAATTTATCAATCTATCCAAAACTTATGAACAAAAATCTCCTGTAAATAAAACTCTTAAAGAGTTATTCCCTGAAGATGATGAGTTATCCCCTGAAGAGGATCAGGTACCTAAAAATAACGAGATCTCGATACATTATGTATATAAAGGAGACGTATATATTGGATAGAAATAAAATCGTTGTCGATAACATATTTTCATATAAATTTGCTATGGATATTACCAGAAGTAATGATCATATATAGAACCACAAATCGTTGATGAATGTAAAAATATTTGGCCACTGTATAAAGAGGCGATTCAAGCAGAATTAAATTCACTAAGTAAATATGAAGTTTTTGGACCTGTAGTCCGAACACCTAAAGGTGTAATGCCTGTTGAATACAAATGGGTATTTATACGAAATAAGAAAAATGAAATTATATGGTACAAAACGCAACTTGTAGAACAGGATTTCTTCGCAGAGACATGGTATTAATTATGAAGAAACATATGCTCCTGTAATGGACACAATTATATTCAGATTTTTAATTAGCTTGGTAGAAAGAAAAATTAATGGATGTTGTTACATCATATCTGTATGGATCATTATATAATTATATCTACATGAAAATCCCTGAAGGATATAAAATGCCTGAAGCATATAATTCTACATCTCGAAATATATATTATATTAAGCTACAAAGATCTTTATATGGGTTAAAGCAATCCAGATGCATATTGTTGTATAATCGCCTAAGTAGATATCTTTTGAAAGAAGGATTTGAGAATAATCCAATTTGTGCATACATTTTTATCAAAAGATCATAATCTGGATTTGCTATTATTACTGTATTTATTGATAAAAGAATTTACTCCAGAAGAGTCGACAAAAATAACAAATTTGAGATGAAAGATATTGGTAAGACAAATTTTTGTCTTGGCATACAAATTGAACTATGGAATTCTTGTACACAGAAAAAGTCCTGAAGTAACTTTATATGGATAATGTTAATCCTTTGAGTACTCCAATGATGGGTTGGTCACTTGATATCAAGAAATATCCGTTTTGACCACAAGAAAATGATTAATAAACTTTTGGTCTTGAAGTACCATATCTTTGTGAAATTGGTGTTTTGGTCCTGAAGTACTATATCTTAATGTAATTAGTACTTTGATGTATCTTGCAAATTTGACAAAACCTGATATAACATTTGTAGTTAACTTACTAGCAATGTATAGTTATGCACCAACTCGAAGATATTGTAATGAAATTAAACATATTTTACGTTGTCTTCGTGAGACTATTCATTTGGGATTATTTAATCCAAATGGTGATAGAACCAAGCATATTGCACCAAAATTATTTTATACACATGAGCCCCAGAAGAATGGCAATATTAATCATGTGATAATTTGGTTGATATATTCATTAAGTCATTACCAACTATGATTTTGAAGAAGATGGTGCACAATATTGGCATACTTTGACTTAATAATATTTTTACCATGAACAATGAAAATTCTATGTACTTATGAAGGGGAGTAAAAAGGATATATACTGATTGTACTCTTTTTCCTTCGCTAAGGTTTTTTCCCACTGGGTTTTCCTTTGCAAGGTTTTAATGAGGCAATCCCAAGGCACTAGAAGTTATACAAGATTATTGTACTCTTTTCCTTCGCCAAATTTTTTTCCAGTGGGTTTTTATTTGGTAAGGTTTTTAACGAGGCATATTCTTAGAAAATTGCTACAAAAGAACTCCATCCATTATGTATGAAGACAATGCTGCATGTATAGCTCAATTAAAAAGAGGATACATCAAAGGAGATAGAACAAAACACATCTCACCAAAATTCTTTTTCACACATGACCTTGATAAGTGTGGTGACATTGATGTTCAACAAATTCGATCATAAGATAATCTAGCAGATTTTTTCACCAAAGTATTACCAACTGCAACGTTTGAAGGATTGCGTCGTAATATTGGAATGCGACAGCTGAAGGACTTAAGGATACATTCATGGGGAGGTAATGTCGTACTGCACTCTTTTTTTTCCTTAACCAAGGTTTTTTTCCCATTGGTTTTTCCGGTAAGGTTTTTAATGAGGCGACTTTCAATGCGATATATTATACAATAGACATCCAAGGGGGAGTGTTATAAAATTATGTCTAGATTCATAATATAATGGATGTCTAGATACATGTAACTCCCATGTGTATTGATTTTTAAAACTCATGACTCTTGAGTTTTGTAACTTCCTAGTAGTATTGATGTTCTTACTTCTATAAATTTGACAATTGTAAAGTGATAGAGTTAGAGAAAAGATTATGCAAACACTCTCTTTTCTCTAATCATCTTGTTTTTAGTTATCTTTCATAACATTTCATAATACATTACTGAATATGATTATGGATAGTAATGATTTATAGTCACCTAAACATACATTATAGTCACTTGATTTAATAGTAATGATTTATATCCTTTAATACATGTGACTGACAAGGATAATCATTATATTTGAATTTAACAAAAACTTGTCCAACTATAAAATACAAATTTGTTAAACAGAAATTTGTAAATTTAGTTGTAAACAATATTTGAAAAATAGAAATTCTATAAATAAAATTTTCTGCGAAATAAATTGTTAACAGATTTTGTAAACAAATTTTCTACTACAGAAATTTTATAAACAAATTTATTGTTTGATTTCTGTAAACAAAATTTGTTATTGAATTCTGTTAAATTTTGTACAATAAAAATTTGTTTCTGTTTATTAATAATTGTTTTTTTTATAACAGAAATGGCATCTACTAGTACCATTCCTGCTGTGAGTATGTCTCATGGAGAAAAGCCTGAAAAGTTCAATGGAACTGATTTCAAGCGTTGGCAACAAAAGATGTTCTTCTATCTCACAACACTGAACTTGGCAAGGTTTCTACAAGAGGACTGTCCTACTCTTGTTGAAGGGAAAACTGACAAGGAAAAAGTGGCTGCTTTTGATGCATGGAAACATGCAGATTTCATTTGCAGGAACTATGTGATGAATGGTTTAGATAATACATTATATAATGTATATTGTACAATTCAAACTGCAAAAGAACTTTGGGAATCTTTAGACAAGAAATATAAACTGAAGATGATGGCATGAAAAAATTTATTGTTGGTAGATTTCTTGACTATAAAATGGTAGATTCTAAAGCAGTTATCACTTAGGTTCAAGAATTATAAGTAATTCTACATGACATTCATTCTGAAGGAATGTCATTAAGTGATTCATTCCAAGTTGCTACAATGATTGAGAAACTTCCAGCATCATGGAAAGACTTCAAGAATTATCTGAAGCATAAATACAAAGAGATGAATCTTGAAGAACTGATTGTGCGACTTAGGATTGAAGAGGACAATCGAGGATCTGAGAAGAAGAGTGGAAAAAACTTCATTGAAGCAAAGGCAAATGTGGTAGAACAAAGGTCAAACAACAACAAAAGGAAGCGTGAATGCAAAGATGCTTTCAAGGCCAAGAAGAAATTTAAAGGCAAGTGCTTCAACTGTGGCATCCAAGGACATAAATCAAGTGAATGTCGCAAGCCAAAGAAGTTCAAGAAAGAACAAAAGCCTCAAATAAATGTGACAGAACTGGAAAAGCTTTCTGAAAATATTTCAGACATTAATCTTTCTGCAGTTGTATCTGAATGTAATTTGGTAGAAAACCCCAAAGAATGGTACGTGGACACTGGGGCTACTCGCAACATTTGTTCCAACAAATGGATGTTTTCTACATACAAACCATTAGAAAATGATGATCAACTATTCATGGGAAACTCCTCAAGTTCAAAGGTTGAAGGACTTGGAAAGATTGTACTGAAAATGACATCTGGGAAAGAACTAACTTTGAACGAAGTGCTTCATGTGCCAGATATTCGCAAAAAATCTAGTTTCTGGATCACTACTTATCAAGAATGGCTTCAAGTTGGTGTTTGTGTCTGATAAATTTGTACTTACTAAAAATGATATGTTTGTAGGAAAGGGCTACATGAATGATGGGCTCTTTAAGATGAATGTTATGACTGTTGTACCGAAGTCTATTGATCATAATAAAATTAATTCTTCTGCTTACTTGTTAGAATCTTCAAATATATGGCATGTTAGATTATAACATGTTAATTATAATACTTTGCGTAGATTAATTAATTTAGAGTTCTTGCCTAAATTTGATATTAATCTAAAACATAAATGTGAAATTTGTGTGGAATCAAAAATGACAAGATTACCTTTTCATTCTGTTGAAAGGAAAACAGAACCTCTAGATTTAATTCACACTGATATATGTGACTTAAAGTTTGTGCAAACAAGAGGTGGAAAAAAATATTTCATAACCTTTATTGATGATTGCACAAGATATTGTTATGTATATTTGCTAAAGAAGCAAAGATGAGGCTGTAGAAATGTTTCAACTTTATAAAAATGAAGTTGAAAATCAACTTAACAAAAAAATTAAAGCAATAAGAAGCGATAGAGGTGGTGAGTATGAATCACCATTTGAAGAGATATACTCTACTCATGGTATTATTCACCAAACTACCGCTCCTTATTCACCTCAATCTAATGGTATTGCTGAACGCAAGAACCGATCATTGAAAAAATATTGAATGCTATGTTAAACAGTTCTGGAGCACCCCCGAATTTATGGGGGGATGCTTTGCTTTCTGCCAATTATATTCTTAATAAAGTGCCTCATAAGAAAACTAATAAAACACCTTATGAATTATGGAAAGGTCATAGACCTTACTATAAATACTTAAGAGTGTGGGGGTTTCTAGCCAAAGTGATGGTTTCTAAACCTAAAAAGGTTAAATAGGACCAAAAATAATTGACTGTGTATTCATTGGTTATGCAAATAACAGCAGTGCTTATCGCTTTCTTGTTCATAAATCTGAAATTTCTGATATTCATGTTAATACTTTTATTGAATCAAAAGATGCATCATTCTTTGAAAATATGTTTCAATATAATTTAAATAATGATTCAATTTCAAACAAAAGACCTTTGGATGCTACTAGTAATAATCCTGAAAATATAGACAAAAAGCCTGTATTGGATGAACCGAGACGTAGCAAAAGGGCAAGGACTTCAAAATCTTTTGGTCCGGATTTTCTAAAATTTTTGTTAGAAAACGATCCTCAAACGTACAAGGAAGCAATATCTTCTCCAGATGCTTCTCATTAGAAAGAAGCAATTAATAGTGAAATTGAGTCTATTATACAAAATCATACATGAGAATTGGTGGACCTTCCACCTGGTTCCAAACCCTTAGGGTATAAATGGATCTTCAAAAAGAAGATGAAAGCTGATGGTTCAATTGATAAATATAAAGCAAGGCTTGTTGTTAAAGGCTATAGACAAAAGGAAGGATTGGATTATTTCGACACTTATTCACCTGTTACAAGAATTACATCTATTTGAATACTAATAGCAATAACATCTTTAAATAGACTTGAAATACATCAAATAGATGTAAAGACTGCATTTTTAAATGGTGAATTAGATAAAGAAATATATATGGAACAACCTGAAGGTTTCATAGCTCCTGAACAAGAGAGGAAAGTATGCAAACTTGTTAAATCCTTGTATGGATTAAAACAAGCACCAAAACAATGGCGTGAGAAATTTGATAATGTTATGTTATCAAATAGATTTAAAATCAATGAGTGTGACAAATGTGTTTATGTCAAAAGTACTCAAAAAGAATATGTCATTGTTTGTCTTTATGTGGATGATATGCTAATCATGGGTAGTAACAATGAAGTTATCAACTCTACCAAACGTATGTTGTTAAATAGATTTAACATGAAAGACTTGGGGGTTGCAGATATAATATTAGGAATCAAGATTTCAAGAACATCTGATGCAATTATATTATCTCAAACTCATTACATTGAAAAAATACTTTAAAATTTTAACAAGTATAATATAATTCTAAATAAGACCCCAGTTGATATAAATCTTCATTTAGCCAAAAATGAAAGTGATAGCATATCTCAACTAGAATATTCTCGTATAATAGGCAGTTTAATGTATGTCATGAATCAGACTAGACCGATATATAGCTTATTCAAGAAGAAGCTTTAAGTAGGTATCTGAGTAATCCAGTAAAGATCATCTGGAAAGCAATTTTGAGAGTTTTAGGATATTTAAAACATACTCAAAAATATGGACTGCACTATACAAGATATCCAACAGTATTGAAAAGATATAGTGATGCTAATTGGATATCTGACAATAAAGACTCGAAATCCACAAGTGGATATGTCTTTACCCTTGGAGGTGCAGGTGTATCTTGGAAATCCTCAAAACAAACGTGTATTGCAAGGTCTACAATGAAATCAGAATTCATTGCTTTAGACAAAGCTGGAGAAGAAGCTGAGTGGCTTCGTAATTTCTTAGAGGATATTCTAAATTGGTCAAGACCTGTGCCAGCTATATGTATACACTGTGATAGCCAATCAGCGATTGAAAGAGCACAGAGTCATTTATATAACGGTAAGTCATGCCATATAAGACGAAGACATAATACCGTTAGACAATTGCTCTCAAATGGAATTATCTCAACTGACTATGTAAAGTCAAAAGATAATATTGCGGATCCGCTTACGAAAGGTTTAACAAGAGAGCAAGTGGAAAGATCATCAAAGGGAATAGGTTTAAAGCCTACTATTTAAATAAGAGTCGTCATAGTGGCAACCCAACCTAGCTGACTCGAGATCCCAAGATCTAGGTTCAATGGGCAAATCGAATTATGTAGTACTCCGTAAAGCACTGAGGAGATATTTACTCCTAACCATTCCTATTATGAGACGGTGCACATCTGACGCGAGAATCAGGATAAGTTACGCTCTTAATGACTTTTATATCTTGAAATACGTTCAAGTGGGGTATTGCAGGATACTCTTGATAGAAGTCACCTACGTGAGTAAGAACGGGGCCACTTTTGTGAGAATTTTAAAGGCTGAATTCTCTAATATACTCACGGAACCAAGAGGTGTTTCAAGGCCAAAATGAACACAAACATGAGAACCAACTATGTCTGAAGAGATATTTTATGAATTCTATTGTCTTGGTTTACACTTAAAAGTCGATAGTTCAAAGACATCAAGTTCTCTCGATTAGCCAAGTAAATCTGATAGACTTTACTAGGGCAAGTTCAAAGCCACCAGGCTACTTAACCCGATGAAGTATCTTTTCTCATGTACTCGAACTAGTGTCTGTATATTCATAACATATTTTTTTTTCTACATGATATAAAGCCAATTTTACATTCTTGTGGGGGATTATTGGAAATGGGATTTGAAACATTAAATATTAGAGCATTTTGAGGCTCAATTAAATGAGGGACCCACATTCCAAAAATATCTGGTCTTTGCACCAATGTGTTCTCCTTCGTGAGGAGTATAACTTGGTATATTTATGTGTTCAAATCCATTAAGAATTGAATGAAAAAATTGACTCCAAAGTCACCTACTTGAAATGTTGTAAAATGAAAAAGTCCCACATAGGGCATTAGAGGAAAAAATGAAGAACATATATATGGGATGTTTTGTTTCGATGGGAAGGGCCCCAAAGGGCACCCCACTTTAATGGAAGGAGAGGACTAGTCGAGGCTTGGTTCAAACCACAGGCATACCGCTGATTCTATCGGGCGGTGATGGGGTCATGATATATAATTTTTTGGACAAAATCTATTTAATAAATTATCAGATTTTGTTTAAGGTTATTATCAATACTACGTAGTTTTGACGCCCAACGGTAATAAACTGTCTACTGATTCTATAAATTAATCAGTCTGAGTGCCAACAAAGTATAATTTTTTCGTTCCTTCCTCCATTCTCTGCAGCCCGATTCGCAAAAGTTTTTCTTCAGATTCGCTTTTTTACGTTTCTACAAGTATAATATTCCGTTCAGATGCTCGCAAAGTAGTTTTCCGTTCCATTTTCTACCAAAATCCCGTTCTCTGTAAAAAGTTAATTGTGCAGTAAGTTTTTCTTCTTTTCTTTATGCATGCATCATTATTATTCATTCAGTTCGGTACATAACATAAAGTTGTGTTCGTGGTGTTCTTAATTTTGAAGTACTTCTAATTAAGAACTGAAAATCCGTTTTATTTTGGGAAGCAATTAATCAATTAATCCTTAGCACTAGTGAGAGAATAAATTTACTTTAAAAAGACTTTGTGAATTCAAAGGACTCGGATTTACATATTATTTTGTTCTTATTTTTTTATTCTGTTTAATTTAATTTCGTCATTATTCATATATATATATATATATAGATTAAATATTACTAATATTACAAATAAGACCCACAAGTTTCAACGTGACTTCGTCACTGCCTCCAATTATTTATATACACGATCATTCTTATCGAATTTAAAATTTTGATCTCATATAACATTGATTTAAATCATGTCATAAAATATTATTATTAAAATGTTTAATAGTTCTTGAACACTAAACAAAACTAAAGTTTCTCAAAAATTCACAAACAACTTTTTATTACTATCTACTGATTACAGGAACATTTTTTAACTGTACGTTAGATCACTTTATTAAAGTTTCCAAAAAGTTGCTACTAGTACTTGAAGAGATGTATATTGCGTAATATAGAAGAATTAAAAAGTTTTGAAAGGATGAAAATCAATCATTCAAATCAATTTTAAAGTATAATTAATATTTTGTCTATTTACTTTAACTGCTGAAAATACTTTGGACCTGTTCTTAATCGCTTTGACTCTCCCTCCCGTTGATTTTGACTCTCCCTCCCGTTGATTTTGTCTATCCTCTTGTTCCCAACTAGTCAAACTTTTTGCCTTTTATTTATCTCATCTGATTCAAGATTAGATATTACTGACCCCCTACCCCACTCACCCCTCACCCCTCACCCCTCACCCCTCACCATTCACCATTATCGGCCAAAATTTTTTTTTAGAACCACGGAGTATAAAACATTGTATGATTTGTTGTTTTCAATAATATTCTCTCCGTTCTAAAATACTATTTATTATAAAAAAAATTTGACAAAATAGTTCATCAATAACAAGTTTGTCGAAATTAATTTATGACCGACAAAAAAGTTCGTCTGTAATTCAGTCGGGACTTACTTGCTCAGTAATAAATCTGTCGAAATTACATATTTTCAACCGAATTATTTTAAACGGAGAATCCGTCAAAAACACATTAATTCCGGTGAAATTTAATGCCGTCGAAAATTCCATCGAACATAAACAGACATGTGTCGCTCTCTTGTTTATCTAATGCAAGAATTACTTATTCTGGTTTATTTTTCGACGAAAATTCCGTCAAAAATATCTTATTCTGTCAGAAATAATTTTTTTATATATAATTACTTTTTATTTTTTCAATTTTTTAGGTTTTTAAACCATAATTTGTACATATACCTATTTTCACCTAGTATTTCCCAACAATAACACATGCATATATCTCAACTACCAATATACACATCAAAATGACAATAATATTGCAAACAACAATATACACGTCATCCTCAACGATAACAAATAAAAGTTAAATTTTGATAGATAACATTAATACACATAAGTTAAGCTAATAAATTGTAATAAACAATGATTTACAATGTAAAATATAATAAACTAAAATTTACAACTAACTAAGACTATAATTTACAACATAAACTAACTACAACTATCTACAAATTAACGACGACTAGTACTACCATCGCTATGAGGAGAATAATCAGGCAGTGGTCAACGTTGCTGCTCCGGTGTCTAAAAGTCATCGTCATCATCCCTCCGCTCAACATGATTGCCATCATCCCCCCTCTCAACATTGCCGTCATTCCCCCTCTTGGCATCGCCACATTGTTCATACAATAAAAAAATATAACCTATTAGTAAACATATCTGAGAATTAAAGAAAAAACTACTAAGATAATTAAGTAACATGCAAAATATATAACTTAAAATGAATAAAATACATTAAGAGTAGTCAGTGTCTGACAGCAGCAGCCCAAAAAATAGGGTAACCATCATTTGTAACACCTTGTCGAGTATCGTGACGAACTCTTCGGACAACATACCTGTACTCTCGACCCCTACTGCAATGTCTTGAGCAAATTGAAGTAGGTGAGCATGTGAAGAATTTCTCCTCCCTGAATAACGGATCGATGCCAAACTTATCTGACACCGCTATTATAACTATCTAAAATAGCTCATTGTCCAAGCCAACCTTTGTATGAGATGGTCCAACAGGTGCTCTCGGACACTGACACTGGCTAGAGCCTGCAGAAATATAAACAAGTTTAAGAAGTATTTACGAAATAATATAAATTACAAAATATCTAAAAACATAATAAAATGAATACCTCTGGGGAACGTATATGTCGGTATACTAGGCTAACCCAAAACTCGATACCTAGCGATACTACTTCTAGGGGATCTGAGACACAATTTTAAAAGTCATCTCCTCATCTCGAGATAACTTAATATTAGGCGATATGTAATATGTACTACTCTGAGTTTGCTGCGATTTTTCTTCATATGTTTCGGACTTCTTCTTGAAAGTGTTGTCATCCCAGTACGAGAAAATAGTCTCCTAGACAACATCATAAACAATCTAGGACTGATGATCGTGGAGGGTACTCACAGGCTAGTGCTGAAGATCTTGAAAGACCTTTTGTTTAAATTTGTACAATTAGTCGTAGTAATTTTTTGCGACATGAGCCATAATGACTGCATCACCATCCACCTGAGATACACCCTCCTCATACGTATCCAGACTGGAGATTATTCATCATTCACTCATTTTATTTTATGCAGTCATATTGCCTAATATGAGTGAATGTCGAAAATATTAGAAACCCTCGACAAAATTCACTCATATTAGGTTTTCATGCAGTCATATTTTCGACGGAATTCTCTCAAAAATAACTTATTTCTGACAGAAATTCTGTTTGAATTATGTAGTTCCCTCGAAATTGAATTTGGTGCTGACGAGAAATCTGGCGTCATTCGACGAAATTATTTCTAACTTCATTTTTCGTTGTAAATATTCTAATTCTGAGAGAATTATTCGGTCAAAAATAATTCTGTCGGAAATTTTTTTTATTCTTGTAGTGACTCCCTCCATTCTAGTATATATGACCTTAATTTTAAAAGATTTTTTTTCTCATAATATAAGATATTTTACATACATCTAGGAGAAAAAAATCTAATTATTTTTTATTTTGGCCTTGAAAAATCTTATCAAGATGGAGTAATTGAGAGAGAGAGCGAGGAGGAGGGGTAATTAATTAGGGCATGAGTAATAATGAAATTTCAAACCAACATTAATTATCTAACATCAGTATTAGTGATATTTCGTGTGATTATATATGTCTTAAACGTCATATATAATGAAAAAGATGGAATTTAAGATTATTATTGACTTTTTGAAGTTAACTTAAATCATTTTCAAGTTCAAAATTAACATGAATTTTATTAGTTTTAGTCAATTATAATGATAATTAATTGTTGCAAATAGTCTAAAAAGGGCTACTCATTATAAGATTTATTGTTTAATAATTTTAATAAATTATCTCAATTTTAAATTTGAAAATATTTTTAATTAATTGATTTTCAAAAATTAATAATAATTATTAATTTGGAAATAGAAATACATATTATTGTTGATACAATCATTGTTAGTAGAAAACTTAGCCTTCTAATTAATGTACCATTCACTTCAAATTATTAGGTAGGCTTTAAGACTTTTCTTATACTTTTCCTTTGAAAAGAGAACTTAAAAGAAGTATATAATGATGATCGAGGATATAATTAACAATGTGGAAATAATTAATGGCACAGATAAATAATAAATCCCAACTATATATAAGAGAGCACATAGAAATTTTCCAACAATGAATAGAATGGTTGGTTTGTTATGTTGAGCACCCAATTGCCTACTACCGCACCCAAAAAAAACCATCACACAATAGCTTTAAATAAAAACATCATACCATCCACAAAACATGAAAAGGAAAAAGATTAAGCAATAGGATGAGAGAGAATCTGTTGCATCTTTAATTAAAAGAAAATCAAACATCAATAGAGAAACTAAATTTAATTTGATTGATCAAGAATTAATATATGCATTACATCATCATATATATGATATAGAATCTAAATTTGGAATGAATCATTTAAACACTGATGATTCAGTAGTAGTCTATATACACAAGGGCCAGGTACGTATGATGTTGTGATGATCTATATATTAATAGGAAATTATATATATATATATATATATATATATATATATATATATATATATATATATATATATTAGCCTATGAAGATGGAGAGATCGCAGCATTCTTCAAATAGGCAGCAGCAACACAAAGCCGCAAGACTGCAAGTGTACACAGCACCACCACATATATCAAACAAAACATATTATTAATTAGCACCAACCCAATCAGGAAAATTCATAATCATGTATTAGTTGGTGAGAGAGGTCGGTAGGGGAGTTAGTAGTAGCATTAATTTACCATCCCTCGAGGAAACCAGGTTCTCTCCGGGGTGGGGGGGGGTGGGGGAGCAGCATAGTACTGTGGAGGTGCCATTACCGGAGGGCCGTAATAGTTACCTGCATCGATCGCATCCATCCATCCCATATACATACATATAATCAAAATCAACTCTAAAAATGAAAACTCCCAGACCTTTAAAAAATATGCGTCTCGAAGAGGAATATATATATATATATATATATATATATATATATAGAAGAAATGATCAAGTAAAGGATCTACTTTACTTAAAATGAGGGACTTTTTTTTTTGTTGTTTTTTTTGCTTTTTTTTTAAAACAACTAAAAAAAGTTTAATATTTTATGGAATGAAAATTTTTCATAATACAATGTTTTGGCGTGTTTTGAATACCTATACCAAAAAAGTGGTGGTACAATGCCTTGGACTATACATACATGTTTTGTTATTATCACTCCAAATCACACTCAAAACATCTGATATGAAAAATTCAGGCCCATAATATTAAACTTTTTTTAGTTGTTTTAAAAAAAAAAAAAAAAAAAAGTCCCTTTATTTTAAGAAAGTAAAGAGATCCCTCCGATCTTAATTCCTATATATATATATATATATATATATATATATATATATATATATATATATTTATTTATTTATTTATGGAAGGGTTGAGCAAGGAGATGAACTAATCAAGAAGAATTAAGAAGAAGAAGAGTACTTACCTTGAGCAGGGTAGGGATAAGCATATTTTGGTGGTTCATTCATCTCTCTCGATCGATCTCTCGATCTACTTAGCCCTGAGTACTAGATCTCTCTCTCTCTTCTTCTATCTGCTTGCTTATATATGAAGAAGATGATAAAGAGTAGTACTATTGCTAGTATATATGAGAAATTAAGAGCTTTCTGGAACGAACATCAAGCTGTACATGTTATAATATGCTCTCCTTTTGGAGTATGAACATGTAATGTATTCGGTGGGTACGCATGAAAAACTAAGCTTGGTGGGGCCTGTTGTAATGCTGCTTATATCCTTATACCGATTTCCTGCGTTATTTCATATCATATGACGGATAGAGTTAATTATTATACATACATTTATAAATAAATAAAAATGATTTTTTGCGTATAGTTATGTATATAACATTATTCATAAATAAATAGTTCTTGTCTTAAAACAAACAAGCAAGAATTAGTTGTAAATCCATTTGATATAATGTATATCTTTCCCATTAAATACAAACAATATAATTTATTTAATTATATGCTCCACATTAATTCAAATCATTGCCAAATAATAAACAAAGATTTTATTTTGAAATAAAACAATACAAAAAACTGGGTCATAGGCGACGGGAGTAATGGCGACGGGAGAATAGCCGTCGGGAATGACCTCACTAGCGACGGCCAAGCCGTCGTTAATGTATGCCGTCGACAATGACTTATTTTCACTCATATGGCGCCATCTTTTCCACTACCCGCGCGCAGGAAGGGTTTAGGGCGACAGAACTTTAGCATTATTGGCAAGCAGGATCTGCGTCACGTATTAAGTCATTGGCGACGGGAGTAATAGCGGACTATATTATGCCGTCGAGAATGAGTCCTATATAATGAATCGATTTTAATTTTTTTGTTTATCCTTTTCTTCCCCCACCCCCCGTGAATCTTCTTTCCCTCTTCCTCCCCGTAAATGCATACACAAGTAGCTCACCGTCGTCCATCTTCCGATTACGCTGTTGCCCGACTTCCGATTACTACATACCACCATTGCCGAGTCCCGTCGTCGCTTCGCCTCTGTCTCACTGGTCGGCGATCCTGCGCCTCGAGCTCGAGAAGTTTTTCCAATTCAACTTTTTTCCCTAATTAACTTATGGAACCATTATAATAGCTTTGTTATCATCTCAATGTATAATAAGATTTGATTTAAGGTCTATATTATTTGATTTATCTTTGGTATCGATAAAGGTCTTGTGTTAAGCTAGTTTGGTAAATTTCCCAATTTTTTCGCCAAAATCAAAATCACGAGTGCTTGTGTTTAGCTTCTTTAAATCAAAGTATGAAAACTTTTGGGCATTGTGTTATTCTTCAAATTAAAAAGTTGAGATTGTCGAAGTGGGTTTTGGAGCCCGAATCCGGGTTGGTCTTGCATTCATTTTCAGGTTTGTAGGATTTGTTGAAAAAAAAATCTTGCCTTTTCATTTTGCTTTATTTTTTATATTTTGTACATATATCTCGTATTATTGTTATGTACATAGAGATAAATCTACGTACCATTCTATAAGCGTATTGTTATATACATAGTATATATATATTTCTATGTGTGTGTGATGGTTAATTTCGTGTGCTACCATCTTATGTTGAGAATATTTGTGTCCCTGTGTCAATTCAGTATGCCATTACTATTTTAGTTTCTAAAATGTGAATAAATGCACTAATCTCTTGTTGTGTTGTAAGTTTATTCGCACTTTTGTTGTTGTATATTCGATTGTCGTCTTTATGCGTGCGTTTCGATGTCTTGTTTAAACGAATCTTTCATTTATTTCTATTTTTTATTCTTTGGGGGTTAAGTTTTGTGTTATCATTAGTATATGAGACATTATGTGTACTTGAGCTATTAAAATATGAGTTTTTTTAATAATAAAGAAGCTTAACATTCAATCTAATCATATGAAGTCCAATCTCAACATGTTGTTAGATTAATTAGGTATGAATGATATTAATATCTAATCATAGTAATCAAGAGCAAATCAATAGATGTTATGAAAAATATATCTAAATAACAAGTACGCAGAGCAACATCAATCAAAAGATAGTGGTTCAACCAAATGGAAATGGTAAGTAATATTTGTCTTGGCTCTTAAAGGAGGTTTGGAACCTAAGTTGCCTTAATTTACAAAAATTTACACTAAAATCATATAAAGAAGCTAAGGATCCTCCCCGCCTCCTGCTTTGTGAGTTAGATCCAACTATATATATATTTATCTCTGTTCATGAAGAAAGAAGCTAGTAAATCTTTGATTGTCGGTCGTGGATCCATCCCTATTCCCACCTATGATTAATTGAGGTAGTAATTTACGTGGTAAATCGTTTTGTAAGAAGAAATGTGTTTGGAGTATTGAGAAAATTCATGTGTTTGCAATCGGACTCAACAGAAAACATTGTGAGAAAGTCAGAGTTTACTATTTATGAAACTTCCATATAAGTAAACCCACTGGAATTGATATATATAGAAAGAATTGAGGTACAAATAAATAAAATTTGCCTTTGTATCGTTTAAACCATTCTTATGTCGCACTTAATGTATAATTTTATTACATCTATCATTTTACAAACAAAAGTAATCGTATAATTTTACTGGATCGCTTGAAAGTTTTGGTTTATTACATCAAAGACAACTGTATGTTATCCTCTTTATTCTTTGTTCAGATATAGTATTTGTGTATGTATACATACATATGATTTGACAAAGATATATGTTATCTTCTTTTATCATGTCGTATGTTATCCGCTATGTTATCCCTCTTTTCTTGTATGTTGCATTCTTTTAGTTGTATTAATATAGTATTTTTTTAGTTTTGGTGGTATACATACATATATATGCGCGCACACCACACTCAGAATCGTGGTGGGCGTGCAGTCGTCGGGGCCGAAGTGGCGATTCTACAGCGTGATGATCGGTAGGATCGTTAGGTATAATTACATATTTTATTGGGATACATCTTATTATTTTTTTTATTTTATATTGTATTGTCATTATATTCGTTTATATAAATATTGATGTATTTCACTACATAGGTGATCGATGTAGGCCTCATGAGGACTAAAGACGTGGCTTGCTTAGGAATCCCCGGTGTAGCTTATATATGTCGTGTTGGGACTCATAGATAATTTCATAATCCTATATAGTATTACTATAATATAAGTATTTAGTTCTTAATTATATATTCTTTGTAATTTGCAATGTATTAATTTCAATTATAGTATCCTTGACGCCACGCCAGAGAACACGTTGTTTTGGGATCGTCTGCAACCGATTCTCAAGCTTGAAGTGGATGAGGTGGGCGGATGTGGATGACCGCATACGTCGATTGATTATTCTTTGAGTTTAGGGTAGGATGTCAATCATCATATGCTAGTTTTATATTCCATTTGAATATACTGTTACCTATTTGATTTAGGTTACCTCTTTGATTTATGTTGTTTACTAAGCTTCTGAATGTTTAATGTGCAGAGATATTATCATTTTGAGGATGAGGCGAGAAAGCCCATGGCATGGTTTATTACACGAGATACCTAGAGATGAATTGGCACAGTGGGTCTACTTATTTGGAAGAAGAAGGCTTAGAGCGAAGATGGGTGATGGGCATTCCCATGTCCCGATTTACACCCTAGTCCCTCGCTGCGAGATCTGGCGACACCCACCCTTTGGAGGTGGTGGTGCGAGTGGATCAAGGCGTCAACCCTTTATTATCGACGACTTCTTCGGCGGATCATAGAGGGTGCATGGCGAATGTGTTGTGTAGTCGTCAGCGCACCATCACGCATGCCGGATCTATCGGTGGCTCGGGGAGGTTGTCCACGGCTCTATCGATCCTACAATTTGCTGTTGACGACCTCATGGGTGTAGTACGGGAGGAGGCCATTTGTGTGTGTGCAGTTATCTTGGCCAACATCTTCCCACCACATATTCGACAGGTAAAAATAATTAAATTCTGTATTTCCTTATTTAATTTATGTAATTTGTAATTGTATTGCTTAGATAAACTTAAGATAAAACCCCAACGACACGCAAACACCCACGTAGCACCGCATAGGTATTAGGCACGTGTTGCAACTTACGGGACTCGATTCCGATATACGAAGATCGAGTTATCGCCCAAATTGCAAAACTCACCAATAGTTAGGCAAAAAGCCAAAAAAGAGACCAAAACCCACCTCGGTCATCTAAACGACACGCAAACACACACGTAGCACCGCATAGGCATTAGGCACATGTTGCAACTTACGGGACTCGATTCCGATATACGGATGTCGAGTTATCAGCCCGTTTGCCCGATGAACCAACAGTTAGGCAAAAAGTCGAAAAAGAGACCAAAACCCGTCTCGGTCGTCCAAACGACACGCAAACAGAAACATAGCATTGCATAGGTATTAGGCACGTGTTGCAACATACGGGACTCGATTCCGACATACAGAGATCGAGTTATCGCCCAAATTGCAAAACTCGCCAACAGTTAGGCAAAAAGCCAAAAAATAGACCAAAACCCGCCTCGGTTGTCCGAACGACACACAAACACAAACGTAGCACCGCATAGGCATTAGGCACGTGTTACAACTTACGGGACTCGATTCTAATATACAGATGCCGAGTTATCAGCCCGTTTGCCCGATGAACCAACAGTTAGGCAAAAAGTCAAAAAAGAGACCAAAACCCGCCTCGGTCGTCCGAATGACACGCAAACACACACATAGTACCGCATAGGCATTAGGCACATATTGCAACTTACGGGACTCGATTCCGATATACGGAGATCGAGTTATCGCCCAAATTGCAAAACTCGCCAACAGTTAGGTAAAAAGCCAAAAAAGAGACCAAAACCCGTCTCAGTCGTCCGAACGACACACAAACACACACGTAGCACCGCATAGGCATTAGGCACGTGTTGCAACTTACGGAAATCGATTCCGACATACGGAGATCGAGTTATCGTCCAAATTGCAAAACTCGCCAACAGTTAGGTAAAAAGCCGAAAAAGAGACCAAAACCCGCCTTGGTCGTCCGAATGACACGCAAACACACACGTTGCACCGCATAGGCATTAGGCACGTGTTTTAACTTACGGGACTCGATTTCGATATACGGATGCCGAGTTATCAGCATGTTTGCCACACTTGTAGAACAAAAACTAAAATAATTTAAATATGCTTAGTTTTTGACTTCGTTTTTAATATTTTACTTTTGTAGGGTCTTGTTGAGGAGACTTATGGGGGTGGAGGCTGCGGCACAGGCGATGCCCGTGGCGGAGATGGTGATGACCGCCAAGCTGATGAGACTATAGAGGTGGGACCGAGGAGGTGGGACGAGCGATGGGACCCCATGATCGTCGATAGATGGCGGTGATGGTGACCTTGACATTCCTGATCTTGGGCTGTAGTTAGTTTATGTTTATATTTTGACTTTTATGCATGTATTTATATACCTTTTGAGTTACTAGACTTTAGTATCTAACTATATTGATTGTTGATGGTAAAAGATATGATTGTTATTGATATACGTGCATTGTCATTATTTTTTTTTCTTTAATTTTTAACAAGTACAATTATATATATGTAAATGAACAGGGAAATTTTTCAATTTTTTTTCAGCAGGTCATTGGTGACGGGGGGCCATCGGCAATGACCTGAAGGTCATTGGCGACGGGACTAGACACTCATTGGCGACGGCAGCCCGTTGACAATGACTGTTAAATTAAAACTCAATAATGTTTAGTAGCGACAACATATCCGTCGTTATGGCCGTCGGCAATGACCCATTGATGACGTCGTGTGTCGTTTAATACCTCGTCGTAAGAATGACCAATTTCCGACGACGGCGATGGATGAGCCGGGGGGTGACGACCTCTTGGCGGCGGATATCGCCGTCGCGCTAATGACCTCATTATGCGACTAAGAAGAGAGTCATTGGCGACGGCAGTGGCTGTCGGCAATGATCTTTATTTTTGTAGTGAAAGTCATAAAATTACTCCAAATATTAATTACAGTTTTAGTCCAAAACCATTCATATTTATTTCATGCAGATAAATCATACCCTTTAATTTCAAAAATTAATTTTACATGCATGAATGAATGAATATCTGGGGCCTGGGTGGAATACCATAAAATCTTTCGAACCTAACCAAGTGATGTACAAGTCTGTGAATATATATAATGAACATTGTAGTGAATTGATGGACAAAAGTATAGCTCCAAACGAATTGAACCGTTCGGGAATCGGTTCGAGTTCGAGTTGAATGTATAATCGAGTCGAGTTTGCAAAAAGTGTTCTGTTCGTTTGTTCGATCGAACATGTTCGCGAACCATGTGGTTCGGTTCGCCTGTGTTCGCGAACGGTTTGAGTTCGGTTCAACTTGGTAAGTTTGAGTTCAAGTTCGGTTCGATTATTTGAGTTCGATATAGGTTCGAGGTGTTCGATTTCTTATATATATGTTCACTTTAAATTATTTCTAAAATTCTACATATAAATAATTGGTTTTGGTTATTTCATATTAAATTCTAATGTTTGTCTTATCAATAATGGGGTTAAATTTGTAGTAATTTTTTTTATTACTTAAACATTTTTTTGTGTTTTTAATAATTGATTATAAGTAAATATTTTTATTAAATAATTAATAAATAATAATGTGTACTTCTTCACCTTTAAATTTTAATCAAAATAATTTTAGTATTTTCATAAGAATGTTAACAATGATTGTTGGATTATTACAATTTACATCCCTAATAATTTAATAGATTATAAGTTATACCCCATGTCATAAATCACATCAATAAAGTCACTAATCATCATGTAATGACAAATTGACATTAATTAAAAAAAATAATACAATACAGTTGCTTATATTTACACGAGTAATTAAAATTGTCAAATCATGATAGATAGTAGAGAAATTAAGTCATCAAAGTATCGAAAGTTTACTAATAGAGTGATAGTCATTGTACAATTAGTCAATTAATTACTATTGCATATTAACATCAACTATTAATTATATAATTAAAAGTGTAAACTTAACTTTATCAATTTTTGAATTTTTTTAGTGTTACAGTTTTACAGACTTGCGATGGATATGTGAGACAGCGAGAGATAGTGATTGACTAACTTTGATTTATCCTTTATGCAATTAAGTAATCATATTTAGTGTAAAAACTAAAAAGTTATTGAGAAAAGTCCAATTAAACAATATGTCACAGACTCACAATACCATTTGCATGAAATTAAAATAAGTTAATAATTTAGATTAGAATAAGCAATTTAAAAAAAAAACAAAGTCTCTAAATAGCTTTTGACTTTTTTATCTTAGAATCGTAGCTAATTTATTTAGTTTTAAACAGTATATTTATGAAAATTATAAACTTTTTATAACGTAATTCTCAAGATTTATTGTATTCAAAAGTTAATTATCACATCACTTTTGAATTAAAAATATTTTCTATCGACTTTGAAAATTCATACTTCTTGATCAATTGATCTTATTACTTATATTTCAGAACAGATAAAATATTTAGTACTAATACATTTAAAGGTTAACAATATTAGTCTATTAGATATTAAATTAATCTAAATCAACTAAATTCACATTATTTTAAATCTTAGAATTTTATAATTTCATTATTTTAAATCTTAAATAAAACTCTTTTTATGAAATAGATAAAATATTATTCATTTATTCTAGACTAATTATGTAATAAATTATAATATTGACCACTAGTCCACTACTACTAATATAATATTTTATATAAATATATATATATATATATATATATATATATGTATATGATAATATGATATATATTATATATTTATATCCTATTCCTAAATAATTTAAAATAACAAAACTAATACAAAATAACAAAACTAATATTAGTTGTTAACTTTTAAGTTCTAAGTTCTAAGTTCTAACTTCAAACTTTTAAGTAATCATTTTTGGGATAAATGATGATGATAATATTTGGTCTAATTTTTGATTGAATTACTTAGAGTTAGAGAAGATATTTTTGGTATTTATTTAAGTATTTTTAATTTGCTTAAGAGTTTTCAGATTTCTCAGTTCAGTGTATTAGTAAATGTTCGCGAACTTGATTTGTTCGATTATGTTCGCGAACAACTCAATCATGTTCGTGAACACCAATCGAATCGAACTCGTACATAGTTTCTGGTTTGATAGAGTTACTTGAACCTGTTAAAGTTCGAGTATAAGTGCTCGAGTTCGGTTCAAATTCGAGAATGTTCGGTTCGGTTCGTATCGTTTGCATCTCTAAACAAAAGTCGTAATGTGGCAGTTGATGTGTCATACACTCCCTCTGTTTGTAATTATTTGATCATTATTAATTTTTGAAAATTAATTTAAAATATTTTTAAATTTAAAATTGAGATAAATCATTATAAATTATGAAACAATAAAATTTACAATGAATAATATTTATTATTGTATTGATTAAAATTAAATAAATTTAAGTCAATTTTAAAAAGAGTCCACAATGATTGAATAATATAGAACCGATGGAGTAATAATATCGATTAGCCAAATTGATGAACTGGATAATTTGGTGTGTTCTTATTATTTTTGTTATTCTTTAATTTATATGTGATTGTGTTCATCATTCGATCTGAAATGTAACACTCTAAATAAATTGTGTGTATTTGTGTCGAATGTAAATTTAAAAAATTAAATATTGAAAAAAATAATCTTATCTTTTTATCAACAAAAAGAGTAACCATACTAAGATCCTGAATTTTGGCATTTATTTTTTTTAAAAAAAAAATCTCCTTCCATTTATATACCTTTTAACTTTTTAAATCAATAGTTTTAAAATATTAAAATTCAAAATCAATAGGAATTGATTTGATTTTAGTACAAATAAATTTAACTAATGGAACTAGCAGAAATTAAATACTAGTAAACAAGTAACATATTCATTGATTTCAAAATTAAAAGAAATATATATTATTTGCTAGATTGTCTTGAAAAAAAAGAATTTTGAAACTGGGCGAGCTTGTAAAAAGAAAATTTTGGCACAGTCGAGGAATCATAGTGAGAAGGGAACTGGAATAAGTGTTGGACTACAGAAGAAAGATGCTGTTAATTAACTTAAAACTTTACAAGAAAGCGTGAGGGTCGGCTCCAATTTGTCCAAAAAGTGAATGGAAATGCTGCTCTCTATTCAAATGTGTATAGATGATATAAAAACTGATTTTTAAGTTTTTAAATTATGGGTAGCATGATGAGGGGGATGGGGATGGGGGAAGGGGAGGGGGGGGAGGAGGAGGCATGTAATATAATGGTATTGGAGTGGTTAACAAGTTGCCAGAAAGGTGAGGAGAGACTCTTTAACTTTAGTACCTGCCTGGCTTTATTAAAAGAGAGGAGATTGGTTCTGTATTTGCATTTCCTATTTTTATATTGGCTTAGCTCACCTATATATATATATATATATATATATATATATATATATATATATATATATATGCCATCCTATAAGGCATCTATGACATAGATATTGGTGATCCACTTTTTAATTTTTTAATTAATTAGATGATTGAACTATTGATTTTTTTAATTTCATTCAATTGAATTTGTCACATCAGAAATTACTGAAATCCTAATATGCTAAATTAGTGCTTATGTGTAAAAAGAATATATATTTTTAATGAGATCAAAGGACAAAAAGATAAAATAACAAATAAAACAATTAAAAATTACACAATTAACATAAATTAAATTAAATAAATTCACAATTAAACTAAACTAAACAAAAATACAATTAAACAATACATACATAATAAACAAAAAAAATGAAAAACTAAAACTAAAAATAAACATAAAGTCTTCATCTCCTAATACTCCAGTTCTCTTAACCCTGTAGTCCCACTCCAACATCCCCGATTCCTATTCCGTTCCTCGTTCTCAGCAGTCAGCAACCAGATTAAATGTCGGTGAACATATAACTGGCGACCCATCAAAAAACTAGATCAGCAAAAACGCCCAAAATCCTCCCGCAGAGAGATCCCAAGCAATCCGACCAAGCCCACCAGAACGCACCATGGTTGTCGGATCCAAACAAATTAAGCCTGATCCAAACTAGCGAAACAACTATCGTACCCAAATCAAACTCCTTCAAACTAGATCCCAAAAATGGGTGGGCCGATTAAAAAGAATTGAAATCAAGAGGAGATAGCAGAACATAGCGACAAACACCATAATCCGGCTAATCACCATATCAACGAAAACGAAAATCGGATCTAGAACTTAACAATAATGAACATGGTTTTCGACAATAACTACCGACTGTTACACTGAAAACATAAAAACCATTTGAACAAAAATCGATCAAACAAAAACTCTAGATAAAATGGAACACAAACCTAGCTATATGTAGCTACAATTAACTACAACAAAAACACCAAATCAGTCGGATTTAGAAAAATCCCCAAATCAAACTAAAATGGAACTGGCAGATCTAGATCCATCCCAAAACGAGTTAAGATGAAACAAATATGAACAACACCCAACCGATTCCGCAAAAAGATATGCATACCGCCCCAGAGACGGAGGACGAGGTGGAGAGTTGACTTGTTCTGGATGTTGTAGTCAGCTAGGGTTTTACCGCCTTCCAATTGTTTTTCGACGAAGATTATACGTTGCTGGTCTGACGGGATTCCTTCATTGTCCTAGATTTTGGCCTTGGCGTTATTGATTGTGTCGGAGCTTTCTACCTCAAGGTAATGGTCTTGCCGGTGAGAGTTTTCACAAAGATCTGCATCTGTAATTTTTCGTAGATTTGTCTGAAAATTTCTTTGATTTGATTTGTAAATAATTTACTTTAACAAAATGATGAAAAAATGATTTTTTTTTAAGATACATCAGCTGCACATGGCCCCATTCAGAGGGCCACATCAGTATTTGTTAACGTTTCAAGAGAAATTAGATAAAATTAGAAAAAATTAATAGTTCAATAATTTAATTAAAAAAAATTAAAAGATAAATTATCAAAATAAAATATGTCAGATAGTTTAAAATAGTGAAATATATTTATGTCTTTATATTTTTAAATTTTTAGCAAGGTAGCAACAGTGCCGTGCATACTTTAGGTTATCCAAAATAAACTTCTCAAATACTCTCTCATTTTAGGTTTAAATAATGTATTTAATCTATGCTCACGAATCACAATGTAAATGACAATAAGGGTGAACATAGCCATAGGTCATGGGTTCACTATCGTATCAAGGGAGAAGTCATGTGTTTATGTAAGTTCATGAAAATTAAAAAATATATATATAATTATTAATATAATTGTTATGTATGGGTTGTGAATTAATAAAAGGGAAGTATTGTTTATGTCGTTATATAGAGTAATAAGAAAGGATTTCATGAAATTTTTTTGTTAGAACACTTCTAAACTCTTAAAAAATCTGGAATCTAAACGTTGTAGGCATGATATTTGAGAATTTACCATAAAGAAGTTAAAATATGTAGAATTGAGAATTAGAAAATGTTTTATGTTAAGAAGTATACATATATGTATTAAAAGATAACTTAAGTTATTTATTCTTCAAAAGTCCTCTTTATCCATCTCTTAATAGTCCAGGACGGAAATTTTTTTTGACTCATCCCTTGGTCACATATTTAACAATCGTCTCGAACTTGGTACGGGCCAGATATCACTTTATATGTGAGACACCAAATTTTATAAATAAATATTTAATTTTTTTGAAATATTTTTTTTTATGTTATGGTGTGGATTTGAGATAATGTTATAGTTGTGGGTAATATTTATAAATTTTGAAAAGTAAGCAAGTGGTTATAAAATATTCGATTGGTTAGGGAATATTTTTTTCATCTGGGAATATTATATGACTAAGACAATCATTGGTGGACACACAATGAATTATTATTTGAATGAGAAAAGCTATGTAAATATCTTTTATGAAAATAACGGCGGAAGTTTTACCATTAAGCGTTGAACTACCCGGTAGTAAAAGTCTGAGAATCTGGCGTGGTTGCATAGAAGAATTACGCGGTATTGATTATTAGTCTTTACGTGAGAAGTCACCGGTTTTACTCAATAATTATTACGATAATTCTTTATTCAATATTTTATTTTATTGATTCAATAATCTATGCGTTGATATTTTATATTATTGTTGTTTCAATAATTGTCACTGCACAGTATTTTCTATTATCAAATCAATAATTCATATTATTTGAATAATATTATTAGATAGCATTTGTGACGCCCCCAAAATAGGTATATATCACCCATCTTGAGTCGCCAAATACATGGTACAAAATTCAATTACAACTTAATTATACAACAGTCGTGTAAAATACGACAAAACATAATCTAAAAGTTTTAATAAGAATATTGTCATCTAGACAATATCCACACTCAATGGAGTCCTCATTATATTTATTGTCACACTATTTAATGAATAGTGAAGACTACTAAAGCTATCATCACGGACCAGTCACCCGTTTCCGACTAGTCCGCCACGTTCTCATTTCACGAAGAGAGCGGTGAAAAGGAAATATTATGACTAAGATAATGCGAGAATAAATTATCATTAGTCTTCAACAATGTTAAAGCGATAAAATACAATGATACATAAAGTTTAAGCTGCAACGGAATAAGCAATCCATTAGAAGAGTCGAGTAGAGCATGATATCTACTATCTTCTATGATTTAAAATATTTTCATTAATTTTTATCATTTGAGACTCAAATTTTAATAAATAAATCATAAGATCGAGTCATCCCCGCACTCTACGGGCCAAGGATATTCATTAAATCATCGATGGTCGTGACTACTATAAAGAATAATCCCTAGTCATAATCATACCAAAATCATCCATTAATGCACTACAAAGCATCGAGGACTTTTACCGCATCATTTATAACATTACAGGTCATGATTATCCGAATAATCCACAATGTCATAATCATACCAAGTCCATCTATGCACATAAGCCAAAGATGACTTTCATCACAATATAAGCGTGAGGATGATGACAATGACATAATAATTCAATAAAACAAGTTCAAGAATAAATTTTAAAGATTTATAAGTTAATTTATCTTGAAATCAATTACGCCCAAATTGTCAACATGATATTTCTTTGTGGAGTAAAATTCAAGAATGCTCGGAAGAATATTTCCATGAAAAAGATCTTTGGATGAAGAAAGCAAATATCCAGGATATTCTACTAATTTCATGGAGTATAAAAGCCAAAACTTTAATCAAATGAGTATCATAGAATATATGAAGCTCGCAAATGGATTTTCACCGCCATGCAGTAATCCACGTAAAGCAGATCATTTTCACAATTTAATAAGGAATGAATACGAAAGATCATTCACCATGCATGTGATAATCCACATAAGCAAAGTTATTCCAACGTAATAATAAAGAATGGAACTAAGTCACCATAATAATGCATGCAGACGAGGATATTCCAATAGAATAATAAAGAATAGAATAACGGAAGAATTCACCGTAAATGCGATAAATCGCTTATGAATGTGTTATTCCAATGTAATAATAAAGAATGGAACCGGTTCAGCGTAATCATATGAATAGGACATTCCAGCAGAATAATAAAGAATGTAATAACAAAGAATTCACCATGCATGCGGTACTTCGCATAGACAGGTTATTTCAACAGAATAATAAAGAATGAAACCATGTCTAGCGTAATCTGTGACGGCCCTAAAATAGGTATACATCACCTATTCTGAGTCGCCAAATACATGGTACAGAATACAAATACAATCTTTAATATACAACAAGAGAGCTGTGAGTTTTAATACAAATATTGTCTTCTAGACAATATCCACTCTCAGAATAAGTCCTCGTTACATTTATTGTCACACTATTTAACAGAATAGTGAGGACTACTCTGGACCGTCACTCCGTTCCCCGACTAGTCCCGGCTACGTTCTAATTTCCTAAAGAGAATAATAAAAGAAATGGTGAGCTCAACTAGCCTAGTAAAAAATATTATGACTAAGATAATGCAGAATAAATTATCATTAGTCTTCAACAATGTTAAACTGATAAAATACAATAGACATCAAATTTAACTGCAGCGGAACATACAATCCATTAAAAGAGTCAAGTAGAGAATAAAATCTACTATCTTTTATTATTTAAAAGGTTTTTCCATCACTTTTATTCTTTGGGACTCTACTTAATAAATAAACCACATCATCCTCAAGACTACTACCAATGATATTCATTAGTATCACAACCATAAATTATCCATTACTACTACGGACCAAGGATATTCGTGTATTCATCAATGGTCATGATCGTAACAACAAGCGTCCATCAATGCACTACGGGCCAATGAGGACTTTTACCACATCATTTGTAACATTACGGTACCATGATTACAAAGAATAATCCTCGGTCATAATCATACCAAGTCCATCTACGCACTTCTGGGCCATAGATGACTTTCAAAAAAAAAAATATAAACATGAGGATGATGACAATGATATAAGAGTTCAATAAAACAAGTTCAAGAATTAATTTATTCAGGAACTAATAACATCCAAATTGTCAACATGATACTTCTTTGTAGAGTAAAATTTAAGAATGATTAGAAGAATATTTCCATGAAAAGATACTGGATGAAGCGCAAATATCAAGGATATTCCACTAATTTCATAGAGTATAGAAGTCAAAACTTTAACCAACTGAGTATAATAAAGAATGGAATAACAAAATAAATCACCATGCATGCGGTACTTCGCATAGACAGGTTATTCTAACAGAATAAAAAATAACGGAACCGGATCAAAGCGTAATACGCACCGGCGAGGATATTCCAGCAGAATAATAAAGAATGAAATAACAATGAAATCACCATGCATGCGGTACTTCAGATAGAGCAGAGTTATTCAATAGAATAATAAATAACGGAACCCGGGGAAACGTACGTAAAGCATATTGGACATGATATGAAAAAAAATACCCCCTTACCTTATAAAGAAGAGTACTTTCGACGGTAGAGGCGGGGATATACTTGAAGAAACTTGCACTACACGCTCAAAGCTTTCTTAAACGCTAAAGAAATACACTCAAGATTATAGAAGAAGAATTCTCTACGGTTTCTCTCTCTAGAGTTTGGTGAATTCGTAAGAAATAATGAAGGAATGAGCTTATTTATGAAGAATGGATCGAATAAGAACCAATCCATGAAGCGGTCCGGATGGATTTACTTTAAAGCAGACGGTCAGATTGGTTTACAATAAAATATAATATATTCTATTTATAATCTAATAAAATGAATAACTTTATAAAAGTATTACATTTTATATAAAAAGATTTTACTATGCAAATACTATGTAGGCACTATGCAAACAATATGCATAATAAAATATAATATATTCTAATTATTGTCTAATAAAAGCAGAGATAACTTTATAAAAGTATTACATTTTATATAAATTTTTTTACTATTAGCCTAATAAAATGAATAACTTTATAAAAGTATTACATTTTATATAAAAAGCTTTTCCATTTTATTACATTAATAATACTAATAAAACAAAAGTTCATCATCATTATCATAAGTCACACTATTAATCGACAGTCGTTCCCAAGAAAGAGGGCTTTTAATAAGGATTTCTCCTTATTAGTATGCAATTAGGTGACTAAACCTCTCCTGGCGAACTTCAGACATCGTTAATAATGCAAATAATAATATTAACAACTTTGTTATCTTAATTATTGATTTAATAATATATAAAATATTGACTATAATTGAATCAAATAACGTGAGATACTATCGGCAATCTATGAAGCAATAATTGAACAAAGCGAGTGACTTCTCACGTAAAGATCAATAATCAATACCGTGTGCTTCTTATGCAACCACGCGCGTATTCTCGCATTTTTAACTTTGGGTGTTTCAACAGATTCTTGATGTAAAACTTTCGCCGTTATTTTCATAAAATATATTTTTTTTGTCGTTTTCTCAATCCGATAATAATTCCGTTGTGGGGTCCACCAATGATTGTGTCATCGTACGAATATTCCCTGTTAAAATGAATATTTCCCGACCAATCGAATATTATAAACAACTTGCGTACTTTACAAAATTTCTAAATATTACCCACAACTATAACATTATATCAAATTCATTCCATAATATTTGAAAATGATAATTATAGAAAATTCATCTTTATTCATAAAAGTTGGGGTCTTACAATCTCCTCTTCTTATGAAATTTCGCCCTCGAAATTAGGGTACGTACCTGGTATGTCGAAGAGGTAAGGATACCTTGATTTCATTTCAGAATCTAACTCCCAGGTCATTTCCTCAACATCGTGGTTCCTCCATAAAACTTTGACTTGAGGTATAACCTTGGAGCGTAGAATATGTTCCTTTTTATCCAAGATTTGAACAGGAACCTCTTCATACGTTAAATCTTTCGCTATTTCGTTTGGTTCTAACTCAATAATGTGGTTCGGGTCTTTCACATATTTACGGAACATGGATATATGAAAAACGTTATGAACACGAGACATACTTGGCGGTAAAGCGAGTCTATAGGCTACAGTCCCTACTCGATCAAGGATTAAAAATGGGCCAATAAATCGAGGATTGAGCTTTCCTCTCTTTCCAAATCTCGTAACTCCTTTTCATAGAGCAACACGTAATAACACATGATCTCCAATATCGAATTCCACGTCCTTTCGATGAAGATCAACATAACTCTTTTGTCGGTCTTGTGAGATTTTTATACATTGTCAGATCGTTTGAATCTTTTCCGTAGTCATACGTACCAACTCCGGTCCCAACAACGTTGTTTCACCCACCTCATCCCAAAGATCTTTGGAGAACGACACTTTCTTCCATACAACGCCTCGAATGGAGCCATGCCAATACTTGCTTGATAACTGTTGTTGTAAGAAAACTCCACCAATGATAAGAACTTGTCCCAACTTCCCTTGAAGTCAAGGACACAGAGTCTTAATAAATCTTCAAGAGTTTGAATAGTCCTCTCTGATTGTCCATCCGTCTAAGGATGATATGCCGAACTAAATCGTAAATCTGTGCCCATAGATTTTTACAAACTAACCCAAAATCTTAAAGTGAATCTTGGGTCTCGATCAGAAACTATGGATACTGGTATACCATGCAATCTTACAACTTTTTTTATGTACATACGAGCAAGACGTTCAAGTGTATAAGTTTCTCGTATTGGTAAGAAATGAGCAGACTTGGTCAATCTATCAACAATGACCCAAATTGCATCTATGCCTTGAGAAACCTTGGGAAGACCAGTAACAAAATCCATGGTAATGTGCTCCCACTTCCATTTTGGAATTTTAAGTGGTTGCAATGGACCTTTTGGTACTTGATGTTCCGCCTTGACTCGTTGACAAGTTATACACCTTGAGATAAACAAATAGCTATATCTCTCTTCATATTCCCCACCAAAATGTATGTGAAGATCATGATACATTTTGGTACTCCCGGATGGATTGCAAACGGTGTGTTGTGCGCCTCCATCATGATTTTATACTTTAAATCAGGGTCGTTAGGAACACAAAGTCTGGAGTTGACTCAAAGTATTCCTTTTTCATCGATTCTTGCTTCCGGCATAGCACATTCTTGTACTTTCTTCCTCATACGCATCAGCTCCAGGTCTGTAGCTTGAGCGGCTTTAACTTTATCGATTAAAGTCGGTTCCACTCGTATATTCGCCATCATCACTTGGGTCCCTGGAGTCTTTATCTTTATCTCCATCTTTTGCAAGTCATACAAAAATGGGCCTTTGCGTTGACAATATCGCACTCGTACCCGCATATGATCTTTTACTCAATGCGTCAGCTACCACGTTCGCTTTTCCAGGATGGTATTGATTGGTATGATCATAATCATTCAATAGTTCAAGCCAACATCGTTGTCGTATGTTGAGTTCCTTTTGAGTGAAGAAATATTTGAGGCTTTTATGATCCGTAAAAATCTCCAGTTTCTCCCCATACAAGTAATGTCTCCAAATTTTAATTGTGAAGACAACAGCTGCCAACTCTAGATCATGAGTAGGATAATTCCTCTCATATTCTTTGAGTTGTCGAGAGGCATAGGCTATGACTTTCTCATGTTGCATGAGAACACATCCTAACCCTTTGCCTGAAGCATCATTGTAGATGACAAATCCCTCCGAGCCAGATGGTATTGTCAGAACAAGTGCTGAAATGAGTCTTCTCTTGAGTTCTTGAAAACTCTTCTCACATTCCTCGTTCCAACCGAATTTTGTATCTTTTCGAGTCAGCTGAGTTAAAGGAGTAGCGATTCGAGAAAACCCTTCTACGAATCTCCGATAATAACCAGCTAAGCCGAGAAAGCTACGTACTTCGGTCACTGATTTAGGTTGCTCCCAGCTTTGAATAGCTTCAATCTTTGTTGGATCAATAGCTTTTCCATGACTTGATACTACGTGCCCAAGGAATGCTACTTCCTCAAGCCAGAACTCACATTTCTTTAACTTGGCATAAAGCTTATATTCACGAAGCTTTTGGAGTATCAGCCTTAAGTGTTGCTCATGATCCTCATGGCTTTTGGAATAAATAAGGATGTCATCTATAAAGACGACCACAAAGTGATCCAAATATTCCTTGAATACTCGGTTCATCATATCCATGAAGGCAACATGAGCATTAGTTAATCCAAAAGACATAACTAGGAATTCATAATGCCCGTACCGAGTTCTGAAAGCCGTCTTTGAAATGTCATCGGTTCTAATCTTCAATTGTGATATCCGGAATGAAGATCAATCTTTGAAAAGAATTTGGCTCCTTGCAACTGGTCAAATAGGTCATCAATACGTGGCAATGAGTACCTATTTTTGATGGTGACATGATTCAACTCCCGATAATCAATACAAAGTCGTATACTCCCATCTTTCTTCTTCACGAATAGAACAGGAGCACCCCAAGGAGAAGTACTAGGACGAATGAAACCGATGTCTAACAATTCCTGCAGTTGGGTCTTTAACTCCTGAAGTTCAATAAGAGCCATTTGATATGGGGCTTTGGAAATAGGTTTAGTACCGGGTTCAAGGTCAATACAAAATTCAATTTCACGCTCTGGGGGTAGGCCAAGAAGCTTCAGGGAATACGTCAGGAAATTCATTAACAATAGAAATATCATTTAAAACTGACGTATTTTTGTTTAGATCCGTGACATGAGCTAAGAAAGCTTGACATCCATTTTTCAATAAACAAAAAGCTTTATGGCTTGAGATGACAGTGATTGATTTTAATGGTTTGGTTGCTTGAATTGTCATAATAGGTTGGTTAGGAATATGAAAGCTAACAACCTTACGAAAATAATCAATTTTTGCATGATGAGTGATTAACCAATCAATCCCTAGAATTACGTCAAATGCAAGTATTTTTAATGAAATAAGATCGACAGGTAATGTGAGGGTACTGATTTGAACCAAACAAGACTTATAAACAGTGGATGTAATGAAAGTTTTTCCCAACGGAGTTTCAACAGATAAGTCAAAGTCTAATTTCTCCAAAGTCAAATTTAAACGTTGAGCGCAAGTAGGAGAAATAAAAGAATGGGTAGACCCGGTATCAAATAAGGTATATACTTCGCTAGAGTTTATGATAAGCTTACCCGTGATGACCTCGTTCGGGTTCCTTACTTTCTAGAAGGTCACGATAAACTCTCTTCCTTGCACTACTGGCTTTGACTTTTCTGGGACGTCCTTTGGTGCCTCCATCCTAGCTGAACTTGTATTCGGTGAACGACAAAATCGGGCTAGGTGACCTTCTCTTCCACAATTATAACATGCTTTGGACGACATCGCGCAGTTTGGACTGATGTGTCCTTCCCCTCTGCATTTGAAGCATATGATAGGTGGTCGTTCTCCTTCCTTAACCACGGGTGCTGGTGCTGACGTCTTTCCATCATTATTGAATCACCTCTTCTTGAAATGTCCATTCTTATTATTTTGGCCATGATTACCACCGAAGTGGTTACCATTTCTGGTATGTTGATTCCCTCCACGCTTATTGTCACCGCTTCGATGACTGTTATCACTGGTATTATCATTTTGTCGGTTGCTCTCTATTGGTTGGATTGACTCATTATCGCGCTCCAATAACTGAGCCTTATTAACAACATCTGAATACAAACACAATTTATTAGAGATAAGATATTGACGTATCTCGGGTTTTAAACCTCTTAGAAACATTCGCGTCATTCTCTCCTCATTATCAACCAAATAGGACGCAAACCGGGACAACTCGGCAAACTTGACTTCACGTCGTGACACGGCCATGTTATTTTGCTCCAGCTTAATGAACTCTACCTCTTTCATGTGACGAATACTTTCGGGAAAGTACTTGTCATTGAACAATTCTTGGAACTTCTCCCAAGTCATCTTCAGTGCGGCAGGTTGAGTACGTTTTACAGATTCCCACCAATAATCTACCTCTGCACGCAACATGAAGGTGGCAAAGGGAACCTTTTTCTCCTCGGAGCATCCCAAGACATCAAATATCTTGCAGATATGCTTTATCCATGTCTCCGCCTTAAGTGGTTTTGGCTCTCCAAAAAAATCCGGTGGTCCCAGTTCCTTGAATTGTTTAGCGGTGACCGTTTGAGAGTTACCAGTGTTTCCACCTGCATTTCGGACAGGAGCCTCTCTTGCCTGATGCTGCATGAATTGCAGAAAGCCTCTGAACATTTCATCGTTCATCATTTGGTCAGTGTTGTTGTTTGCATGAGGATTGTCGCCTTCCTGATGCACATTGTCCTAATTATTGATCTATGGAGACTCAACGGTCTCCTATGCTCAATTGATGTTCTCAAGATACTCGGATGCCATTTTCAAATACTGCCACAAAATAAGGGTTAATTAACATATCACATATTATCCCTATACTCTGACCGACCAATTAAATACCAAATAAACTTAGGTAGGTCATACTAGCGAAGGAATCCCCCGTCTCTCCCCTCCTAGTTCTTGTCTCACATCTCAGCCAGGGATCATATCCCTAAGATTTGATACCAACTGTGACGCCCCCAAAATAGGTATACACCACCTATTCTGAGTCGCCAAATACATAGTGCAGAATACAAATACAATCTTTAATATACAACAAGAGAGCTGTGAATTTTAATACAAATATTGTCTTCTAGACAATATCCACTCTCAGAATAAGTTCTCATTACATTTATTGTCACACTATTTAACAAAATAGTGAGGACTACTAATACTATCATCTGGACCGTCACTCCATTCCCCGACTAGTCCCGGCTACGTTCTCATTTCCTGAAGAGAACAATGAAAGAAAGGGTGAGCTCAACTAGCCCAGTAAGAAATATTATGACTAAGATAATGCAGAATAAATTATCATTAGTCTTCAACAATGTTAAACTGATAAAATACAATAGACATCAAATTTAACTGCAGCGGAACATACAATCCATTAAAAGAGTCAAGTAGAGAATAAAATCTACTATCTTTTATTATTTAAAAGGTTTTTCCATCACTTTTATTGCTGGGACTCGGCTTAATAAATAAACCACATCATCCCTGCACTACGGCCAAGGATATTCATTAGTATCACAACCATAAATTATCCATGCACTACGGGCCAAGGATATTCGTGTATTCATCAATGGTCATGATCATGCCAACAACTGTCCATCAATGCACTACGGGCCAATGAGGACTTTTACCACATCATTTGTAACATTACTACCATGATTACAATCGAATAATCCTCGGTCATAATCATACCAAGTCCATCTATGCACTATAGGCCATAGATGACTTTCAAAAAAAAATATAAACATGAGGATGATGACAATGATATAAGAGTTCAATAAAACAAGTTCAAGAATTAATTTATTCAGGAACTAATAACATCCAAATTGTCAACATGATACTTCTATGTAGAGTAAAATTTAAGAATGATTAGAAGAATATTTCCATGAAAAGATACTGGATGAAGCGCAAATATCAAGGATATTCCACTAATTTCATAGAGTATAGAAGTCAAAACTTTAACCAACTGAGTATAATAAAGAATGGAATAACAAAATAAATCACCATGCATGCGGTACTTCGCATAGACATGTTATTCTAACTGAATAATAAATAACGGAACTGTGTCAGCGTAATACGACCCGGCGGGATATTCAAATGAATAATAAAGAATGGAATAACAACGTAAATCACCATGCATGCGGTACTTCACATGTACAAAGTTATTCCAGCAGAATAATAAATAACGGAACTGTGTGCGGCGTAAAAGCGCACATACATGATATTCCAAGCGAGAATAATAAAGACGGAACCAGTGCGGCGTAAAACGCATGTACAAGATATTCCAATGTAATAATAAAGAATGATATACAAATGAATTTCACCATGTATGCGGTGCTTGCAGCATGATAAAAGTTATTCAGCAGAATAATAAATAATGGAAGAACGAGAATAATTTCACCAAGTATAGGGTAGATCACAGCGTATAAAAGTTATTCCAATGAATAATAAAGAATGGAATAATGAAGTTCTCTTCATGAATATGAAAAAAAAATACCCTTTACCTTATAAAGAAGAAGTACTCGACGGTAGAGGCGGTGATATACTTGAAGAAACTTGCACCACGCCAAAGCTTTCTTAAACGCTAAAGAAATACGCCAAGATTATAGAAGAAGAATTCTCTCTACGGTTTCTCTCTCTAGAGTTTCGGTGAATTCGTAAGAAATAATGAAGGAATGAGCTTCTATTTATGTAAGAATGGGTGAATAGTAACCAATCCATGAGCAGTGCCCAGATTAATTTATTTTTTAAACAGACGGTCAGATTGGTTTACAATAAAATATAATATATTCTATTTATAATCTAATAAAACGAATAACTTTATAAAAGTATTACATTTTATATAAAAAGATTTTACTACGCAAACACTACGCAGAGCATTATACAAGCACTATGCATAATAAAATATAATATATTCTAATCATTGTCTAATAAAGCAGATAACTTTATAAAATAATTACGCTTTTATATAAAAGATTTTACTATTAGCCTAATAAAATGAATAACTTTATAAAAGTATTACATTTTTATATAAAAAGCTTTTCTGTTTTTTATTATATTAATAATACTAATAAAACAAAAGTTCATCATCATTATCATAATTCACACTATTAATCGACCAGGTCCTTCCCAGGAAAGAGGGGGCTTTTCAATAAGGATTTCTCCCTATTGGCGCGCAATTAGGTGACCAAACCTCTCCTTGGAAGAACTTCTAGACATCGTTAATAATGCAAATAATAATATTAACAACTTTGTTATCTCAATTATTGATTTAATAATATATAAAATATTGACAATAATTGAATCAAATAACGTGAGATACTACGCAAAGAATTATCAAGCAATAATTGAACAAAACTGAGTGACTTCTCACGTAAGCATCAATAATCAATACCGTGTGCTACTATGCAACCACGCGTATTCCTGTATTTTTAACACTGGGTGTTTCAACAGTTAACGATAAAACTTTTGTTGTTATTTTTATAAAATAATTTTTTTTTGTCTTTTTCTCAATCCGACAATAATTCCGTTGTGGGGTCCACTAATGATTATACTGTGACTCCCCCAAATTAGGTCCACACGACCCATTCTGAGTCGCCAGATATCACTCCATAAAAATCAAATACAAATTGCATTTATACAATTGTTGAATTGTCGTGCAGAGTACGATAATAGATAAGCTGTGAGTTTCAATACCAAATCTATGTAACTCTCATGGTGCCTCGACCAAAACACCTTACAAAGGTACTTTACATAAAAAAGTCTGATTAATAAGCATTTTAGAAATTAAAATCTTTGGGAAAAGCTCAAGGAAACCTTCATACATAGGAGGCCATAAATCTAAGTTATGATAGATATCATATGCCCAGAGAATTATCCTTGGTTGGTCCAATAGACCCCAAAGAAAAATGAGAAGATTACTATCATGTTCCTTCCAATGATGAGTCTTCTCTTGACATATAATTATCTCAGTTATCTCCAAGTGAGAATTATATCTCAAATATACTCCAAGATCATATAGGTAGTGCTTGTAGATATACCTAGCAAGTAGATGTGCACAACCCTGTCTTATGATAACATGAGATTGTATGTCATTAGACATCTTGTATGATAGTGGCAAAACACCCTTCCAAAGTTGGGTTCTCATCAACCTATTGTTGTTCACCAAAATCAATTATCAAGTGACATATAAAATACGACATGCACATTGATTCAGCATTTATGGCATATTGATCCGTAGTATGGCCCCCAGCACAAATTTCACAAACCATTGCTACCTGCTGTGTGGATGGAGGATGCCATAATTCCATTTGCTTAGACATTGCGGCCACCTGTGCTTGTAATGATGTCATCGCGTCTACGTCATATTTCCTTGCAGTTTTTGGAGGATTAGACCTAGTCATGGGCCACTGATAGTTGTTGGTGGCCATTGTCTCTAACAACTGATATGCCTCGTCAAAAATTTTCAACATGATTGCTCCTCCTGCTGCTGCATCTATACTAGCCCTCGTGGAAGCTTGCAAGCCATTACAAAATATCCCTAACTGCATCCACTGCGGAATTCCATGGTGAGGACACTTACGAAGCATATCCTTAAACCTTTCCCATGCCTCATACAACGATTCTGAATCAAATTGTGCAAAGGTATGATTATCGTTCCGTAGTTTTGTCGACTTCGCTGGTGGGAAAAACTTAGCTAGAAATTTTTGAGCTAAGTCATCCCAGGTGGTGATTGAACCAGGAGGCTGAGAGTGTAGCCAACTTCGCGTTTTGTCTTTCAAGGTAAACGGGAACATCCTCAACCTTTTAGCATCTTTCGATACATTATTGAATTTGAAGGTATCGCAAACTTCCAAGAAGCTTAAGATATGCTCATTCGGATCATCTAACGAACTCCCCCCCAAACTGACATTGATTCTGAAGCATTTGAATTGTTGCTGATTTAATCTCAAAATTGTTAGCGTTGATTGCCGACCTCCTAATACTTGACTGTATATCCGTGACATTCGTCATGGCATAGTCCCGAAGTGATTTCTAATCGTTCCCCGCCAAGTTCACTGGAATTTCTTGTTCTGCCAGTTTTTCTTCCTCGGGTGATACTGCACTAGTCGATTGCACTTTCCGGAACTTCCTTTCAATCTCGTCTGTATAATGAAAAAGTTCCTTTCTCACCCTTGATCTAGTGTGCATACACCTGCAAAGAATTCCTGCAAAGACAAGAAGAAAAATAAGTAATGTTTAAATTAAGACCGAATTGATTATAACTAATATGGAATTAATATTAAAAAAAATCCTAAGAATTCAGCCAAAAAACTTGTTGGTTGATTTCACAATCAAAGCAAACGTGCAAGTATACACGATCAACAAGTAATATAGTGATAAAATAGAGTGTCGATCCCACAGAGAATTCTAATTAATAAACTCTAACTACTAGTATTATATCAATTCAATTTTATTTAAACAACCAATAATTGTGATTTTAAGAACTAAGAAACTAATTTTAATAAAGTAAGAAATTATTCTAAAAGAAAACAAGGAAATAAACTAAGAATTGATTGAATGTAGATAAATAACAATTAAGACTCCAATATCCCCAATTATGATTTTTAAATCAATTATTTAATTATCCCAATTACTATGTCTACTGAATTGTTAACAGGAATTCTCAAATGTCAAAAACTTTTTCTCAAGTGATCATTTGCCTTCTATTTAACCCTGATTAATTTTGCTATATCTCTATGCAAAACAATTGAATCAAACTCGTTACAATCCCAATTCCTTATGTGTTACATGCGGCAAATAGATATTCTCATTCTATTCACAAACCTAATTATTCACGCATGCAAATAACTAAGTCACCGTCATCATGCCCATTTCTAACCCTAGAATTCCTTTCTCAATTCCTTACAGAGTAACAAGGTAATTATTGGCGGATAATTAAACAATCAAAGACAAAGCAAGATGAACAATTCACTTCAACATAAATAATTGGAATAAATTAAATAATCAATTCATAACCATAAAAGGTTCAATTGGAATCTTAATAAAAGAAATTAGTTCATAACGAAAATAAAAACCAACAATAATTGATAAATCATCCTTAATGAATTACAAAAATTAAAAGAATAAAGAAGAAGAAGAACTCCCAATCCTCAAAATCTGCTCTTGCTCCTTGATTAATCTCCTAATTGTGTAGAATCTCAGTCCCCCAATTCAATGCAAATAACCAATTTATACTCTTCTTGTCCACTCTAACAATCCCAATCCAAATATGCTTCAAACCATCTCCAAGTAAGAGGTCAAACGAAAAGTCAATGCCAGTCAAACAGTCAAACACGCGCCTTATCCAGTCAACTGAAACTCCGCCCCAGCACCCCGGCGCTGGGATTATCAAAGGAAATAGTGCCCCGGTGCTGGTGGACAAAAAGTGATGCTCAAGCCTTTTTTTTAGCCAAATGCTCCCCATTGTTCTCACAGCTCCCAAACCTACAAATCAAAACATAAACACAGTAAACATGATACTAAAAGACTCAAAAATACACAAATCTAAGCTCAAGTATATCCAATTCATGGGTATATTACCCAATCATCAACCCTATATAGGATTCCCAAGCCATAAAATCCTATTTTCCAATTTTGTTACTTCACATAACATATTTAACTCATATGTTTGTAACTAAACTATTTTCATAAAAAATACCAAATCAATTCTAAAAATATTTTTTTTCTGGGATTTAGCAGAATATAGTCCTATAATGAACATATATTTTTCTCAAAATTTTTAAAATTCATTTACTATTTTTCAAAAATCAATTTCTAATTAATTCCTTAAGAAATTAGTTACCTCAAGTTTAACTCCAAAAATTCCCAAATCTTGGCAGAATCTTACACATGTTAACGTGAGCTTCCAGTTTAAATTTTATGGTCATCGGAGTTATAAAACTCCGGTTATAGCGTTTTTTGTCGGAAAAACCTAGATATTTAAATGGTCATAACTTGCTCATTTTATGTCAGAATGAGCTCATTTTTGGACAGGAGGTACTTTATACCATATACTTTCATGTCCCAAAAGGTTAGAATTTTTCTCACAAATTAAGTGGCCAAAATAGCCCTTTTAAATTTATGGGCAGTAGCTTTTTTGTAAATTATAGCTTTGGACTCCTTTGATAAAATCAGTCCACACGAAAATCTACAACACCTTTTCCAGTGATTTTACTTGGATAAGTTACAAAACTCATAGACCTAACTCTAGAACTTGACCTCACTCAAAAATTCAAAATATAATAGAAGATATGGTCAATTGAATTTCATGTTCCGTTTTCACCAAAATCTGATTTTCAACCCTTTGTGATTTCTAAGAAACTTTCATGTTTTCACATATTAACCAACATAACTTATCATAACACTTACTAACACTACATATACCCATGGTTTTCATCAATCCATTGCTTTTATTATGACTTCCTTCATAATCAACATAACCAGATCATTTCCACAATTTAATAAGGAATGAATATAAAGGATCATTCACCATGCATATGGTAATCCACATAGACAGGTTATTCCAACAGAATAATAAAGAATGGAATAACAGAAGGATTCACCATGCATGGTATAGAGACCGCACAGACAGGTTATTCTCAACAGAATAATAAAGACGGAACCAGATCCGACGTAAACGCGCAAAGATGTGATATTCCAATGTAATAATAAAGAGCGGAACCGAATTCCGCGTAAAAGCGCATGTAAAAGATATTCCAATGTAATAATAAAGAATGAAATAACAAAAAAAATCACCATGCATGCGATAGACCGCACAGACAGGTTATTCCAACAGAATAATTAATGAAACTGTGTCAAAGCGAATACGCACCAAGCGTGATATTCCGGCGAATAATAAAGAACGGAATAATAGAAGAATTTCACCATATATGCGGCACTTTGCATAAACAGGTTATTCCAACATAATAATAAAGAATGGAATAACAGAAGTTCTCTTCATGAATACAAAAGAATAACACCCCTTACGAGTACAATAAATAATATCATTTACCTTATAAAGAAACTGGATATAGAAGTAGTGAAGTAGCAGAATACTCTTCTTCTTTCTCTCTATAGATTTTCTCTATAATTTCTCTCTATAATTTCTTTCTCTAGAGTTTCAGTGAATTCGTAAGAAATAATGAAGGAATGAGCTTCTATTTATAGAAAAACTGAGAGTGGCTCTTGGTCTTAACAAAGGGTCAAAATGACTCTTGGTAATATTGAAGAGACAACTACTATTTACGAAGGGTCAATTAACCCTTGGAAGACCGAAGAGGCAAGTAACTCTTGGTAATATTGAAGAGACAACTACTATTTGCGAAGGAGAAATTAACCCTTGGAACACCGAAAGGCAAATTCTTATTAAAACTTTAAATCAATGATCCATATTGATTTCTTATTATAATTTCAACCAACTATTCGAAAAATTAAAGCACATCTCCTCATGGAATAATATTGTACCCAAATATGATTTGAACTGAAAATAAATATATTGTTCGGGTGAATAGTACCCCGTGAATAGTACTCGTGAATTGTAACTTGTGAATAGTAACTTATGAATAGTAGCTCGTGAATAGTAACTAATGAATAGTAACTCGTGAATAGTAACTCATGAATAGTAACTCGTGAATAGTACTCCGACACGAAAAGTGCCCTGAATACCCGATTGAACAATATAACCTTCAGACATCAATTATTATCGAAATAAATATCGATTTCCACTAACACAAATAATTTCAACACAATGGAACTATCAAATTCATCTTTAATCAACACGAACTTTTTCATCATTAATATCATAATTCACAATATTTAACAACCAGGTCGTTCCCAGAAAAGAGGGGGCTTTCCAATAAGGATTTCTTCCTATTGGCGCGTAATTAGGTGACCAAACCTCTCCCTGGCAAAACTTCTAAACATTGTAAATATTGAAATTTAATAATATGAATAACTTTGTCCTCTCAATTATTAATTTAATAATATATAAAATATTGACAATAATTGAATAAAATTGAGTGACTTCTCACGTAAGCATCAATAATCAAAGATATTGTACAATACCAGGTAATGCCATGCAATGCAACCACGCCAGATATTCGTAATTTTATCAATTTAACAGTTTACTAAATAGAATAATAATTATAAAAATTGAATACTTTCATTTCATAAAATTCGGGGTCTCACATATGCCGTCGTACGAATATTCCCTGTTAGAACGAATATTCCCCGACCAATCAAATATTATAAACAACTTGCGTACTTTACAAAATTTCTAAATATTACCCACAACTATAACATTATATCAAATTCATTCCATAATATTTAAAAATGATAATTATAGAAAATTCATCTTTATTCATAAAAGTTGGGGTCTTAAATAATCCGCACAGACAGGATATTCCAACAGAATAATAAAGAATGGAAAAACAAAGAATTCACCATGCATCTTTGACTTGATGAGACAAAGTTATTCCAAATGAATAATAAGGAATGGAATAATGAAGTTTCTCTTCATGAATCTGAAAGCAATAATACCCTTACCTTATAAAGAAGCTGGATCTTTGGAGTAGAGAGAGGTATGATGCATTTCTCTTCTTCTTTCTCTCTATAATTTCTCTATAATAATTGCTCTATAGCTTTAGTAAATTGGTGAGAAATGAAGGAAGAATGAGCTTTATTTATAGGAAAATATAGTCCAACTGGGATGTCCCAAACAAGTCAAAATCAGTAGTTTAAGAGAGAGGTTTTTTTTTCAATTTTGACTATATTATTTATTATATATTCTGTTGGAATAACCTGTCTATGTGGATTACCGAATGCATGGTGAATGATCCTTTGTATTCATTTCTTATTAAATTGTAGAAATGATCTGTCTACGTAGATTACCGCATGGCGGTGAAAAATCCATTTGCTTGATTTTCGTAATTTTTTGACCTCAAAATTCTCGGAAAAATTTGAAATGATAATTTGATGAGTTTTCTATATTGTGTCCAAAGATGGCGATTTTTGGATGTATCGATTAAGAGTTATGGATTTTATGGGAAAAAACTATTTTAAAAGTAAACCCTTATAACTCTTTGTGGTTAACTCCAAAATTAGTGAAATTTTTATTGGGAGTACATGTATATAACAGGAGTATACCCTATAAATTTTAGAATTTTTGGACAAAAGTACAATTTATAATAAATGTCTAAATATTCGGCAGTTTTGGCCATATGAAAAATAGTAAATGAATTTTAAAAATTTCGAGAAAAATATATGTTCAATATGGGACTATATTATGCTAAATCCCAGAAAAAAAATATTTTTGGGACTGATTTGATATTTTTCATGAAAATGAACTAGTTATGAGTAAATGAATTAAATATGTTATATGAAGTAAGAAAATTGGAAAATAGGATTTTATGGCTTGAGAATCTTATATAGGGTATATGAAGATTTTTGATGAAAGATTTGATCATTGGTGATGAAATCTTATAAGTATGGCATTTTTGAATGCTTAAAATGCATTATTTGGTAAAGTGTAAACAATTGAAATAAATTGTTTATAAGTTTAAGAAGTGATTAAAATATTATTATAATATTAATAATATTAGATTATGAGTTTATTATGTGATTGATAATATTTGAATAAATTTAAAGTCTTTAATATTTATCCTAGATTTCGTTTGATTTGATTTCGTTTGATTATTGCTTATATCATTGTCATCATCCTCATGCTTATATTGTGATGAAAGTCATCTTTGGCTTACGTGCATAGATGGACTTAGTATGATTATGAACAGTGATTTTTCGGTATAATCATGACCGTAATATAACGAATGACATAGTAAAAGTCCTCATTGGCCGGTAGTGCATTGATAGACAGTTTTTGGTATGATTATGACCAGGGATTATTCGGTATAGTCATGACCATTAATGATTTAATGAATATCATTGGCCCATAGTGCAGGGATGATTCGATGATGTGGTTTATTTATTAAGCTGAGTCTCAGCGATAAAATAATAAAATTGATGAAAATATTTTAAGTCATAAAAGATGCTAGATATCATGTTCTACTTGACTCTTCTAATGGATTGCTTATTCCGCTGCAGTTAAACTTGATGTCTATTGTATTTTATCAGTTTAACATTGTTGAAGACTAATGATAATTTATTCTGCATTATCTTACTCAAAATATTTCTTACTGGGCTAGTTGAGCTCACCCTTTCTTTCACTTTATTCTCTTGAGAAATGCGAATATAAATTTGGGACGAGTCGGGGAATGGGTGACGGGTCAGATGATAGCATTAGTAGTCCTCACTATTCTGTTAAATAGTGTGATAATAAATGTAATGAGGAATCCATTGAGTGTGGATATTGTCTAGATGACAATATTTGTATTAAAACTCATAACATATGTTTTGTCGTATTTTACATGACAGTTGTATAATTAAGTTTTTATTTGTATTTTGTACCATGTATTTGGCGACTCAAGATGTGTGATGTATACCTGTTTTGGGGGCGTCACAACGCGTATTACTGTACTTTTACTACCGGGTAGTTCAACAGTTTAACGGTAAAACTTCCGCCGTTATTTTTATAAAAAGATAATTATGTCATTTTCTAACTACGACAATACTTCCGTTGTGGGGTCTACTAATGATTGTGTCGTCGTACGAATATCCCTGTTAAAACGAATATTCCCCGACCAATCGAATATTATATAACCACTTGCTTACTTTGCAAAATTTATAAATATTACCCACAACTATAACATTATATCAAATCCACACCATAATATTCAAAAATATATTTCGAGAAAATTATTCTTTATTCATAAAAGTCGGGGTCTTACAGCATTATTGGCAATGTCTAGAAAGTTCTATCAAGGAGAGGTTTGGTCACTTAATTGCGTGCCAGTAAGGAGAAATCCTTATCGGAAAGCCCCCTCTTTCCTGGGAACGGCTTGGTTGTCATTATTGTGATTCTGTAATATTATTTATGAATAATTAATTATTGATTTATACGATAAGAAAATATTTATTTTATGTGGACATAAATGATAGATAGGAAAATATTTATTTTATATGGTTATAATTGATGGAATTAATGTTGAGGTATTTTATCACTATTTTATCGAATTGGAGGTATTAAAAACTCAAATCGGTGTTCTTAAAGCTCTATTGCAGAGTTATAATTTTAATCCGACCGTTGGATCGTTGTGATTTTTGGATATGTTATGCATAAATAAGTTGAGTATATGTCCACAAATTTGGAACCGTTAAAAATTAACGTATAATTTGTTATGAATTTTAAGAGGTATTGAAAATCGTCCGTTTGTGGATTTCGGATATTTTTTGTTTGAAATTTGGAAAAACTTTCTTCTACAAAGTTGTAGAGAATTCGATTTCGTGTGGAATGGATATAAAATTCGTATTTTTCTAATAAAAGGGCTATTTATTATGAATTGTTGAAGTTTCGGAAATTAAAATATTTTTATTTAAATTATGGGTGGGACCCACTTTTGGTTGCTGGGGAAGATGGCTGATTTCTGGTGGGCCCCACTTGTGGTGGCTGAATTTTTATTCAAAGCATACATTCGTAGAAATAATAATAATATTATTATTTTATTATTTAGTCTCCTATGGCGTTCTAGCATTTTTCTATAAATAGGCGCTTATGTTAGAATTGAAAATCACACTAAAAACAAGTTTTCTTTCTCTCTATATTATCGAGCGTATTTTTATGAGTATTTAGATACTTTGAGAGTTGATATTCAGTGCAAGTTTCCTTCGGCTTTACATCCGATATTCCGATCAGAACTACTATTATTTTGAGGTAAGGGATGTTATTTTCTTCGTAAATGATATTATTTTCTTTAATATCATTATGCCGAAATATTGATATGAATTTTATTATGCAATTTCTACCTTTTTGTGTTGGGGTTACTATTCACATATACGGCAATATTCACGTATACGGCACTATTCACGAATACGACACTATTTACCGAAAAATAAAATTCTCTTTTTCGTCCCAGATATCTATTATGGTTATTATCTTTGATTGTATCCATGTTTTGATCTTTATTCTTGAATTTTACTCCATTATTGTTTAATATGGAATATTATTTTCTTTCAACAGTAGTAAGGTATGTTATTTTCTTCGTAAATGATATTATTTTCTTCAATATCATTATGCCGAAATATTGATATGAATTTTATTGTGGAATTTCTACCTTTTTTGTGTCTGAGATTCTTATTCACGATTATAAGACTATTCACAAAATTATTAATTATTCACAAATACGACACTATTCATCGAAATATAAAATTTTCTCTTTTTCGTCCCAGATGTCTATTATGGTTACTATTTGATTTTATCCATGTTTTGATCTTTATTCTATACTCATTTGGTTAAAATTTTGGCTTCTATATTCCATAAAATTAGTAGAATATCCTTGATATTTGCGCTTCATCCAGTTTTTTTTTCATAAAAATATTATTCTGAGCATTCTTGATAAAGTTTAACTTATTCATGCTGGAGTACTATTCACGGGTTTCTATTCATGAAGTATTATTCACGGGGTACTATTCACTCGAGTACTATTCACTTGGGGTACTATTCATGATAAAAATTGATTCGTTTTCGGTCCAAATCATTTTTGGTACAATATTATTCTTAAATTTTACTCCACAAAGCAGTATCATGTTGACAATTTGAACGTTATTGAATTATGGATAAATTAAATTATAAATCTTTAAAATTTATCCTTTGTAAAATTCCAAATTTTACGAATAAAGATTTAAATTTCTCGAATTTTTTTTTTTGAATATTATGGTGTGGATTTAATATAATGTTATAATTGTGGGTAATATTTATAAATTTTACAAAGTATGCAAGTTGTTATATTATATTCGATTGGTCAGAAAATATTCTTTGTGTCGGGGAATATTCGTACGACGACACAATCATTGGTGGACCCTACAACGGAATTTTTATCGGAATGAAAAACGACAAAAATATTTTTATGAAAATAACTGGTGGAAGTTTTAAGTTATCTTGTTGAACTACTCGGTAGTAAAAGAAACAAGAATACATGTGGTTGCATAGTAGCGCACGGTATTGATTATTGATGCTTACATTGAGAAGTCACCAGCTTTTGTTCAATTATTGCTACTGATAGTTACGCATAGTATCTCAACGTTATTTGATTCAATTATTGTTGATTGTTATATATATATATATTATATATATATAAGTTTTGTTTTATTAGTATTATTAATGTAATAAAATGTAAAAGCTTTTTATATAAAACATAATACGTTTATAAAATTATTACATAAATAGAATATATTATATTCTATTATGCATAGTAAAATCTTTTATATAAAATAAAATACTTTTATAAAGTTATTCTATAAATAGAATATATTATATTTTATTATCATAGTGCTGCGTAGTGTTTTGTATAGTAAAATCTTTTTATATAAAATGTAATACTTTTATAAATTTATTCGTTTTATTAGATTATAAATAGAATATATTATATTTTATTTAAAAGATTTTGCTTTAAATCTGGACCGTCCGATTAAAAGTAAATCAATCTGGACCGTTCATGAATAAGTTACTATGTAGTCCATTTTTCTATAAATAGAAGCACATTCCTTCATTATTTCTTACGAACTCACTGAAACTCTAGAGATAGAAACTATAGAGAGAAAGAAGAAAAGTATTCTAATACTTCACTACTTCTATATCCAGTTTCTTCTATAAGGTAAGGGGTATTATTTCTTTCGTATTCATGAAGAGAACTTCTGTTATCCCATTATTTTTTTATTCTGTTGGAATAACCTGTATACGGTGTCTACCCTATACTTGGTGAAATTCTTCTGTTATTCCATTCTTTATTATTTCATTGGAATATCCGTCGTGCATGCATGCGTTCTGTGGGACACGGTTTAAATCTCTATTATTCTATTGGAATATCACATGCATGCGTTTCTGTGGGACTGGTTCCGATTATTTATTATTCGTTAGAATAACTTTCAATACATCCAAGCATCGCATACATGGTGATTTCGTTGTTATTCCATTCTTTATTATTACATTGGAACATCCCGCTTCGGTGCGAATTTACTTTGACACCCGGTTCCGTTATTTATTATTCTATTGGAATAACTTGTCTATGCGAAGTACCGCATGCATGGTGATTTATGTTGTTATTCCATTCTTTATTATTCTGTTGAAATATCCCGTCGGTGCGTATTACGCCTGATCTGGTTCCGTTATTTATTATTCTGTTGGAATAACATGTCTATGCAAAGTACCGCATACATGGTGATTTCTTTTGTTATTCCATTCTTTATTATACTCAGTTGATTAAAGTTTTGACTTTTATACTCCATGAAATTTGTGGAATATCCTTGATATTTGCGCTTCATCAAGTATCTTTCCATGGAAATATTCTTCTGAGCATTCTTGAATTGTACTCTACAAAGAAGTATCATGTTGACAATTTGGACGTTATTAGTTCCTGAATAATTTAATTCTTGAACTTGTTTTATTGAATTCTTATATCATTGTCATCATCCTCATGTTTATATTTTGTTGAAAGTCATCTCGTGGCACAGTAGTGCATAGATGGACTTGGTATGAATATGACGAGAGATTATTCGGTATAATCATGAGTAGTAATGTTACAAATGATGTGGAAAAAGTCCTCATTGCCCAGTAGTGCATTGATGGACGGTTTTAGGTATGATTATGACTATGGATTCTCTTGACCAAGGGAGCAAAGATGAATTATTTTATGGCATGATCAGAATAGATTGATGAAAACACGATTATCTTTGCCCGCATGATGCATTGATAATTCGTGGTCGTGATACTTAAATAATATCCTTGGCCCTGTAGTGCGGGGATGATTTGATGATGTGGATTATTTATTGTCGAGTCTCAAATGATAAAAGTGATGAAAAACTTTTAAATCATAAAAGATAGTAGATTTTATTCTCTACTTGACTCTTTTAATGGATTGCTTGTTCATTGCAGATTAAACTTGATGTCTATTGTATTTTATCGGTTTAACATTGTTGAAGACTAATGATAATTTATTTTGCATTATCTTAGTCATAATATTTCTTACCGGGCTAGTTGAGCTCACCCTTTCCTTCATTTATTCTCTTGAAATTAGAATATAGTTGGGGACGAGTGGGAAACGGATCGACAAATCCGGATGATAGCATTAGTAGTCTTCACTATTACATTAAATAGTGTGATAATAAATGTAATGAGGACTCCTTTGAGTGTGGATATTGTCAGATGACAATATTCTTATTAAAACTCTCAATTTATGTTTTGTCAGATTATTGTTTTACGATAACTATATTATTAAGTTGTATTTGAATTTTGTACCATGTATTTGATTGACTCAAGATGGGTGATGTATACCTATTTTGGGGGTGTCACATCTTTGAACTTGTTTTATTGAATTATTATGTCATTGTCATTATTCCCATGCTTATATTGTTATGAAAGTCATCTTTGGCCGTAGTGCATAGATGGACTTGGTATGATTATGACCAGGGATTATTCGGTATAATCAGGACCGTAATGTTACAAATGATGTGATAAAAGTCCTCATTGGCCCGTAGTGCATTGATGGACAGTTTTTGGTATGATTATGGTCATGGATTCTCTTCGACCAAGGGTGAAAAGATGAATTGTTTTATGGCATGATTATGACCGTTGATGAAAACACGATTATCTTTGGCCCAGTAGTGCAAGGATAATTCGTGGTCGTGATGCTAAAAATATCATTGTGGTAGTAGTGCAGGATGATTCGATGATGTGGATTATTTATTAAGCTGAGTCTCGGCGATAAAAATGATGATAAATCTTTTAAATCATAGAAGATAGTAGATTTTATGCTCTACCTGACTCTTCTAATGGATTGCTTATTCCGATGCAGTTGTTGTCTATTACATTCTATCAGTTGTTATACTGTTGAAGGCTAAGAATAATTTATTCTGCATTATCTTAGTTATAATATTTCTTACTGGGCTAGTTGAGCTCACCCTTTTGCTTTCATTGTTCTCTTGAAATGAAATGAGAGCGTAATGGGACTAGTCGTGGAACGAAGTGACGGTCCGAGATGATTGCATTAGTAGTCCTCACTATTCTATGAAATAGTGTGATAATAAATGTATTGAGGACTCCTTTTGAGTTGAATACTGTCTAGAAGATAATATTCATTTTAAAACTCTCAGTTTATGTTTTGTCGTAAGTCACACGACAGTTGTATTATTAAGTTGTATTTAAATTTTGTACCATGTATTTGGTGACTCAAGATGGGTGATGTATACCTATTTTGGGGGCTTCACATTATATATCTCTATCCCCAATTTTGAAGAATACATCCCCAATTTTGATGTATTAATAACACTTTCCCTAATCAACTCTCTATCCCCAATTTTGAAGAATACATCAACAAATCATTATCCAACAGCTTCCTTATCCTTATTTGACTCTCTATTTTAATCTGTAAGACCCCAACTTTTATGAATAAAAATGAATTTTTTTATAAATATCATTTTTGAATATTATGGAATAAATTTGATATAATGTTATAGTTGTGGGTAATATTTATAAATTTTGTAAAGTACGTAAGTTGTTATATAATATTCGATTGGTCAGGGAATATTCGTACGACGGCACAATCATTAGTGGACCCCACAACAGAATTATTGTCGGGTTGAGAAAACGACAAAAATATTTTTATAAAAATAATGACGGAAGTTTTACCGTTGATACTGTTGAACTACTCAGTAGTAAAAGTACAGTAATACGCGTGGTTGCATAGTAGAACACGGTATTGATTATTAATGCTTATGTGAGAAGTCACTCCGTTTGATTCAATTATTGTCGATATTTTATATATATTATTAAATCAATAATTGAGATGACGAAGTTGTTAATATTATTATTTACATTATTAACGATGTCTAGAAGTTCTATCAAGGAGATGTTTGGTCACCTAATCAAGCGCTTAATAGGAAAAATACTTATTAAAAAGTCCCTCTTTCCGGGAACGACACGGTCGATTAATAGTGTGAATAATAATAATGATGATGACGTTTTGTTTTATTCATATTATTAATGTAATAAAATGTAAAAACTTTTTATATAAAATGTAATACTTTTATAAAGTTATTCGCTTTATTAAAGCTAATAGTAAAATCTTTTTTATATAAAGCAGAATACTTTTATAAAGTTATCATTTTTATTAGACAATATTTAGAATATATTATATTTTATTACGATATAGTGATTGCATAGTGCTTGTGATAGTGTTTCAGATAGTAAAATCTTTTTAAAAGTTATTCGTTTTATTAGATTATAAATAGAATATATTATATTTTATTTAAAATATTTTGCTTTAAATATGGACCGTCCGATTAAAGTAAATCAATCTGGACCGTTCATGGATTGGTTACTATTCATTCCATTCTTCTATAAAATGAAGCTCATTCCTTCATTATTTATTATGAATTCACTGAAACTCTAGAAAGAGAAACTATAGAGAGAGAAACTATAGAGAGAAAGAAGAAAAGTATTCTGCTACTTCACTACTCCGATATCAAGTTTATTTTACGGTAAGGGGTATAATTTCTTTTGTATTCATGAAGAGAATTTATTATTCCATCTTTATTATTCTCATTGAATAACTTTGTATCTGTGGGCTACCTTATACTTGGTGAAATTCTTACGTATTCCATTCTTTATTATTCATTGGAATATCTTGTTTGTGCTTTACTGTGGGACTGGTTCCGTCTTTTATTATTCGGTTGGAATATCTTGTCTGCGGCTTTCTGTGGGACCGATTCTGTCATTATTATTCGTTGGAACATACTATTGGTGTGAATTTTACGAATTGGTTCCGTCATTTAGTATTTCATTGGAATAACTCGCATCATGCTAAGCAATCAGATGCATGGTTGTGACGCCTCCAAAATAGGTCCATTCCATCCAACCCATTCTCGAAGTCGCCAAAACACATGTAATGCAAACAACTACAACTTTATTATTACAACAAATTAAAGCTGCTGGGCTTTTAATACAAATATTATCTTAGACAATATCTATACTCAAATAAATCCCCATCATAATTATTGATACATTATTTTACAAAATTGTGAGGACTACTAAACAACTCTCTCTAGAACCTTCATTCCATACCCCGACTAAGACTCGTTACATTCTCGCCTCCCACGAGAGAAGAAAAAATGGAATAAAAAGGAAAAGGGTGAGCTCAACTAGCCCAAGAAAGAATATTATTACTAAGATAATATACAACAAATTATCGATAGTCTTCAACAGGAAAAATCTAATGTAATAAAGACAACCAGTTTTAAATCAACAACCTGCAATGAAACAACAATTCATTAGAAGAGTTAAGTAGAGAATGCAACAACTATATTCTATATATGAATTTAAAAGTTCATCGTCGATATTTTATCCCCCGTAACATCAATCAATATATATCCGAATCAAATATTCATCTTTGCACTCTGTGCCAAAGATATTCATCGATTGGTCATGTTCATCTAAATATCATTCATCTTTGCACTACGGGCCAAAGATACTAATCATCTACCATGTTCATCTCAACACTGCTCATCTTGCACTACGGGCCAAAGATATTCATCAAAAATCATTCATCTTTGCACCATGTGCCAAAGATATTCAAGAATATCATCATTTAGGACCGAGGATGATGAAAAATATTTTAAAGGAAACGAATTCAATTGAAACAAAAGAACAAATATTAAGGATTCAGTATTTTAAACAATCCAAGTTCAAAAATACTTCATAAGTAATCGAGTGGAGTAAAATTCAAGATTGATCAAAACATGGATACAATCAAAGCTAGTATCCATAATAGATATTTTGGACAAAAGAAGAAATTTCATTTTTTTGGTGAATAAAGGTCGTATTCGTTAATAGTACCAGATATCGTGAATAAGGCCGTACACGTGAATAAGAATTCGACACCAAAAGATAGAAATTTCACAAAAAAACATCTTCACGCTTCATGAATAGTACTCGTGAATAAGAACTCATAAATAGTAACTTATGAATAGTAAATCGTGAATAGTAACTCATGAATAAGAACCCCGATATGAAAAAGTTCCAAATTTGATAAAAATTTTCAACCAATATTTCGGCATAATGATATTGAAGAAATAATATCATTTTCGAATAAAATAACATCCCTTACCTCGAAAGACAATACTTTTAGTTGAAACACCGGATATAGGCTATGACTTGAACTTGCACCGTATAGCAATACTCAAAGTATACTCAAAATACTCATAAGAATACGCTCGATAATATAGAGAGAGAAAACTTCAGTTTCTGGTGTGATTTTCAATTCTAACCTAAGCACCCTATTTATAGAAAAATGCTTAGAACACCAAAGTAGAAAATTTAATATAATATTAATATATATTTTCCAAAACCTCATACGCACACTTGCCAACTGAATTCAGCTCCTACACATGTTAAATGAGGCCACCTAAACATTTCAAAAACGTTGTTCCTATTTTAAATATTTTAAACTTCCAAAAATCAATTATTTCGGAGCTTCGGAACTTCAATAATTCATAATAAATAGCCCTTTTATCAGAAAATTCGAATCTCGCGAATTTTTATAGGATATTCAATTCTCTACAACTTTGCAGAAGAAAGTTTTTCCAAATTCCAAACAAAAAATGACCGAAATCCACAAACGAGTGATTTTACAAGCTATAATCAAATTTCAGTCAAGAAATGGGTCTACCGACACACAAAATCTGTTTCTAATATTTATTGCAACAAAAATACTCTTTTTTCTCGTATACTCATATATCCCACATTCATTGTAAAAATATCACCATTATTATATTATTAAAATATAATAATATATTTAAATGAATTATTTTATCGAAAAAAGATAAAATTTCAATTTTCAACAATTGTCACTTTAAAAATTTTCTCTATCTATATCCACATAAAATCAATATTTTCCTCATCATATAAATCAATAATTAATTATTTACAAATAATATTAAAGAATCACAGTACTGGCAACCAGGCCGTTCCCAAGAAAGAGGAGGCTTTCCAATAAGGATCTCTCCTTACTGGCCCGCAATTAGGTGACCAAACCTCTCCTTAGACAGAACTTTCTAGACATTGCCAATAATGTTTTCTAATAATATTATTCAGATAATATGAATTATTGCTTCGATAATGAAAAATCTTTGTGTAATGACAATTTATTGAAACAACGGTAATATAAAATATCAACGCAAAGAATTATTGAATCAATAAAATAAAATATTGAATAAAGAATTCCGTAATAATTATTGAGTAAAGGCCTTCTTACGTGAGAATCAATAATTGGTGCAATACCGTGCGCTACTATTCAACAACGCCAGACAAGTGTGTTTTAACCACCGGTATTCCAATGAAGATAATTGGCAACAAACTTCAAGTTATTTATAAACAACTTATATTTTTCGCTTTCTTCATCCAATCGCTTTTCCAGTATATGTGGCCCATAAAAGATGGCTTGGTCATTGCATTTAATATTCCATGATAAGATTTAATATTCCACGACCAAACGAATATTTCCCAACAATAATGAATATTTTATAACCACTTGCTTATTCAAAATATTTGCGTATTTTACCCATAACTATCCACATTAATCAAATCAACCCTTACTATTTCAAAATAATAAATAGAGGAAAATAAATTTTATTTATTAATAATTTGGGGTCTTACAATGGTGATTTCTGTTGTATTCCATTCTTTATTATTCTGTAGGAATATCCCATCTTGGCACGATATACGCTAACCTCGGTTCGGTTATTTATTATTCTGATGGAATAACCTGTCTATGCGAAGTACCACATGCATGGTGATTTCTTTTGTTATTCCATTATTTATTATACTCAGTTAATTAAAGTTTTGATTTTTACACTACATGAAATTAGTAGAATATTCTTGATATTTGCGCTTCATCCAGTATCTTTTCATGGAAATATTCTTCTGAGCATTCTTGAATTTTACTTTACAAAGAAGTATCATGTTGACAATTTGGACGTTATTAGTTCCTAAATAAATTAATTATTGAATTTGTTTTATTGAATTCTTATATCATTGTCATCATCCTCATGTTTATATTATTTTTGAAAGTCATCTGGGCCTATAGTGCATAGATGGACTTGGTATGATTATGATTGAGGGATTATTGATTGTAATCATGGTAGTAATATTACAAATGATGTGGTAAAAGTCCTCATTGGCCAAGTGCATTGATGGACGCTTGTTGGCATGATCATGACTATTGATGAATACACAAATATCCTTGGCCCGTAGTGCATGGATAATTTGTGGTCGTGACCCCTAATGAATATCCTTGGCAGTAGTGCGTGGATGATGTGGATTATTTATTTCGAGTCTCAAATGATAAAAGTGATGAAAAACCTTTTAAATCAAAAAAGATAGTAGATTTTATTTCTACTTGACTCTTTAAATGGATTGCATGTTCCGTCTGCAGCTTAAACTTGATGTCTATTGTATTTTATCGGTTTAATGATTGTTGAGGACTAATGATAATTTATTCTCGCATTATCTTAGTCATAATATTTCATCGCCTAGTTGAGCTCACCTTTTCCATCACCGTTTCTTCGTGAAATGAGAACGTAGCTCGGACTAGTCGGAGAGGCTGAGTGATGGTCCGAGATGGTGTCTTAGTAGTCCTCACTATTACATTAAATAGTGTGATAATAAATGTAATGAGGACTAAATTGAGTGTGGATATTGTCTAGATGACAATATTTGTATTAAAACTCACAGCATGTATTTTGTCGTATTTTACACGATTGTTGTATAATCAAGTTGTATTTGAATTTAGTATCATGTATTTGGCGATTCAAGATGGGTGATGTATACCTATTTTGGGGGCGTCACAATTGTTATCAAAGCTTAGGGATATGATCCGTGGCTGAGATGTGAGATAAGAACTAGGAGGGGAGAGACGGGGAATTCCTTGTTAGTATGACCTACCTAAGTTTATTTGGTATTTAATTGATCGGTCGTAGTATAGGATAATATGTGATATGTTAATTAACCCTTGTTTTGTGGCGATGATTTGAAAATGGTATCCGAGAATGTTGAGAACATCAATGGAGCACAAGAGACCGTTGAGTCTCCACAGATCAATAATCAGGATAATGTGCATCAGGAAGGCGACAATCCTAATGCAAATAACAACACTGACCAAATGATGAACGATGGAATGTTCCGAGGCTTCATGCAATTCATGCAACATCAGGCGAAAGCGGCTCCTGTCCAAAATGCAGGTGGAAACACTGGCAACTCTAGGACGGTCACCGCCAAACAGTTCAAGGAGCTGGGACCACCGGAGTTTTTTGAAGAGCCAAAACCACTTAAGGTGGAGACGTGGATAAAGCATATCAACAAGATATTTGATGTCTTGGGTTGCTCTGAGGAGCAAAGGGGTTCCCTTTTCCACTTTCATGTTGCGGGCAGAGACAGATTACTAGTGGGAATCTGTAAAGCGTACTCAACCTGCCGCACTGAAGATGTCTTGGGAGAAGTTCCAAGAACTGTTCAACGATAAGTACTTTCCTAAAAGTATTCGTCACATGAAAGAGGTAGAGTTCATTAAACTGGAATAAAACAACATGACTGTGTCACAGTACGAAGCCAAGTTTGTCGAGCTATCCCGGTTTGCGTCCCATTTAGTTGATAATGAGGAGAGAATGACGCGAATGTTTCTAAGAGGTTTGAAACCAGAGATACGTCAATATCTTATCTCTCATAAACTGTGTTTGCATTCAGATGTTGTTAATAGGGCTCAGTTATTGTAGTGCGATAATGAGTCAACCCAACCAAAAGAGACCAACCCAAGAAAATGATAATACCGGTGATATCATCCATCGAGCGGTGACAATAAGCGTGGAGGAATCAACATGCAGAAATGGTAACCACTCGGTGGTAATTATGGCCAAAACAATAAGAATGGACATTTCAAGAAAAAAGATTCAACAATGATGGAAAGACGTCAAAGATCAAGACTGTCGTTAAGGAAGGAGAGCTACCACCTATCATATGCTTCAAATGTGGAGGGAGGACACATCATCCAAACTGTGCGATGCCTCCAAAGCATGTTATAAATTGTGGAAGAGAAGGACACCTAGCCCGATTTTTCGTGCAATCAAGACAAGTCCGGTGGATGGAGACAAAGAAAGGCCAGTCCTGCACAAGACAAAAATCGGTTATTCAAGGGAGAGCGTTTGTCATGACCTCCCAAAATCAAGGAACCCTAACGAGGTCATCACGGGTAAGCTTATCATAAATTCTAGTGAAGTATATACCTTATTTGATACCGCTTTACCCATTCTTTTATTTCTCCTACTTCATACCAACGCTTAAATTTGACTCAGGAGAAATTAGACTTTGACTTATCTGTTGAAATTAGTTGAGAGAAACCTTCATTACATCCATCGTTTATAAGTCTTGTTTGGTTCAAATCGGCACCCTCACATTTACCGTTGACCTTATTTCATTGAAAATACTTGCATTTGACGTAATTCTAAGGGATTGATTGGTTAACTACTCATCATGCAAAAAGTGATTGTTTTTTCGTAAGGTTGTTAGCTTTCATATTCCTAATCAACCTATTATGCTAATTCAAGCAACCAAACCATTAAAATCAATCATCGTCATCTCAAGCCATAAAGCTATTCGCTTATTGAAAAACGGATGTCAAGCTTTCTTAGCTCATGTCACGCATCTAAACAAAAATACGCCATTTTGAATGATATTTCTATTATCAATGAATTTCCGACGATTCTCGAAGAACTTCCCTGGCCTACCCCTCAGGCGTGAAATTGAATTTTGTATCGACCTTGAACCCGGTAGAAAACCTATTTCCAAATCCCCATATCGAATGGCTCTATTGAACTTCGTGAGTTAAATACCCAACCGCAGGAATTGTTAGACATTGGCTTTATTCGTCCTAAGTACTTCTCTGGGGGCTGCTCTCATTCTATTCGTGAAGAAGAAAGATGGGAGTATGCAACTTTGTATTGATTATCTGGAGTTGAATCATGTCACCAAAGCAAAAATAGGTACCCATTGCCACGTATTGATGACCTGTTTGACCAGTTACAAGGTGCCAAATTCTTTTCAAAGATTGATCTTCGTTCCGGATATCACCAATTTAAGATTAGAACCAATGACATTCCAAAGACGGCTTTTAGAACTCGGTATGGGCATTATGAATTCCTAGTCATGTCTTTTGGATTGACTAATGCTCCTGTTGCCTTCATGGATATGATGAACCGAGTATTCAAGGAATATTTGGATCACTTTGTGGTCGTCTTTATTGATGACATCCTTATTTATTCCAAAAGCCGTGAAGATCATGAGTAACACTTAAGGCTGATACTCCAAAAGATTCGTGAATATAAGCTTTATGCCGAGTTGAAGAAATGCGAGTTCTGGTTTGAGAAAGTAGCATTCCTTGGGCACGTGGTATCAAGTCATGGAATATCTGTTGACCCGATAAAGATTGAAGCCATTCAAAGCTAGGAGCAACCTAAATCAGTGACCGAAGTACGTAGCTTTCTCGGCTAAGCTGGTTATTATCAGAGATTCGTAGAAGGTTTTTCTCGAATCGCTATTCCCTTAACTCAGCTGACTCGGAAAGATACAAAATTCGGTTAGAACGAGGAATGTGAGAAGAGTTTTCAAGAACTCAAAAGAAGACTCATTTCGCACTGATTACGATAATACCATCCTGCCTTGGAGGATTTGTCATCTACAGTGATGCTTTAGGCAAGGGGTTAGGATGTGTTCTCATGCAACATGGGAAAGTCATAGCCTATGCCTCTCGTCAACTCAAAGAATATGAGAGGAATTATCCTACTCATGATCTAGAGTTGGCAGTTGTTGTCTTCGCACTTAAAATTTGGAGGCATTACTTGTATGGGGAGAAAGTGGAGCATCAAGTACTAAAAGGTCCATTGCAATCACTTAAAATTATAGAATGGAGGTGGGAGCACATTACTATGGATTTCGTTACTGGTCTTCCCAAGGTTTCTCAAGGCATAGATGCAATTTGGGTCATTGTTGATAAATTGACCAAGTCTGCTCATTTCTTACCAATACGAGAAACTTATACACTTGAAGTCTTGCTCGTATGTACATAAACGAGATTGTAAGACTCCATGGTATGCCAGTATCCATAGTTTCTGATCGAGACCCAAGATTCACTTCATGATTTTGGGTTAGTTTGCAAAAAGCTATGGGCACAGATTTACGATTTACTTCGGCTTATCATCCTCAGACGGATGGACAATCAAAGAGGACTATTCAAACTCTTGAAGATTTATTAAGATTATGTGTCCTTGACTTCAAGGGAAGTTGGGACAAGTTCTTACCATTGGTGGAGTTTTCCTACAACAACACTTATCGCTAAGTATTGGCATGGCTCCATTCGAGGCATCAGAGAAGAAAAGTGTCGCTTTTTCAAAGATCTTTGGGATGAGGTGGGTGAAGCAACGTTGATGGGACCGAGTTTGATACGTATGACTATAGAAAAGATTCGGATGATCCGACAACGTATAAAAACCTCACAAGACCAAATAAAAGAGTTATCGCCGATCTTCATCGAAAGGACGTGGAATTCGATATTGGAGATCATGTGTTGTTACGTGTTGCTCCATGGAAAGGAGTTACGAGATTTGGAAAGAGAGGAAAACTCAATCCTCGATTCATTGGCCCATTTTTAATCCTCGATAGAGTAGGGACTGTAGCCTATAGACTTGCTTTATCGCCAAGTATGTCTCGTGTTCATAACATTTTTCATATATCCATGTTACGTAAATATGTGAAAGACCCGAACCATATTATTGAGTTAGAACTGGACAAAATAGCGGAAGATTTAACGTATAAAGAGGTTCATGTTCAAATCTTGGATAAGAAGGAACATATTCTACACTCCAAGGTTATACTTCAAGTCAAAGTGTTATGGAGGAACCACAATGTTGAGGAAATGACCTGGGAGTTAGAATCGAAATGAAATCAAGGTATCCTTACCTCTTCGACATACTGTAGACGTACCCTAATTTCGAGGGCTAAATTTCATAAGAAGGGAGATTGTAAGACCTCAACTTTTATGAATAAAATGAATTTTTATAAATATCATTTTTGAATATTATGGAATAAATTTGATATGATGTTATAGTTTTGGGTAATATTTATAAATTTTATAAAGTACATGAAGTTGTTATATAATATTCGATTGGTCGGGGAATATTCGCAGACGACCACACAATCATTGGTGGACCCTTACAATGTAATTATTGTCGGATCGAGAAAACGACAAAAATATTTTTATGAAAATAACGGCGGAAGTTTTACCGTTGATCTTGAACTACCCAGTAGTAAAAGTATAAAGAATCTGGCGTGGTTGCATAAGAAAGACACCGGTATTGATTATTAATGCTTATGTGAGAAGTCACTCGGTTTGATTCAATTATTGTCGATATTTTATATGTTATTAAATCAATAATTGAGATGACGAAATTGTTAATATTATTATTTGCATTATTAACGATGTCTGTAGAAGTTACGCCGAGGAGAAGTTTGGTCACCTAATCAAGGCGTCAATAGGAGAAATCCTTATTGAAAGCCCCTCTTTCCTCGAACGAATTGCCTTTCGATTAATAGTGTGAATAATAATAATGATGATGACGTTTTGTTTTACGTAATAAAATGTAATACTTTTATAAAGTTATTCGCTTTATTAGGCTAATAATAAAATTTTTTTATATAAAATGTAATACTTTTATAAAGTTATACATTTTATTAGACAATAATTAGAATATATTATATTTTATTATGCATAGTGTTTTGCATAGTGCTTGTATTGTGTTTTCATAGTAAAATCTTTTTAAAAGTTATTCGTTTTATTAGATTATAAATAGAATATATTATATTTTATTTAAAAGATTTTTCTTTAAATATGGATCGTCCGATTAAAATAAATCAATCTGATAGATTCATGGATTAGTTCTTATTCATTCCATTCTTTATAAATAGAAGCTCATTCCTTCATTATTTCTTATTTAATTCACTTTGAAACTCTAGAGAGAAACCATAGAGAGAGAAACTATATAGAGAAAGAAGAAAAAGTATTCTCGCTACTTCACTATTCCGATATCAAGTTTCTTTTTACGGTAAGAGGGTATTATTTCTTTTGAATTCATGAAGAGAACTTCTATTATTCCATCTTTTTATTATTCATTGGAATAACTCAGATCATGTAAGCTACCCTATACTTGGTGAAATTCTTCTTTATTCCATTCTTTATTATTCTGTTGGAATATCATGTCTCGTGTTTTACGCTGCACTGGTTAAAATCTTTTATGTTGTTGGAATATCTTTATGCGCTTTTACGCCGGACTGGTTCCGTCTTTATTATTCTAGTGGAACATCCTGTTGGTGTGAATTTCACCTGACCTGGTTCCGTCATTTAGTATTCTGTTGGAATAACTTTATACATGCCAAGTACCGCATGCATGGTGATTTCTGTTGTATTCCATTCTTTATTATTCTGGTTGGAATATCCGCGGTCGTATTACGCCTAACCTTGGTTCCGTTATTTATTATTTCGATGGAATAACTTTGTCATCGCCAAGTACCGCATGCATGGTGATTTCTTTTGTTATTCCATTCTTTATTATACTCGGTTGGTTAAAGTTTTGACTTTACACTCCATGAAATTAGTGGAATATTCTTGATATTTGCGCTTCATCCAAAGATATCTTTTCATGGAAATATTCTTCCGAGCATTCTTGAATTTTACTTTACAAAGAAGTATCATATTGACAATTTGGACGTTATTAGTTCTGAATAAATTAATTCTTGAACTTGTTTTTATTGAATTCTTATATCATTGTCATCATCCTCATGTTTATATTATTTTTGAAAGTCATACGTGTATTCTGTAGTGTATATATGGACTTTGTATGATTATGACTGAGGATTATTCGGTGTAATCATTAATAGTAATGTTACAAATGATGTGGTAAAAGTCCTCATTAGCCCGAAGTGTATTGATGGACGATTGTTGGCATGATCACGACCATTGATGAATACACAAATATCCTCGCCCTTAGTGCATGGATAATTTATGGTCGTGACCCTAATGAATATCCTTTCGTCAGTAGTCTTGCAGGATGATGTGGATTATTTATTGTCGCGAGTCTCGTGATAAAAGTGATGAAAAACCTTTTAAATCATAAAAGATAGTAGATTTTATTTTCTACTTAACTCTTTTAATGGATTGCATGTTCATCAGCAGATTAAACTTGATGTCTATTGTATTTTATTAGTTTAACCATCGTTGAGGACTAATGATAATTTATTCTCGCATTATCTTAGTCATAATATTTCTTCTTTGGGTTAGTTGAGCTCACCTTTTCCATCTTTATTCTCTTCAGAAATGAGAACGTGGCGGGACTAAGTCGGGAAGCGGAGTGATGGTCCGAGATGGTGTGTCTTAGTAGTCTTCACTTTATTCGTTAAATAGTGTGATAATAAATGTAATGAGGATTAAATTGAGTGTGGATATTGTCTAGATGATAATATTTGTATTAAAACTCACAACATGTATTTTGTCGTATTTTACACGACTGTTGTATAATCAAGTTGTATTTGAATTTAGTACCATGTATTTGGCGACTCAAGATGGGTGATGTATACCTATTTTGGGGGCGTCACATAATCCCTATATAGGATTTTACTCTCCAGTGTGAGGGAGTCAAAAGACCGTTCTCTATATATACAAAATGACATTTCACACCCTCATTTAAGTGGACAACTCATCAATCATACACAACTTGACATTTTTTTACTACTTTATTTTCAAATTATAAACTTAATATTTACTTATTTTTTAAAAATTAATTTCAAAAGCAAATTTAAAATTGATATAAATTTATTTAATTTATGTCAATATAATTATAAATATTATAAAAGTACTATTAATTATAAAATTTATTATTTTTAAAATTTAAATGTATCATATTAAATTTAAATTTAAAATATCTCAAATTAACTTTTTTAAAAGTTAATATTGATACATTTGTAACTACAATCCATTCAATATTCACTCCTAAATTACTTAAAATTTAAAATAAAATAAAAATTATTTTAAAGTGAAATATAATTGATAAATTATACTCTCTCTTTTATAAATTATAAGATTATTATTAATTTGCTATTTTGACTGTTGGGATTTTTAAATTTTAACTTTTAATTTTTAACTTTTATTATTTAAGGAAACAATATAAGGAACATATTAAGTACATAATAACAAAATTGAATCCCTATTTTGCAGAATAACCCAATAAAACTATTGTAAATGCTCTAAGCGAGATGCACAACTACATATATATATATAGAGAGAGAGAGAGATAGCCCATTAGCGGTATAAAAAAATGACCTACCTTAATATCCCTCTGTTTTACAAATTACTTTTGTCAATTTTATTTTTTTTATTATAAAAATAGATCTATTTTTATTAATAGTAGTATAAAAATAACACAATATACTTAAAGTTGTCCTCCTAATTTTATCATCATGTTACTACTATTAGTTTAATAACCTATTATTTTTAAGGTATATAGGAAACAAAAAATACATTTTTAATATTTGTAAATTTTATTAATAGAATTTTTTGTTTGTTAACGAAAAAGAGAGAGAGAGAACAAGTCAAAAAAAAATATTTGTTTGTGAGACGTTGATATGATGAAGGGTAATAGTCTGGAAAAGCTGCGCAGGATCAAAAAACACAACCATTAGAAATTCAGAACTTTGGAGGAGGAAAGATCGCTTAAGAACAACTGACTTTTGTCAAGATACTATGTCTACCAACACACAAACTATATATAAACAATTGTAAATGATTTTTCGGACACAATAAATAACTCATACTCTCTCTGTTCTAAAATTAAAATTTTAATTTAATTTCAATGTCAAAAACGACCATATATGTTAAATTTTAAAATATTAATGTGTATGTTTTTATACTATAAATTTAATATGTTAAAAAATAAATTATTTTTTTAATTTTAAAACGGAGAGAATAATAGAGAGGGAGATAATAAATAGAGAATGGAAATTGTTACCGTAATTGTCGGGTCAAATAATGGAAACTGTAAAGTAAATTCATTAACATGCACAATCATACCAACATATTTATGTACCTTCTCAATAAACAAAAAGGATACTCCATATATATATATATATATATATATATATATATATATATATATGAAAAAGTGATCACACTAGAATAAATTAAATTTAAAAAACTAAGTTTGAGAACCTTTATTCATGATTGCGGCTTGCCTACACCTGATGATAGTATCTTATGACCTGGAGTCGAGGGCATTACGGGAAGGAAATTGTACACCGGCTGTTTCCGGTTTACTCATGTCCCCTTCCGCCATATGCATTCTTTCGTACCCCCCCAACTCCAACCTGGTAAGCACCGGCAGTAACCGGAACCCAGTAAATAAGCGGCGCTGTCGTATAGCCATAGCTAGCTCCACTTGTCACCTTACCATCACGCGGCTGCGCATCCGTCGTTCCCTGAATCTTCGTCTCTACACGACCATCCGCTCCAGTTTTTGGATCCGAGCCGAGGTTACCGCCACCCGGAAACTGAGGAATCTCAAAAATCAGCGCTGAATTAGGGTCATATTCCTTATCAAATCCGAAAAGGAAGTCCGGATTCAGTAACGAACCCGGAGTTGCACATTGGTTCAACGGGAACAAAAAAGAGCCGGAGCCTCGCCGGTTTTGTAGAGATTCGGTGAATGCGGTCGTACTCAAACATCATGTTCTCGACATCATCGTCGTTGATTAGTGATACCAAAGCGTCAAGGTCTTCTCCAGGCAACTGATACCTCAACCGGAATTGGGCGTTAAATTTAACAAAGAGTTTACCTTGGCGACAATGTCGAGAAAGTTGATGTTGCGATCGACGGTTAAGATCAATTTTCCCGCCGTAACTGCACATTAGCTTTACCTTGTTGCCGGCTTGATTCTTTTGCTGCTCCCTCTCCATCGGCGCTAAGCTAGCAAAAACAGAATTTATCGATATGACATGCTTTGTTTTTTTTTTTTTTTTTTGGCGGGGGGGGGGGGGGGGGTAGGGTTAAATATGTGGTGATGTGGCAATTCGTCAGCAGCAGTAGTAATCCATCTGTATGCATGTTCGTTTCGATTTGTAGTGGGTCCATATGGGGGAAGATTTTACGTGTCCAGAAGATGGGTTGGGCCCTTTAAATTGAACTTTGACTTAGTTGGATAAAAAACTGAGAGCGTGAAATTTGAGTAGAATAATAAGATTAAAACTTTTCCTATTTAGGACTGGATGGATAGATCATAGATACTTATGAAAGCCGATTAAACCTCTATTGTTACCGTTTGGTAAAACGATTATTTTATGATCAAATCGGAAAACACTAATTCCTCATTTCAGGGAGAATCTAGAGAGGATAAAATAAGATTCTTTGAGATAATGAGACCATCTAATATTGAAGTCGAAACAACATATACATCTTGCATCGAGTGCTCAGTTGAAGGACGTGAAGATCAAGTCCATAATAGTACATTATCTCCTACGTCTACAAATTCACAAACCCAATTTTCTTCGGGGACTCCTTAAAGGTATTACCTGATTCCATTCATGTTGACTCTAATATTCATGATATTGTTAGTATAACTGAACCTGCATCTGAACCATCCCAATATCATATTCCACCTCAATCTAATCGTGGTCAACTAACAACTTAGATATGAGCCTGACCCTAAATCTAAAGCTAAATATCCGATAAGTAACCATATGTCCTCCCACAAGTTGTCTGAGTCATATGCATCTTATGTACTCCAATTATTCTCTGTCTCTATTCCTAGTAAATTACAGGAAGCAGTAGCAAATTCTAGATATATGGACCAAAGTTATGGCAGAGGAAATGACATCATTGGAAAAGAATGTCACTTGGGAACTCGTGCCCTTACCAAAGGGAAAGAAGAGATGTAGATGAGTGTACGGTCAAACACAAAGCAGATGGGATTATTGAAAGATACAAAGCTCGGCTTGTTGTAAAAGGGGTATACACAATCTTATGGTGTAGATTATCAGGAAACATTTGCACCGATTGCCAAACCTAATACTGTGTACTTTTGTCATTAGCAGCTAATCAAGATTGGCCACTTCTCCTATGTGATGTCAAAAATACTTTCTTGCATGGAGACCTTACTGAAGAAGTGTATATGGATCCTCCTCCAGGTATACCAAACTACTCAAATACAGTAATGGTGTGTAAATTAAAAAAGGCCTTATATGGGTTGAAGCAGTCCCCAAAGGCTTAGTTTGGCAGGTTCACCAAGTCTATGACAAATTTTGACTACAAACAAAGTAACTCAGATCACACTTTGTTTTTAAAGCACAAAAGAGGTAAAATCACTGCCTTAACTATCTATGTTGATGGTATGATAGTGACAAGTGATGATCATGAGGAGATTTCAAGTTTATAATAATATTTAGCTGCTAAGTTTTAAATGAATCAACTTGGAGATCTTAAATACTTTCTTGGAATTGAAGTAGCCCGATCAAAGCATGATATTTTTCTTTATCCAACGAAAATATATCCTTGATTTACTATCTGAAACGGGAATTCTTGGATGCAAACCAATTAATACTCCCATTTAGCAGAATCACATACTATTTGAGTATTTGAGTGCATCTCCTACCGATAAAGGAAAGATACCAGAGGCTCGTTGAAAAATTAATTTATTTATCTCATACCAGACCTGATAATATTGCATATGCAGTAAGTGTGGTGAGTCAGTTCATGTATAACCCACGTAAACCTCACATGGATACTGTAGAACGCATATTGAGATATTTAAAGGTTGCTCTAGGTAAAGGTTTATATTGATGCTGATTGGGCAGGATCAGCTGATGATAGAAGATCTACCTCATGATACTTCACCTTTGCATGTAGGTGGAAACCTTGTGACTTGGAGGAGTAAAAAACAACAAGTAAAAGATTCGAGATCAAGTCACCGTCGAATATGAGGTATGACACTTGGGATATGTGAGTTGCTTTGGTTAAGAAATTTATTGATTGTCTTAGGCATCAAACCAAAAGTGGTAATGAAACTATACTGTGATAATAAATCAACTATAGATATTGTTCATAACCCTATTCCACATGATCGGACTAAGCATGTGGAGATCAAGATACATTTTAACAAAGAGAAACTTGAAGCTCGAATCATTATTTTTCTATTCGTGAAGTCCGAAGACCAACTAACAGATGTTCTCACTAAAGCAGTAGTTAACAAAGGTGTTTATTCACGCCCCAACTTGAAGGAGGTGTTGGAAATCTCATGTAAATAAGAAAAGGTGTTACTGTTATCGTAGTCTCTTTCTATAAATCCTCTTCTAATATTTGATCTCATGAAATCAAGGAGAATCGGCTATTATATCTCCTATAATTGTAATTATAAAGAATACTTTTGTATAAATATACCTCCTTGTAATTGAAATAATTCATAGAAAAATATTTCTTCATGAGTGAACAATATATGACATGTTTAGACATATGTTTTTAAAAATTATAAATTAAATTTCGATTTAAAGTTTACTATTGATCATGTAAGGGTAATGCTAATATTTACCTTTACAACAAATATATGATGTCAATATGCATCAATCATCATACATTACAAATGTGTAAGGTGTGGTAGTTATTTTCTGAGAGAGGACCAGCGGCCTAGCCCGCAACCCCTTTAATTTGCATACATGGATCCTCTCTTGTTAACCAAAACGATCGGATAGCCCACTACTCCAATGCAAATTATCTAACACATGGCCCACACAATAAACCAGTCTCCTGTGTTATTATTAGGACGTTGTTATTTACACTTCTGTAATTTGAAATTAACAATTTCTACTATCTATAGGCAGCATATAGAGCGAATTAAAAACGAATCGGTTATAGCAACGATTTTATCTGTCGCTATAATATAGAAAATCGGTTTTCTATGTTATAGCGATGGAAAAACCTGTTACTATAGTCGGTTCGTTTTAATTCCTCTCATGATTATTTGGAGAGATGACGAATATTATTTATTATAAATCAAAAATTACATTACATCATCTCTATCATTCAAAATAGGAATTAACGGCCGATATTAGAATTGAAAAATTCAGTTACAAGTACTTGTTATGGATCATCATTTTCCATATATATATATATATATATATATATATATATATATATATATATATATAATACGTGGACCCAGGTATAATTTATGTGACAACATTATTGTGGATATTTGAAAGAGAAAAAAATGTGTGTACAAGAGAAGGTAAACCTTAATATTTAGGAGGAAAATTAAAAGTTTTTCAAGTAGAAGCAGATTTTATCATAACAGCATGCATTTTGTTACATGTAGTATAATATTACGAAAGACTTGATGGATGTATGAATTATGATTAACTAAGTAACAGACATAAACCAAATTAAAAAGTGATGAAAATCAATTAATTACCATGCATAATTATATTTAATCATTGAAAACAAAGATCATAATTACAAATCATGTTTACGTTAAAGGTGATGAACTTTACGTTTTGTAGTGCTCGATTGCACATGAAATTTCTCCATATATTTTCAAATCATCTAAAAAGAAATGACTCACTCATCATCTCATCTCCTGCAATAAGAGCTTCCATGGTGATTTGTACTCTCTCCGTTCCTTAATATGGGTCGTTTTAGAGTTGTGCACAAGTATTAAGGAAATGATTGTAAAACATTAAATATACTATCAATTGTCTATATTGTCCTTGTATTGAAAAAAGAAAATTGTTACTATTTATTAGGGAAAAAATAAAGTTATATTTATTATTTGGGGTAATATTAAAAATTAAGTAATTAATACTTATTTAAAATTCTTAAATGATTTATATTTAAGAATAAAAATATTTCTTTAAAACGATTTATATTAAGGAATGTAGAAAGTAAAGATTACTCCACTAAAATATGAATGTATACGTACGTACGATCACAAAAAGCTAGATATATCATCCACTGTATTATATGGAGTAGTTTTTAGTAGTACTCCGTTTCTTTTAAAATTATAGGTACAATTTTAATAAGAAAAAAATTACGTACGTACGATTTTAAACATAATCCTAAAATTAGTAAGAAATATTATAGTAATGCTAAGATACTAGTACTCAATCTTAAGTAATTTATAAGTGACAACATAAGTAGAATTTTATGTCATTTTATATATATATACACACATATATATATATATACATTACATTACACGATCTAGGTCTCCGGACTCTCATGACAGTCCTAAAATCTGGACCCAAAACACTTTATTATGTAAAAATTTGATTCCATAATTTATTTATTTTTTTTTAGTTGTTCAAAAAAAAAAAAAAAATGGTCCAAGTATTTTATAGAGTAAGGATCTTGGGATGGATCCCAGACTCTCTCTCTCTCTCTCTCTATATATATATATATATATATATATATATATATATATATATAAGTCTTATTTTGAAAGTTAGGGCAATTAAGGTAAGGTTTACCTAAAATGGCAAGAATCACTACACCAAAAATGGCCCTAGTGAAGGACAAATCCTTCACTAAAGGCCATATATCTCTCACAAGTGATTTATTGTGAAGAAATATTTCCTTCACACAGTCTTGCTCGCGATTAGACCTCCTCACCATGATTGGGTATCATTAAGCTAAGTAGTAACTAAATGTTTTTTTGTGAAGGATATATTATGAATAACTTATTCCTTCACAAATTGTATTTAGTAATGGAATATTGTTATTTAGTGAAAGATTGATTTCCTTCACAAATAATATTTTAAGAAGGACTATTTGAAATTAGTGAATAACTTAATTCCCTCACAAATAATATATTGTGAAGAACAAATATATTTAACGAGAGAATATTTTCCTTAACTAATTATAAATTGAGAATCTTTTTTTCAAATTAGTGAGAGAAAAATTCCTTCACAAATTATAAATTTGTAAATAAAAAATTAATTGCTAAATAATCAAAATTCATTGAAAATTATAATTGATTTTTAAATTAGTGATTTCATATTTATTATTATTATTATTATTAATCTTTATAAGAAATATTAAATTTATTTTTTAAGTAAATATAAATATTGACATACTTATTTCAAATTAATTGATAAGCTAATGCATAAAGAGCTAATAAAATTAATACTTTGCATATAAATAAATAATGCTCGAGTCATAACTACAAAATTTGTTATTGTATCTTGGTCTCCCAAGAGACCATAGTACCTACAAAATTTATTAACTAACATAAGAAAACTAAAAGAATAACAACGAACTGGAAGAAATAAAGTGTGTCATGTTAGGTCACTTCAATCATCATTTTCTTCAAGGAAATCAAGGTTGGACCTATAAACTTCATGTTGTAAGAGAAACACCAAAATTTAATTTCAATAAAATGAGGAATAAAAAAAGATGAAGCTTATGAACTTAAATTACGAGAGAGATAGATTAATGAAGGATAAAGACAAAAATATATCTATAAATAAATACCTTAACGGATGATTCATAGTTGTTAAATGTCAACCATCATAATTCTAATCTGTTAAAAAATGACACAAAAACCTAAGGAAAACTGAAAGAAAAGAGCAAAAGTAAACTTGATGCTAAGGAAAACTGAAAGAAATGAGCAAAAGTAAACTTGATGATATAGAAAAATTCTGGAACATACTGACATACGTAACATGTCACAAAGTTGAGCCCTAGCTGTCCACTCCCCTAATGCAGGTTTCCGAGCAACACTGTACACAATAGACCATCAAATATGACAAACGATATAAGAAGATTAAAAATATAAATTAATCTAGTCAGATATAACAGAACAAAGACAACAGAGCTCATTGGACATACCTTGAAAGGTTCAGCACTTTCAAGATTGCTTCATGAGCTTTCTTCTCCTATTTAAGAGAGAAAAACACATTAGTATTTTTATTGCAAATTTTTAATAAATTTGATAATTGATAATGAAATTAACTATAACATAACAGAACCATGTACTTTTAAGAGTAAATGAACATGCAATTTCTATAGCATAAACATGTAATCATATTCAGCTGCATTTTATTAAACTATCAAGGCCCAATACCTGAACAAAGACAGTACCATCTGTGTACGCATGGGGATTGAATAAGGTTCCACTTTCTAATATACTCGGTTTCTCCAGAAGCCATGACCATATATTCACGACGACTCTGAGACGTGTAAATTGCAGCCAAGAAGAAAAGTCATGACTTTATCCACCTACTGACGATTAATCATTACAACCAACCTAACAAAATAAGCCAATTTTCTAGAAATTAGGTGAACAAGAAAAGTAAAACTGAGAAAAAGAGAACCATATACTGCTTCCTAATCTAGAATATAAAGCTTTTATCATATATAACATAAACTATCTACAGATCTTTTGTTGGTATTACTTGAACAAACTAGAAAACAGAAGGCACCTCTTAACAGCTTCAATCATGGTTCCTGTCAAGATGACCATTTGCTCAACTTAAATTTGCTCTTTTTGATAATGTTGTTCAAGTACCATATTTTTTATTTGTGATTGATCTCAAACACGAAACTCATTCCCCCTATATACCGATTTATTATAAAATAATTATGCCAACATTAAACAAAATAAATACAAACACTATGCAAGGTTAAGTTACATATAAAAAGTATGTGTTAAACATTTAATAGAAGACTCTTACCATTAGATATATCATGCATGCATTATCCTTCATCCAGATCCCAATAAAAAGCATACACTCTCACATAAAATAATTGTGCGACTTTATATGCATACTAGCATTTCTAACTTTAAAGTAACCAATTACTACATTGTATATTTTCATTTTATATTTTCATCCTTGAAGTCTGAATTTAGGAAATTTAATGTCAATATAGCATCAGTTAATTATAATTGCGGGGTTAGGCATTCTTAAACTCTACTTTGTGTTAAGATAAGCAATAAACAATATAATATGATTTTGATACTTAAATTTATCATTGTAGAATATGCTTGTACAATATAATGAGATCAAGAGAGTTCAAGATGAGAGCTTAAGGTTTAGGAGGATGAAATGTTACTATGATTTATAAGGTTCTGCCCATTCATTTATTTTCCCAATCAGGAGAGAAAGAGGCTACAGAACTTACAAGATAGTAACTTAAAGTAAATGGATACATATTATAGCTGAGAGGAGCACTCAGAACCTTCTATACAAAGCATTATGCTGAAGTAATCTATTAGTTCTGCCAAATTTCAACCAATGAGTAACAGATTATCAAGAAGATATTATATTGAATAAGGAATCGCATCAAGAAGTTTGAGAATTCAAAATGGCATCAAGAATGCTACATGAGAAATACTCATCAATTATATAGTTAAAGAGAGAAACTTGGTTGGTCATCTTATAATTTAAAACTCATATTATTCTTTGTTAGGATTTTAAACTTTCTATTTAAAACTTTGTTATTGTTAGGATTTTAAACTTTCTATTTAAAACTCTGTTACTGTGAGAAGTTAAGAACATGTCAAGTTTGTGTCAGTTGTTGTTAACATATCATTTTCCATTTCTTTACAATAGTTGTAAATCATAAATTCAGTTACTACCAACTTCTTTCTACGTTATATGTATCACTAAAGGTTGTTCATAAGATAATATAAAAATTTATGGAGAAATAAATTATATGCAGGCCACTTATTTACTCTATAACAATGGTAGTAATTACTACATGAGTTACAACTGTTTCTAATTATTTATAATTTATTTCAGAAATGGAGCAAAAGAGTCAATGTGATAATGTCACTAGTAGAAATGAACAAAACACATAATTTTCAGGACCATAATCATATAGAGGAAAATTTACATAAAAACCTAATATACATATGGTTCTGCCATTCTGCTAAACCACCATATATTATATTTGTAGTTGTAAGACCCCAACTTAATATTTAATGAAATTAAATTTTCTATATTTATTATCTTGAAATAGTAAGGGTTGATTGGATTAATGTGGTAAGTTATGGGTAAAATGCGCAATTATTTCAAACAAGCAAGTGGTTTTAAAATATTCATTGTTGACGAGGAATATTCGTTTGGTCGTGAAATATTCTTACCGCTTCGGGAATATAAGACGCGAAATTGACCTTGTGTGGGCCCCATAACAAAAAAGCTTATTAGATGAAGAAAACGACAAGAATAAGTTGGTTATAAATAACGACGTAGTTATTAAGATATTATCTTGTTGGAATACCCGTTGGTTAAAACACAAGAAAGTATTACGGTATTACACCAATTATTGATTCTTACGTATAAGGCCTTTACTCAATAATTGTTACGAAGAATTATTATTTCAAAGATTTTATTTTATTGATTCAATAATCACTTTGCGTTGATATTTTATATTATCGTTATTTTAATAATTGTCATTACACGATTTTTTTATTATCTGAGCAATAATTCATATTATCCGAATAATATTATTAGATAACATTATTGGCAATGTCTAGAAAGTTCTCAATCTAAGGAGATGTTTGGTCATCTAATTGCATTGTGAGTAAGGAGAGATCCTTATTGGAAAGCCCTTCTTTTCTGTGACGTAAACGGGTTATCGAGAATGTGATTCGTAATATTATTTGTGAATAATTAATTATTGATTTATATGATGAGGAAAATATTGATTTTATGCGGATATAGATGGAAAAAAAAATTTAATGTGACAATTGTTGAAAATTAATATTTTATCTTTTTCTGATAAAATAATTCATTTAAATATATTATTTTAATAATATATTGATGGTGATATTTTTACAATGAATGTGGGATATATGAGTATATGAGGAGGAAGAGTATTTTTGTGGCATTAAATGATTAACACATGTTTTGTGTGTCGGTAGACCCCAATTCTTGACCAAAATTTGATTATAGCTTGTAAAATCGTCCGTTTGTGGATTTGGTTAATTTACATTTGGAATTTGGAAAAACTTTCTTCCGCAAAGTTGTAGAGAATGAAATTTCCTATGGAAAGAACATATGGTTCAATTTTTACGATAAAAGGGCTATTTATTATAAATTATTGAAGTTCCAGTAGTTAAAATAATTGATTACAAAAGCGTTTTTTTTTCTTGGTGAAATTGCATTAAACATATGCAAGGTGGTGAATTGATTCAAGAGGTGGGCTTTGACAATTTTGTAAATATAATAATATTATATTAAATTTTCTGCTTTGGTGTTCTAAGCATTTTCCTATAAATAGGGTGCTTAGGTTAGAATTGAAAATCACACCAGAAACTGAAATCTTCTCTCTCTATTTCTCTCGATATATTGAGCGTATTCTTGTGAGTATTTTAATACTTTGAGTGTTGCTATATGGTGCAAGTTCAAGTGATAACCTATATTCGGTGTTTCAACTAGAAGTACTATCTTTTCGAGGTAAGGGATGTTATTTTCTTCATATATGATATTATTTCTTCAATATCATTATGCCAAAATATTGGTTTGAACATTTTAATCAAATTTGAAACTTTTTGTGTCGGGGTTACTATTTACGTATACAACACTATTCATCGAAAAATAAAATTTTTCCTTTTCGTCCAAAATATCTATTATGGATACTAGCTTTGATTGTATCCATGTTTTGATCATTCTTGAATTTTACTTCACTATGATTATTTATGAGGTATTTTTGGACATGAAATAGCTGAAATACGAATCCTTAATATTTATTCTTTTGTTTCAATTGGATTCGCTTCCTTTAAAATATTTTTCATCATCCTCACCCTAAATGATGATATTATTGAATATCTTTGGCTCAGAGTAAAAAGATAAATGATTTTATAATGAATATCTTTGGCCCGTAGTACAAAGATGAACAAGAGTTGAGATGAACATGACCGACTGATGAATATCTTTGGCCTGTAGTGCAAAGATGAAAATTTGATTCAAGATGAATATTGATTGATGTTACAGGGATAAAATATTGACGATGGACTTTTAAATTTATAGATAATAGTATATTTCATTCTCTACGTACGAACTCATCTATGAATTATTATTTCATTACCGATCCGAAACTTGTTGCTCATTGTATTCTATCGATTTTTTCTGTTGAAGACTAACGATAATTTGTTCTATATTATCTTAGTCATAATATTCTTCTTGGGCTAGTTGAGCTCACCCATTTCCTTTTGTTCCATTTTTTCTTCTCGGGAGGCGAGAATGTAGCGAGTCTTTAGTAATGGGTACCTGAATGAAGGTTCTAGGAAGTTGTTTTAGTAGTCCTCACCATTTTGTAAAGTATTGTATCAATAATTGTAATGAGGACTTAGTTGGGTATGTATATTGTCTAGATGAAAATATTTTTATTTAAACTCACAGTTTATGGGTTGTATTAATAAAGTTGTAGTTATTTCTGTACCATGTTATTGACGACTCAGAATGGGTGATGTATACCTATTTTGGGGGCGTCACAGTAGTTGCATACCACATACTCCGTCCGTCCCAAAGATGACTCCCTTTTTTCATTTTTTAAAATATTAAAGTTAACACATTTAAACCATGACAAATAATAAAATGGCAAACTCAAACATAACTCTTTTCAATAAACATAACATGGGGGTTGCGGAAAGGGGGGAGTACCCTTTAAGACAATGAAGGGCTAAAAGTTTAAACCAACAACATAGCAAAAGAAAACAACCTACCAAAACTATAATAACATTCATCTTGGAAATCTGCACAATCTTCCTGCAAAGCAACCTTAGTCGAAGACATCTAATTATTTATTTATTTATTACTATGTCACAACTGCCGATCACAAGTAATGTAGTAATATGTACATTATAACAACAACGGATAGACAACAGATTAACTCATATGGCTGGCTAAACAAATCCATATTTATTATATTTCGTATCAGGCTTTGCTTGAACACTAAGGTGCAACGGATGGACAACAGACTAACTCATATTTCTTATCAGGCTTTGATTGAACACTAAGGTGCAATGAAAAATGAATGGAAGTGAAAGAATATGAATTGTAAAAGTAAATGGAGTTCTGATAAAAGGGTATTTCTTCTCAAAAAAATATTATGCTTTGCAGTCTAATTAAACTGCATTCATCAAAGGGTTTTTCTTTTTCTTTTCCATTTATTTCCCTTTTTCCAACCCCAAACAGAGTTTTCAGAATTCCAAAACTATTTCCTATCTCAAGAAGTCGAACCAGTAATATGCATGCATACTTATCCACAAACAAACATCACAAGTATAAAAGCATAACCAAAAGTCCAGGTTATAAACTATGAATTTGAAGTAGTTGAAGGTAAGGCATCAAAATACATCTACTGAAAATTTTATCATAGTCAATGTGAGCCTTTATTCCAGTAATTAGTCAATGTACCATCTGCAAGACCCCAAATTATTAATAAATGAAATTTATTTTCCTCTATTTATTATTTTGAAATAGTAAGGGTTGATTTGATTAATGTGGATAGTTATGGGTAAAATACGCAAATATTTCGAATAAGCAAGTGGTTATAAAATATTCATTATTGTCGGAAATATTCGTTTTGGTCGTGGAATATTCGTCTGTCGGAGAATATTAAATGACATATGCTCAATTTTCATGGGCCCCATAACTAAAAGCGATTGGATTAAGAAAACGACAAATATAAGTTGTTTATAAATAACGACGTTGTTGTTCACAGATTATCATTGTTGGAATACCCGGTGGTTAAAACACACTAATACGCGTTGTTGAACAAGAAGTGATACGCGGTATTGCACCAATTATTGATTCTTACGTAAGAAGGCACTACTCAATAATTGTTACGAAAGAATTATTCGATAGATTTTATTTTATTGATTCAATAATAATTTGCATTGATATTTTATATTATCGTTGTTTCAATAAATTGTCATTACACAAGATTTTCTATTATCTGAGCAATAATTCATATTATCCTGAATAATATTATTGGATAACATTATTGGCAATGTCTAGAAAGTTACATCAAGGAGAGGTTTGGTCACCTAATTCATGGCGTCAAGAAGAGAGATCCTTATATCGAAAGCCCCTCTTTCCAGGAACTACTGGTTGGTTGAAGATCTGTGATTCCGTAATATTATTTGTGAATAATTAATTATTGATTTATATGATGAGGAAAATATTGATTTTATGTGGATATAGATGGAGAAAATTTTTAATGTGACAATTGTTGAAAATTAATATTTTATCTTTTTTTCGATAAAATAATTTATTTAAATATATTATTTTAATAATATATTATCGGTGATATTTTTATAATGAATGTGGGATATGTGAGTATATGAGGAGGAAGAGTATTTTTGTCGCATTAAATGTTTAACACATATTTTGTGTGTTGGTGGACACAATTATTGACCGAAATTTGATTATAGCTTGTAAAATCGCCCGTTTTTGGATTTCGGTTAATTTCTGTTTGGAATTTGAAAAAACTTCCTTGTGAAAAGTTGTAGATAATGGAATTTTCTATAAAAAGTCATGAGATTCGAATTTTCTGGCAAAAGGGCTATTTATTGTAAATTATTGAAGTTCAAGTCTCAAATAATTAATTTTTGAAGTTTTAATTATTTTTAATAAGAAAAACATTTTTACATTTTGGGACTCATTTAACATGTGTTAGGATGGCTGAGTGAGTTGATTCATGGATGCGTGTAGGAAGATGTGGAAAATAAATAATATTAATTTATTAAATTTTCTAATTTGGTGTTCTAAGCATTTTCCTATAAATAGGGTGCTTAGGTTAGAATTGAAAATCACACCAGAAACTGAAGTTTTCCCTCTCTATATTATTGAGCGTATTCTTGTGAGTATTTTGAGTATACTTTGAGTATTGCTATATGGTGCAAGTTCAAGTCATAGCCTATATCCGGTGTTTCAACTAGAAGTACTGTCTTTTGAGGTAAGGGATGTTATTTTATTCAAAAATGATATTATTTCTTCAATATTATTATGCCGAAATATTAGTTGTAAATTTTTATCAAATTTAGAACTTTTTCATGTCAGAGTTACTATTCACGAGTACTATTCACGAAGCGTGATGATGTTTTTTGTGAAATTTCTATCTTTTGGTGTCTGAGTTCTTATTCACGATACTAAGATTATTCACGAATCTGAGACTATTCACTTTGAAAAATGAAATTTTTCTTCTTTTGTCCAAAATATCTACTATGGATACTAGCTTTGATTGTATCCATGTTTTGATCATTCTTGAATTTTACTCCACTCTGATTACTTATGAAGCATTTTTGAACTTGGATTGTTTAAAATACGAATCCTTAATATTTGTTCTTTTGTTTCTTTGAATTCGTTTCCTTTAAAATATTTTTCATCATCCTCGGTCCTAAATGATGATATTATCGAATATCTTTGGCCCAGTAGTGCAAAAAGATGAATGATTTCATGATGAATATCTTTGGCCGTAGTAGGCAAAGTTGAGCAGTGTTGAGATGAACATACGACCGATCGATTAATATCTTTGGCCCGTAGTGCAAAGATGAGCAGCAGTGTTTAGATGAACATGACTAATGATGAATATCTTTGGCTCAGAAAGTGCAAAGATGAATATTTGATTCGAGATATATATTGATTGATGTTCTGAGGATAAAATATCGACGATGAACTTTTAAATTCATATATAGAAGATAGTAGTTTGCATTCTCTACTTAACTCTTCTAATGAATTATTATTTCATTGCTAAGATTGATTTAAAACCGGGTTGTCTATTGTATTCTATTAGATTTTTCCTGTTGGAGACTAACGATAATTTGTTGTATATTATCTTAGTCATAATATTCTTACTGGGCTAGTTGAGCTCACCCTTTTCCTTTTTGTTCCATTTTTCTTCTCAGGAGGCGAGAATGTAGCGAGTACTAGTCGGGGTATGGAATGAAGGTTCTAGAGAGAGTTGTTTAGTAATCCTCACCATTTTTATAAAATAATGTATCAATAATTATGATGGAGATTTATTTGCGTGTGGATATTGTCTAGATGGCAATATCTGTATTTAAACTCACAGTTTATATGTTGTAATAATAAAGTTGTAGTTATTTCTGTACCATGTATTTGGCGACTCCTAATGGGTTGGATGGAATGGACCTATTTTGGGGGCGTCACACCAGCAGCTAATGGAGAACTCCTAAATACTAGTGGGGGCAACCTAGTTTGAGTATTTTAAATAAGTAAGGCCCCTTAACATAAGAGCATTTATAATTACATTAGTATGTATTCAAACATAAAGTTTTATTTATGACATAACATAATTATCGCCAATTTAAGCTAGAATTAGCTAGCGATTGACTAATGCTCTATTACAGATGCAATAAGTAAGAAATGACAAGATTGTTATACTATAAAGTAAACAATGTGTATACAGATATGTGAATGCATGTGTGTATAAGTTTACATGCAATAGAAGCAATCTTATATGGTTTCCATCTAGAAATATTTAAACGCATAAATCACTACAATGAAAAAGATAAATAAGAACTAATGTGTGTTGAGTTTCGACAATTAATCTATTTAAATTTCTAGTTTTTTAATAAGAAAATTCCATTATATATTTGCAAAGTTAGGCAAATCCAAGTAAACTATCCAAGAAATTAAAAGGCATATCTATGCGGCAAGAAACCAAAGACTCTCCCTACACAGAGCCTCCCAAAAATATTCCAACACTAGTCTTCTAATACAAAAGTTACCAAAAATCCACAAAATAAACAACATAGCTATGCATGTATGTGTCCTTATTAAACAATGGCGTAGGCCATAGGGAAAATATAACTGGATTAAGTGCAGTTATTGACATTCTTTGAATAAGGGTGATTTTTTTGGTTACTAGTAACTGTGGTCTCGTGAATGGCAACACTACCATCTTATTGTTGCACAAAGCGTTGAATATCCTCTCATTTACTAGGACTCAATTAGTATATCTTTGCACTAAATAGCTACGAATAAGCCTCCCAAGTCTTTGAGCTCCTATAATCAAAGACTATTAAGAAGTCATAACACCTACATATACATTATAGAACCTCAAAATCTCTTATCATAACTTAAAATCTCTTATAATACATCAATAATTACAACTACGTAGTTATCTCGGAATTGTGAGTTGCTTAACAAATATGTTGGTTAAAAAATTCAATAATGATTCAATATAAACAACGACCTAGTAATCCAAAATTGTGAGTAAATTTTAACAAATATGTTGGTTAAACAATTGAATAACATTGCGAGTTGTATTTTCAATTTACTATGACGATCAATCTTTGGAATCGTTTCGCACTACAAAACTTGATTAGCTCACTTTATTAAAAAAAAAATTAATCTTTTCCAAAATTATACTAAAATTCAACAATTAATTAGATATCTAAGTTCCAAAGACTTAATCTTAATCTGGAAAGAAAAAATAAATATTAATCAAACAAAACAATTTGTAATTTGTAAGCTCTTAATTGATCATTCGATCAAGTGTAATTGGGACAACCTTAGCCAACCACGGAATCCTCCTCCTTAGCGACCTAACTCGAAATTTACCCCAAAAACACATCAATTATATTCTTCGCACTCAAATAGAGAGTGTGTGATAGAAACTGAGGAGGCCGACATGAAGCAAGAAAGGCCTCGGCGTCCTCTTGTCGAAAGCAAAGCAATCCAATAGATTTTACTCCATTACAATCGAGCATGAACACAACCTCATTATTGGAGTTCTTTGAGGGGTTCTAATTAATGAGAAGCAGAATCCCGCCATTTTAAGCAAACATCAACATGAACAATAGTCAGATCATTGACCCTCTCTCGCTACAAAGTCACAAACCCAGCAGAGAGAGAGAGAGAGAGAATTAGAAAAGTGTTTTTATTTATCAATTACTACATCGATTGTTAATAATAGAACAGAGGGTGGTTACCGTGAAGCGAAGCAACCGATTATGTTAAGCTCCATATTTTTGACATAGATAACATTTTTTTAATTAAAATAAAATTAAATAATTCAAAAGTCTTTCTTAATTAAAGCCCTCCCAAATTATTATTTAATTGAATATTAAATAAAATACCAAAAAACTTTAAATTAATCTCCAAAAGACTTTTTTGGATTAATATTATATACTTAAAATAAAATTTAAAGTCTTTTGGATTATTTAATTTTATTTTTATTTTTATTTAACTTTAATTTTATTTAATTATGATTATAAAAATAAACTTTTATGGAGAAATTTTAAAGTTTAACATAGTGTAAAGTTATTTACTTTATAGTTTATTAAAATAAATAGTTGATATTGTAAGTTACTTAAAAAGTGTTATTAAAATTAAATTTACTATTGTAAAAAATTTAAGGTATTTATATTCACCACAATTAATTCAAAAAAATATATTTAGAACAGATAGCGACCGATTTTATCCCTCGCAAAAAGCTTCTAAATAATGATATATAATGAGTAATAATTTCTTCACTAAATAGATTTTTTCCTCGTAAATTTTCATCATAAATTGGCTCCAAAAATCTTTCTATCGCCCAAATTTTGCGAGGAAAAAAAATATAAATTATGAAGGATGTGTTTTTCGTTAATAACTATATTGTCACTATACTTTTTTTCTTCACTGTTCCTTCACTAAACAACTCCTCATGTGAAGGAATAAATTCCTTCACAAAATTTCCTTCGCTATAGGCCATTTTCGGTGTAGTGAATGAAGAAACTAGAAATTAATACCCTTAGATCTGTGGGCAAGGAAATCGTACCTTCTTAAGGTTAGGGTTTCGTGTTGGTTGAGGAGAGAGAAATCAACGAAAAGAGGAATTGAATTGATTGATTGATCAAGAGGGAGAACGGCGAATGGTGGGCGATTACTCCAATGACGCGTGGCAGACCTCCTAGAATCTGAAAACCGTGTTAGGGTTATTGGAATTCCAAGAACCTTCTTCTTGAGTCCTTCCACTCCTAGAATTCGGAAACTTTGTTAGGGTTATTGGGATTCCAAGAGTCTTCTTGAGTGTTGAGGTAGAATTAATGTTCATGTCCTTCGATCTTCCAAGAGTCCAAGTCCTGCGTCCGAAGAGAGGTCCCCTTCCCAATCGAATGGAAGGGGTATTTATAGGGTTTTCTAGAAAGTAGTCATGTGACAGGCACATGATTTCGTGGAAATTCCAGAGATACCCTTTAAAATTCAGAGTAATGCTCAGATCGTTCTGTCCTTCTAGCCACCAATTAATCCAATCCCTCAATCAATTCACAAAATGAGCTGCATCCACGAGTTTTCTACCTCGGGACACGTACGTGCATGGAGGCTTCTCCCGGGTCTAACACATTTATTTTCGATTTTTCCATCTTCATTCTATTAGGTTATGCGAACTCTAAATTTGCACATTTAATGAGGTTGTGGAACTCTAATTGTGCATTTAATTCAAATAGGTTATGTGAACCCTAATTTTGCACTTGAGCCCACAAGATCAACATGAGAAAAAAAGCATATCGAAGCTAGGTCACGAAAAATTAGAAAATTCAAATAATTGTTTCAAAATTTGTCTAATTATATTATAGGCTCTTTACATCTCATGCAGCTAATTCCATGCACTATCTAGCTATTTCTTCCCGGTAAAAATATAAATTGAGGTCACTATATATGGCTAAATCTAGTTCTAGTTGTTAATAGTACGTCATCCCAATGAATCTAGCTAGGTTCTTGTTCAATTTCAACACAAATGCAATAATCATATTTGGTGATACTAGCTCTATCCTTTGAATGTACTCTGGACCTCGATTTTGTTGGACTCGCACAAACATTCGATTTTTTCGGACTCGAACAAACATTTTTACGATCGGTAACAGCGTTGGACCGCCACGAGATACCTCCAACATAGTTGTTAGTAACTTAGGAGAAAGATAGAATATTAAATCTTAAGAATTTCAAGTATAATAAATAGTATGCAATTTTACCGACAGTGACCGAGAGTCCCTTGTATGTATGTATGTATGTATGTATGAGTAGGTAGCGGAGAGGGGTAAACGAGATCGATCGCTCACATGGGAGGTGCAGGTCTGTCTCATTATATATAGGACAATTGCACTGCCTCATCTCCGATCCTGTGTAATTAAGCAACTGAAGAATATATCTCCGGTTGTTTATTTCGGCACTCGTCACTCCCCACCAAGTGGAGATAAACTTAATTTAGTTCTAGATCTCACCTAGCTAGTACTGTATGTGGCTAAATTTAAATAAATATAATTAAGCCTTTATTGTCGGCTTGAGGGAGGGAGGGAGGAATTTCTTGGATCACAAAAACTGCATCTCCAACCTTCTGAATCCAATTCCACAACAATAGTATATGGGTTATAATAATAATAATAATAATATTTATCACAGAAGGTGTTTTTCCACTCAAAGTTATGAAATTTGTCAGGAAAAAGCAGCCTAAGGCGCCCCATATAAATTTGCAACTCGCATATATAGAATACCAACCCACCCAAAATTAAACTAATAGAAATAAGGTAGTACATAATTATATATATACTCTTCTTCTTTTTTCACAAAAAAGTTTCAATAGAAAAAAAAAATTATATATATACCGCAAAAAGAATATTCTTTTTAATAACGTAATAGTGGTATAAAATGACACTATCTAGAAATTATCATCTCAATTTTATTAACAATTCATCACTACTAAACTAAGACTTGATAATTTTGAAGAAAATATAAAACAAAAATAATTCATTCATATTTATAAATGTTAACAATTATGAGACTATTTCTGTGAAAATGATTAAATTAGATCCAACAAATTATTTATTTATTCCTAAAACAAAAAAAGAATAAAACGACATATTCATCAAACTTTAAAGCAACAACCAAATATTGAAATTGATCTTTAATCTATCTTTCTCTACCCCTACAGATCTCAAGCTTATCGTTTTAGGGTGAGGATCTCAATTTTGTTGTCTCAAACAAAGTGGTAATGAACAAGAGATTTACTTAATCAATGTAACGATGTCACGTTATTTGAGACTAAAAAATTTGAGACCTTTACCATTTATATATCTATCTTTTTAATAGGTTGAGGAGAAGAAATAAAAGTTTCCACAAAGCTACACAATTAAATTGATGATACGTGCATAGACCTTCAAACTACATAATGTACATACACAACATAACAATTTATTTCGCCTGAAGCTAGAGCATAGGAATAAATATGCTTAAGCAAGAGCGAAAGGTCTTGAATTCTTGATTATTTAGTACGAGTTCCAAATCAATACTACAGTATTGCAGCATGCCAAATTTGAACTTGGCTAATTTCTAAAGGACAAATATCTACCTCGCATGCCAAAATAAACGTGCATTTCACCCACGTATATATCATATATATATATATATATATATATATATATATATATATATATCCCAAAGGCCAAAAGCAAACAATATAAAAAGACCAATTCAGACGGACGTATGTAAAGTTGTTCTGATCCTGGATCCCTTTGGGAACGAATTATATATTGTGGGCTGCACCACACTGGACTACCACTTGAGAAAAACAAAATTACTCGATGATTTGTGAACATCTTTGATTGCAGGCAGAGTAGAGATCGATCTTATAAGGAGTTCAGTTCAGGTTCATATATATATATATATATATATATATATATATATATATATATATATATATATATTCATCAGGATACAAGAAGCCACCTCTTTGATGCTAAAAACTAACAAAGCTCAATTCGTATGTTATGTTGTCCTCAACTTCGGTCGATCATTTGGTTCACCACACGCTCAACCCCAAAAGTTATATTTAATGATATTTTTGTGCTAAGAATTGATGTCTTCTACGTACAATTCCCCTTTCTCCTAAAGTAAAGAACAAAATTATAAGGTAGTAATTCTTCGAGTAAATTTTAGTGTTGGTTGTACGTACGTAAGTAAGGCTGTAAACGAGCCAACACAATTCGGGCTCAATTAGACCGACTCGAAAAAAATCTGGAATGGAGACTCGGATTAATTAATAATATGATCCAAATCTGAAAGCATTAAAAATAGTTGAATAAAAATATGAGTAGAATACGAGCGAGGTTATACTAACTCGTTTAAGATTCAAACTACTGAATTTTTTATTGTGATTCGATACATACTAAGTTAATACATATTTAATTAGATGTTCGATACATTTCTTATAATATATACAAATTTAAATCAAATTAGGATAATTAGTTATTATTATTTTGTTTTTAATTTTAATTGTGATTTTATATTTATAAAGTGTAATAATAAATATATTTTCTCATTTTTAAGTAAAATAACAAATTCAATTAATAATTACATTTATTATAAAACTAGTTATTATGTGGTGACTCGAATTCGAGCTTAAATTTAAAGCTCGCGAGTAGTTTGAATAAATATTCGAGTTGAGTGGATCGAATTCGAATAACAAATATTCGAAAGAAGTCGAATACGGTAGAAATTTTCAAATATAATTCGAATTCGAGCCAAATTCGAGTACGAATTTATCATTTCGAATAACTCTCTGTTCGCTCCGGTTCTACTCGTTTACACCCATAGTAGTAAGTAGTACTCCATCATATCATTCATTCTCATCCCGTTAGTTTTTGACTCTTTACCGTTTTGCATGATGCATCGGTACTTGATCCATTCTTATTTACCTTTTTACCCTGTCTCCTCTTTTGGGATATAGACTATAGGGTATATATCAAAAATAATATTATTATCAAATAAAAAAAGTCACATACACATATATATATTTGTGAGTCTCATATGTCGATAGAGACCCATAATATATATATATATATATATATATATATATATATGTAAATATTATATGAGTTTTTTTTATGTAATAATAACATTATTTTTGTTGATATATCAAACAGATGCAACAAGCTACCAATTTAAATTCCATTACCAATTTAAATTATTATAATCTAACTCCATTTAAATTTCACTATAAATTTACTATCATTTTCATAAATAGATAAGGCATTCTTTTTCTATCATCGAAACTTAAAATAATATTAATAATTAGAAATATAAAATAATAATAAGTTATGAATTGCTGAATAATAATATTAAACTTAATATAATAATAATATATAGATTTTGGAGGAATGTAAAGTTTTAATATAAAGACAAATATTTGTGAGAAATGAATAGCTAGGCTCGTGGTGCTCGGGTGGTCATATGACGAGAGTATGGAGCTGGGAGTTGTGAGTTTGAATCTGTTTACTAGCAATTAGTTGAAAATAATTCTTTTAAAGACCAAATGATATTTTTATTATTTTTTATTGAAAGTCGGTTCAAGCTGTCACGACTATGCATTTTAAATGTTTTTTTATTCTTAGCCGGTACAGCTTGTACCGGCCAGACTATTCTTTATTTTTTTAATGTGATTTTAATGTGTTGAGCCATCAAATGCGTAAAAAAAAAATAGTCCGGCCGGTACTGTAAGACCCTAAATAATTAATAAATGAAATTTAATTTTCTCTAATTATTATTTTGAAATAGTAAGGGTTGATGTGATTAATGTGGATAGTTATGGGTAAAATACATAAATATTTCAAAATAAAGCAAGTGGTTATAAAATATTCATTGTTGTTTGGGAATATTCGTTTGGTCGTGGAATATTCAGACTTTGTCGGGGAATATTAAATGCATTTACTCACAAATGTGTGGGCCCCATAACGAAATGTAGCGATTGGAGGAAGAAAACGACAAATATAAGTTGTTTAAAAATACTTGGCGTAGTTATTTACAGTTTTATTAATTGTTGGAATACCCTATTGGTTAAAACATAATACGCGTTGTTCTTGACAAGAAGATACCAGTATTGCACCAATTATTGACTCTTTACGTAGAAAGGCACTACTCAATAATGGTTACGGTAATTCTTTTATTCAAAGATTTTATTTTATTGATTCAATAATTGTTGTGTTGATATTTTATATTCTTTCGTTGTTTGATAATTCATTACTACACAAGATTATTTTTCATTATTCAAGCAATAATTCATATTATCTGAATAATATTATTGGATAACATTATTGGCAATGTCTAGAAAGTTACGTCTATGGAGATGTTTGGTCACCTAATCACTGCTACCAAGAAGTGAGAAATTCTTATTGGAAAGCCCCCCTTTCCTGAGGCACTGGTTGTCAATATTGTGATTCTGTAATATTATTTGTGAGTAATTAATTATTGATTCATATGATGAGAAAAATATTAATTTTATGTGGATATAGATAGAGAAAATTTTTAATGTGACAATTGTTGAAAATTGAAATTTTATCTTTTTCTGATAAAATAATTCATTTAAATATATATATATATATATTATATTTTAATAATATAATAATAGTGATATTTTTACAACGAATGTGGGATATATGAGTATACGAGGAGGAAGAGTATTTTTGTTGCAATAAATGTTTAAAACATGTTAAACATGTCGGTGGACCCCATTTCTTGATTGAAATTTGATTATAACTCGTAAAATCGCCTGTTTGTGAATTTGGTCAATTTCTCGTTGGAAATTTGGAAAAACTTTCTTTCAGTAAAGTTGTAGAGAATTGAATTTCCTATAAAAACTCGAGATTTGAATTTTTCTGATAAAAGGGCTATTTATTATGAATTATTGAAGTTAGGAGTTCAAATAATTGATTTTTGGAAGTTTTAAATATTTATATTAACAAAAACGTTTTTTACATTTGTAAGCCTCATGAATCACATGTTAAGTTGCTGAAATCAGAAGTCTAAGTGGGCGTGTATGAAAATTTTAATATAAATTAATATTTTATTAAATTTTCGCTTTGGTGTTCTAAAGCATTTTCCTATAAATAGGGTCTTGGGTTAGAATTGAAAATCACACCGAACTCAAATTTTCTCTCTATATTATCGAGTGTATTCTTATGAGTATTTTGAGTATACTTTGAGTATTGCTATATCGGTGCAAGTTCAAGTTATACTTTATATCCAAAGTATTCCAGCTTAAATCTGCTCTTTCCGAGGTAAGTGGATATTATTTTTTTTTCGTAATGATATTATTTTTTCAATATCATTATCTTTGAAATATTGATCCAAGTTTTATCAAATTTAAAACTTTTGGTGCTCTGAGTTACTATTTACGATATATGGCTTTATTCACGATATCTGATCTTATTCACGAATACTCAAGACTTATTCATCGAAAAATAAAAATTTTCTTTTTGTCCAAAATATCTATTCGGATACTAGCTTTGATTGTATCCATGTTTTGATCATTCTTGAATTTTACACCACTATGATTATTTTTGAGGTATTTTTAGGACGTGGATAAAACAAAAGTACGAATCCTTAATCCTTAATCCTTGTCATTTTGTTTCATTGGATTCGCTTTAAAAAATATTTTTCATCATCCTCGGTCTTAAATGATGATATTATTGAATATCTTTGGCCGTAAGTGCAAAGATGAATGATTTTGATGAATATCTTTGGCCGTAGTCTGCAAAGATGAATGATTTCGATGAATATCTTTGACGTAGTGCAAAGATGAGCAGTGTTTAGATGAACATGACTAATTGGTGAATGTCCTTGGCTCAGAAGTGCAAGGATGAATATTTGATCCCAAATATATATTGATTGATGTTACTGAGGATAAAAATAGACGATGAACTTTAAAATTCATACATATGTAAGATAGTAGTTTGCATTCTCTACTTAACTCTTCTAATGAATTATTATTTCATTACGAATATTAATTTAAAACTTGTTGTCTATTGTATTCTATTATATTTTTTCTGTTGAAGACTAACGATAATTTTGTTGTATATTATCTTAGTCATAATATTCTTTCTTGGGCTATTCGAGCTCACACCTTTTCCTTTTTGTTCCATTTTCTTCTACCGGGAGGCGATAATATAAAGCGAAATGCGAGTGGGGTATGGAATGAAGGTTCTAGGAGAGTTGTTTAGTAGTCCTCACCATTGTTGTAAAATAATGTATCAATAATTATGATGATGATTTATTTGTATGTGGATATTATGCAGATGGCAATATCTCGTATTTAAACTCACAGTTTTACTATTGTAATAATAAAGTTGTAGTTATTTACATCGTGTATTGACAACTCGAATGGGTGATGTATAATTTTTGGGGGTGTCACATGTACAACAATGTTTTAATCAAGTATTTTAATATTAAAAATTATTTTCAAATTATTAAAATGACAACAGTTGACCAACTATAATAATATATTAAAATAAAAGTCGGTAAAACTTGTACTGGCTGGATAAATTTTGATTATTTATTACATTCAATCTAAGTCATCTAATTAATTGATCTACGGTTGAAAAGTGGGTTATTAGAATAGTGTTGATGGCAATCGATTATCACGTATAAATTTTCTATATATATATATATATATATATATATATATATATATAAATGACATAAACTGGCAGTTGTTAGCTTTTGCAGTACTGAAAATGAATGACAACTCACTCACTCACTCTACTCTCTCTTTCACGTACCCACGCACGTACCCACGCACCCATATGTTGATGACTAAATAAATACATACATGTTTATTTAATGAAGAAGCGCACTGATACATACAAAGAGAACAACTCCTTAAAATTATTAATGAGAATTCATATTTTTATAAATAAAATTTGATATTTGTATAAGGTATTTTTTATATAATTGTGAGACCTGTTTATTATTTATGTGAAAAGAAATTTGTAAAATTAATATTTTTTATTTTAAAAATATTAATTCCCTATCACTATAATATATAATTAATATGTCAACATTACTTGCGATCCGGGATATTATTATATATGGATCTGGTAATTAGGCCAAAATTTCTCTTAATATTACTGGCTGGATTATAGAACATAATTGTAGATTAGGACTTAACAAAAATATTTAACAAATACTATAAAATTGTGGACAAAAATGATTTCTAATTACTGGCTTGGCCTTTTTAAGGAATTGAAAATTTGACAATGGGGTTAGAGAGATAAGTGTCCGCCACTTGATTCAAGTTGCTGCTGTTTCACGTGGTCTCGGGATCATCACCATACAGTCCTCGAGATGCGTACTTGTATATATAGAGTATATATCAATTTAAAAGTTCCTGGTGAAGGGTACACGCGTAATTCTTTCATTCAAGCATATTCTGCTGATATTGCAGGTGCTTTTACGTGAAAGAATATGTTTTTGGACCTTTTGTTGGTAAAAAAATTGATCATGTATTTTTAATATTTTTATATAATTTTTTTTTATTGTAGGTTTGAGTCACTTTATATATAAAAAAAATTATATAAAAATATCAAAATATATATATATATATATATATATATATATATATATTAAAATAGTACTCAAAAAAAAAAAAAGGCTTGTACAAGTCCTTGTAGGGTTATGGAATGTGGCTTATGATTAATAAAACAACGGTAACACGATGATATGTTGATCAAATTAAAGTGACAGTAGTTCTCTTTTAGATCTAAAACAATTGTAATACTCTTTCGCCAATCCACTTCCATTTCAATCCATAGTTAATTAATAGTTGCTCTAATATATGGTATCAATGTGATGAAATATAGCAGCACTCCTAGACTTCAGAGTTATATTTATTTATAAAGATTATACTTTAGATAAATTTATTAATTTCAAATATTTTATTTATTTTTAAATTTAGACTTACGACTATTAATCTTGAGATTAACAGTTGGTAAATGATAGAAATAATTGATTATTCTATCAGATTTCATGTAGTTAATTAACACAGCTTATTGATAAGTGCATTTAGTTGATACTACTTATTATAAGATCAAAATAATGCAAAAGCATCTTGGGGCCAAGGATCGGTGAACTCTTGAAAGGTAGTAACTACAGATAATTACTTATACTTGAGAAAAAATAAAAATAAAATAAAATAAAAAATTATAAAAATGTGTTGACGGTTATATCCCAAATTCGTCTAGACCTCGTTTCAATTTCTCAACAAATCAAGTCATGATACTATAGTAAAGTGTAAGTAAATATTGTTTACTCGTCCATTAATTTTCTTGCTACAATATCTAAACATATTTTTACCCATCGGGTAATTTCTAAAATTTTAGGAGATCGCATAGCTATCGTTTTCTAGGCCCTGTAGGCCCCAATTAATGTATAAAAATTATACCTCATCCATTTAGAGAAAAGCTAGCTTGAATCAACAACTTATTTTTTTCAGTTTTCCAAATTCTCTCTCCTCTACTCTCCATCACATGAAGGCACAAAATTAAGATATTCCAACATCTAAGCGATCACAAAAGAAGGAACATGCATGATGGTATCTAATTAATTTCTACCACAAACAAACAAAGTCATCAAGCAGAAGAGTTTTCTATTGCTTAAAAAAAGTATGTGAAGAGAATCGGTAAATAGTGAATACCAAGAAACCAGAGCTTAGGGCATTGAGATTATTGAGAAAAGAGTAGCCATGAAAAGCTTTTTAATGAACAAGAAGAGGCTAGGAACCTGACAATGTCCTTGATTGATTCCTACTCCATCCTTTTCGGTTGAGACATAATTGTGGGTCAGACCTTTTCAGAATATGGGGTTAAATTAAAATTAATAAGTCTGTCTAATTTAAAATTCCAATAAAACACAAAAATCAAACAGAGACAGAAGAAAAGGCAGATTCCACTTCTTCAATCATGTGCTCTAGGTTATATACATTTAAGTATCCATAATATACCATAACACATACTATAATGTAAGTAATATTTAATTATACACAAGCTAGCTAAGTATACCATTCTCTCTCTCTCTCTCTCTCTCTCTCTCTCTATATATATATATATATATATATATATATATATATATACATACATACACGTTCCTTACTATTCTTGTTTCAACATCTTGTTATCGAGCCTAGCTAGCTCCTCCTTTAGTCTTTGTTAGAGACGAGACGAGACGAGAATTAAAGATGGAGCCTAGTCAATATAGTTTACTAGAAGAGTTGTTGGGTCCAAGTAGAGAGAATTGGACTAAATTTCCATCTGCTCAAGTGAATAATAATAATGATGCTGATGAGTTATTCCCTGGTGGATGGAGCTATGAGAGCCTAGATTTTACAACATCAAACAGTTCATTATCAGAAGTACTCGTAACTAATTCACAAGTAGAATCACCTAGCTTTGCATGTTCTTTCAATGAAATCTACCCATTTGTCAACGGCTATTCCATCAAGAATAATGGAAATTTTGGTGTTTACAATTTCGAAGAAATGAATAGCAGCTCATCTAAGGAGCAAGCTTGTCTAGATCATATTCCAGTTTTCGACATGGGCACATCTGAAGACAGGAGGAGAAAAATTAGGAAGGTTGAAGGGCATCCCTCAAAGAATCTAATGGCAGAAAGAAGGCGAAGGAAGCGACTCAACGACCGCCTTTCCATGCTCAGATCAGTTGTTCCCAAAGTAAGCAAGGTGATTGATTATACTCTTATCATTTGTCAAGTTTTTCACAGCAAACCAGCCCGTATTTTTAGCACGCACCAAATTATTTACTAGCTTAATTTATTTTTTTATTAATGGAAGAATGCATGACTAAGCAGATGGACAGAACATCTATACTGGGAGACACCATAGATTATATGAAAGAGCTCTTGGAAAAGATCCATAAGTTACAAGGGAAAGATCATAACGAAGCGGATGGCAACAATCAAATAAACTCGATGGGGAACTTAAAGGAGCTAAATATGAAAGAAGCAACTGATCATGCGAAGAATTCATCCAAGGTATAATTAATTAATGTAAACAATAGTATATACATATACATACACATGCATTAAGACAATTAAGATCAGATAATAAGTTCCTAAAACTGAATTTTCCTACAACAATATACTATTGTTAGTTTGATGTAGAAAGAAAGGATAAAAGTACAGGGATTGAGATCTCATGCGCAGAAAAGCCGGGATTGTTGTTATCAACAGTGAACACAATTGAAGCATTAGGCCTCGACATTCAGCAATGTGTTATTAGCTGCTTCAATGATTTTTCCCTGCAAGCTTCTTGTTCTGAGGTAGGTATATGTAATTACATATTTACATATATAATTAATGTTGTATATGTTGTACTTATATTATAGTGTGATATTAAATTCTAACATGATTTTGGAATGGTGGTTTTAGGCAGCGGAGCATCGGGCAGTTGTAAGTTGTGAAGACCTAAAACAAGCATTGCACATGAATGCCTGTTATGGTGGGAGATGTTTGTAGTAGCTAGCTAGAAATGTATGGAATTAATACAAATAAATAGCTAGGAAGGAGTATATCTATCTCAATATGATTTTTTCAGGAGCAGAAGGCATGTTGTTCTGTATGCTAAGCTTTTAGGTGTTGTTTCTTCATTAGATTCGTGCCAAAATTAAATTGTATTATGGATCTGTTCTAGAGGGAGGGAGGGAGGGAAGTGTATTATTAATGCTGAAGAGAAGAGAATTATTCCTCCTATCCTATCTTATGATCGATAAACAAGAATATATTTAGTTATAATTTTTTATATGAGATGGTGGAACCTACGCGTATAAAAGAATATATGCATGTGTAGAATTTAGTGATAGATTAGTACTGTCCTTTTCTTTACGTTCAAGTAAAATTAAATGGCTATACTCTATATTAGTCCCATCTAAACTTAATCAAAGGATGTCCGAATAGACATTTAATTTTAAAGCACATCTTCAAATAATTATCATGGAAAGTACCATCTTAAAGCTCATATATGCTCCTGCTTAATTATGAAATACCTACGTTTAGAAATTACTAGAACTAAACACAAACTATAAAATGCAAAACCAACAGATGACCTAATTTTTGGTCAAAGTTCTCGCCCATTGAATTTGTTATTCATTTTTTTCTATTTTCCAGCCTTTTGATTTTTTTGCCTTTCTCATTTACTTCTCATCCTTTCTTTTTTTGGCTATAAAATGCAACAAATAAAAGGGAAACACACCAATTTAAAGAAAGTTCTCATGATCAGAAAGTAGAGAGAAAAAAGAAAACTTCTCACTACAAAAAACTGGGTCATAGGCGATGGAGTAATGTCGACGGACAAATCGTCATCGGTAATGACATCAATGGCGACGGCCAAGCTGTCATTAGTGTATGCCGTCAGCAATGACCTATTTTCCCTCATATGGTGCCATCTTTTTCATTGCCTGTGCGCGGGGAGGGTGTAGGGCGCGCGATGGGCTAGGTCATTGGCGACAGAAATGTGCTGTCGATATTAAGTCATTGGCGATGGTAGTAATCTCAACGGCACTGCCATCGAGAATGAGTCTTATATAATCAGATCGCTTTTAATTTTTCAGCTTATTCTTTTTCTTCCCCCCGCATGAAATTCTTCTTTCCCTCTTCCTCTTACTATCGCCCTGAGTACCTCGCCGTCGAGATGCTCTTGTTGTAGAGAACAGGGGCCGACACAATTTTAGGGGATCTCACAAAAGAGATAAAAGTCTCACTAAAAGCAAAAATCACGGGAACAAGTCAAAGACTAGACAAGGTGAAACGTATCGATGCTTCCATTGTAATAAGGAAGGTTATTACAAAAGAAATTGCAGAATCTGGTTAGACAAGTAGAAAAATGGTGAGCAGGGAAAGGTTGAGAAGAAGAACATTGCAGTCATACACTGTCACCGAAGATGTTATGATTCTTTCATTTGAGAAAGAAGAATACTTGCATGTTGGTGATCAGAAAGTTGATTGGGTGGTTGATATTGGTGCATGCCTTGTATCATGTTACACCCAAGAGAGAATTTTTTACAACTTACAAAGCTGGAGACTTTGGGTACGTGAGAATTAGAAATACTGATCAATCCAAGATTATTGAAATTAGTGATGTTTGCATTCAGACTGGTGTTGGTTGCACTTGTAAGACCCCAACTTATTATAAATGAAATTGGATTTACTCTATTTATTATTTTAAAATAGTAAGGGTTGATTTGATTAATGTGGTTAGTTATGGGTAAAATGCGCAAATATTTCAAATAAGCAAGTGGTTATAAAATATTCATTGTTGTCGGGGAATATTCGTTTGGTCGTGGAATATTCTTACTATCGGAGAATATTCGATTGACCTGCACCTTGTGTGGCCCTACAATCTGGAAAGCGATTGGATGAAAAAAAACGACAAGTATAAATTGTTTATAAATAGCGGCGTAGTTGTTACTGAGTTATCTTGTTGAAATACTAAATTGGTTAAAAAAACGAAGAATATTTGCAGTATTGCACCAATTATTGATTCTTACGTAAGAAGGCACTACTCAATAATTGTTCTGTGAATTATTGTTCAATATTTTATTTTCTTGATTCAATAATTGCTACGTTGATATTTTATATTATTGTTGTTTCAATAATTGTCACTACTGCGATTATTTATTATTATCAGACAATAATTCATATTATTTGAATAATATTATTAGATAACATTATTGGCAATGTCTAGAAAATTACATCTAAGGAGAGGTTTGGTCACCTAAATCGGCGGCCGGTAAGAGAGAAATCCTTATTGGAAAGCCCCCTTCCTCGAAGCAGCTTGGTTGTCGAAGATTGTGATTCTATAATATTATTTGTGAATAATTAATTATTGATTTATATGATGAGGAAAATATTCATTTTATATGGATATAGATGGAGAAAATTTTTAATGTGACAATTGTTAAAAATTAATATTTTATCTTTTTATGATAAAATTCATTTAAATATATTATTATATTATAATAATATAATAATGGTGATATTTTTACAATAAATGTGGGATATATGAGTATATGAGGAGGAAAAGTATTTTTGTTACTAAAAAATATTTAAAACATGTTTTTCATGTTTGTGGACCCCATTTCTTGACTGAAATTTGTTTATAACCTGCAAAATCGTCCGTATGTGGATTTCGGTCAATTTTTGTTTGGAATTTGAAAAAACTTTCTTCTGCAAAGTTGTAGAGAATTAAATTTCCTATGGAATGGATATAAGATTTGAATTTTTCTGATTAAAGGGCTATTTATTATGAATTATTGAAGTTCCGAAGTTCCAGAATATTTAATTTTTGGAGTTTAAAATATTTTTTTTAAGAAAAATATTTTTAACAAGTTGGTGGGCCCCACTAGTATTGAAAAATGTGCTGAGTTCAGTTTTTCAAAGTGGGTGTAGGAAAATTTTATAATTATATTAATATTTTATTAAATTTTTTGCTTTGGTGTTCTAAGCAATTGCCTATAAATAGGGTGCTTAGGTTAGAATTGAAAATCACACTAGAAATAAGTTTTCTCTCTCTTTCTCTCTCTCTATATTATCGAGCGTATTCTTGTGAGTATTTTGAAACTTTGAGTGTTGCTATACGATGCAAGTTCCCTTCAAAGACTATATCCGAAGATTCCGGTCAAGATCTTTGTCTTTTCGAGGTAAGGGTGTTATTTTTTTTAAAAAATGATATTATTTCTTCTAATATCATTATGCCGGATTATTGGTAAGATTTTTCTTGTGGAATTCTTGTCTTTAGTGTCGGGGTTATTATTCACGTATCGACCTATTATTCATATATACTGACCTTATTCACGAATCTGAGTCTTATTCATTCAGAAAAATTAAATTTTTGTTTTTTGTCCAAAATATCTATTATGGATACTAGCTTTGATTGTATCCATATTTTGCTCATTCTTGAATTTTACTCCACTATGGTTATTTATGAAGTATTTTTGAACTGGAATTGTTTAAAGTACGAATTCTTAATATTTGTTCTTTTGTTTCACTGGATTCGTTTTTTTTTAAATATTTTCATCATCCTCAGTCTTAACTGATTATATTATTGAATATCTTTGGCATGTATTGCAAAGATGAATGATTTTCTGATGAATATCTTTGGCCTGTAGCAGCAAAGATGAGCAGTGTTGAATTTGAACATGACCAATCGATGAATATCTTTGGCTATAGTGCAAAGATGAATATTTGATTCAAGATGTATATTGATTGATGTTCTGAGGATAAAATATTGATGATGGACTTTTAAATTCATAGATTATAGTAGATTTCATTCTCTACGTAACTCCTTCTATGAATTATTATTTCCATTCTGAATATTGATCTCGAAACTTGTTATGCTGTTATATTCTCTCGATTTTTTTCCTTTTGAAGACTAACGATAATTTGTTCTATATTATCTTAGTCATAATATTCTTTACTGGGCTAATTGAGCTCACCCTTTTCCTTTTTGTTCCATATTTCTTCTCAGGAGGCGAGAATGTAGCAAGTACTAGTCGGGGTATGGAATGATAGTTATAGAAGTTGTCTTACTAGTCCTCACTATTTTGTAAAATAGTGTATTAATAATTGTAATGAGGACTTATTTGAGTGTGGATATTGTCTAGATAATAATATTTGTATTTAAAACTCATAGTTTATGTGTTGTCGTATTTTACACGACAATTGTATTAATAAAGTTGTAGTTGTTTTTGTACCATGTATTTGGCGACTTAGAACGGGTGTTGTATACCTATTTTGGGGGCGTCACAGTTGGTATCGGAGCTTAGGGATATGGTCTCTGGCGGAGATCGAGGAATAGAACAAGGAGGGGAGAGATGAGTAAATCCTTCGCTAGTGTGTCCTACCTAAGCTTATTTGTTGGTCGGTCATAATGTAGGGATATAATGTGATATGTTAATTTGTTTAATTAACCCTTGTTTTATGGCAGTATTTGAGAATGGCAACCGAGAATATTAACAGTGGAGTAAATGAGACCGTGGAGACACTTTTACTCACCAGTGAGGAGAACGTGCAACAGGCCGACAATGTTCCTCCTGTAAACAACACCACTGATCAGACGATTAACGATGGAATGATTAGAATGTAAGACCCCAACTTTTTTTAATAAAGATGATTTTTCTATAAATATCATTTTTAAATATTATGGAATGAAATTGATATAATGTTATAGTTGTGGGTAATATTTATAAATTTTGCAAAGTACGCAAGTTATTATATAATATTCGATTGGTGGAGAATATTCGTTTTAACGAGGAATATTAAATGCGACGACACAATCATTGGTGGACCCCACAATGTAATTATTATCGATTGAGAAAAGCGATATAAATATTTTATGAAAATAACGGTGGAAGTTTTACTTAGTTAATCGTTGAAACGCTTGGGTGTTAAAGTACATTAATCTGGCGTGGTTGCATAGTAGCGCGCGGTATTGATTATTGATCTTACGTGAGAAGTCACTCGCTTTTTTCAATTATTACTACGAGAATTGTTGCATAGTATCTCACGTTATTTGATTCAATTATTGTCGATATTTTATATATTATTAAATTAATAATTGAGATGACAAAGTTATTAATATTATTATTTACAATATTAACGATGTCTAGAAGTTCTGTCAAGGAGAGGTTTGGTCACCTAATCACTGCGCCAATAGGGAGAAATCCTTATGGAAAGCCCCTCATTCTGGGAATGACACTTTGGTCGATTAATATTGTGAATTATAATAATGATGATAAATGTGGTTTAAAATATTGAAGGAATTTTTTTTATGAAGTCTTTGATGTAAATTTTGTTTATTATTTGGACCCCCATTTACCCATTTTTCAGAATAACTAATAGAAAATTATTCATTATATATATATATATATATATATATATATATATATATATATATACTGGTTTGGCATGAAATGGGGGGGGGTTGATAACTTGTGTAAGACCCCAACTTATTATAAATGAAATTAAATTTTCTATTTATTATTTTGAAATAGTAAGGGTTGATTTGATTAATGTGGTTAGTTATGGGTAAAATGCTAAATATTTCAAATAAGCAAGTGGTTATAAAATATTCATTCTTATCGGAGAATATTCGTTTGGTCGTGGAATATTCTTCTTTGTAGGGAATATTAAATACTGACAGCAATTTGACCGCATGTGGGCCCCATAACGGAAAGCGATTGGATGAATTAAAAGAAAGCGACAAGTATAAGTTGTTTATAAATAACGACGTAGTTATTACTGAATTATCTTGTTGGAATACTCGGTGGTTTAAAACACAAATATTACGCGCAGTATTGCACCAATTATTGATTCTTACGTAAAGAAAGCACTACTTAATAATTGTTACAGTAATTACTGTTCAATATTTTATTTTATTGATTCAATAATTGCTACATTGATATTTTATATTATTGTTGTTTCAATAATTGTCATTACATAGTATTTTCCATTATCGGATCAATAATTCATATTATTTGAATAATATTATTAGATAACATTATTGGCAATATCTAGAAAGTTCTGTCTAAGGAGAGGTTTGGTCCCCTAATTGCGCACTAGTAAGGAGAAATCCTTATTGGAAAGCCCCCTCTTTCCAGGAGCGAATACGGTTCATCGATATTGTGATTCGGTAATATTATTTGTGAATAATTAATTATTGATTTATATGATAAGAAAAATATTCATTTTATGTGGATATAGATGGAGAAAAATTTTAATGTGACAATTGTTAAAAATTAATATTTTATCTTTTTCGATAAAATAATTTATATATTTTAATAATATAATAATGGTGATATTTTTACAATGAATGTGGGATATATGAATAAATGAGGAGGAAGAGCATTTTTTTGCAATAAATATTTAAAACATGTTTTTCATGTTTGTGGACCCGTTTGTGGAATAATAATTTATTTTTTTGCAATAAATATTTGATTATAGCCTATAAAATCGCCCGTTTGTGGATTTCGGTCAATTTCTGTTTGGAATTTGAAAAAACTTTCTTCTGCAAAGTTGTAGAGAATGGAATTTCCTGTGGAAAGGACACGAGGTTCGATTTTTTTGATAAAAGGGCTATTTATTATGAATTATTGAAGTTTTGAAGTTCTGGAATAATTGATTTTTAGATGTTTTTGTTGTTTTATTCAAGAAAAATGTTTTTTGCAATCCTACATGTGTGGTAAATGAGTTGAATTCAGATTCTTTGGTGGTGGGCTTGAATATTTAATAAATAAAGTTATTTTAATAAATTTTCTGCTTTGGTGTTCTAAGCAATTTCCTATAAATAGGGTGCTTAGGTTAGAATTAAAAATCACAAAAGAAACTGAAGTTTTCTCTCTCTTTCTCTCTCTATATTATCGAGCGTATTCTTGTGAGTATTTGATACTTTGAGTGTTGTTATACGGTGTCGGGTTCCCATCAAAGACTATTATACCGAGATTCGGTCGAAATAAGCACCGTCTTTTCGAGGTAAGGGATATTATTTTTTTAAAATGATATTATTTAATGTCGGGATTACTATTCACGTATACGGCACAATTCACGTATAAGAAACTATTCATGAATACGACACTATTCATAAAAAAATTAAATTTTCATTTTTTTCCCAAGATATCTATTATGGATACTAGCTTTGATTGTATCCATGTTTTGATCATTCTTGAATTTTACTTCACTATGTTTATTTATGAAGTATTTTTGAACTCGGATTGTTTAAAGTACGAATCCTTAATATTTGTTCTTTTGTTTCACTGGATTCGTTTTTTTTTAAATATTTTTCATAATCATCAGTCCTAAATGATGATATTACTGAATATCTTTGGCCTGTAGTGCAAAGATGAATGAATTTTTGATGAATATCTTTGGCCTGTAGTGCAAAGATGTACAGGTATTGAGATGAACATAACCGACTACTGAATATCTTTGGCCTGTAGTGCAAAGATGAAAATTTGATTCAAGATGAATATTGATTGATGTTACATGGATAAAATATTTATGATGGACTTTTAAATTCATAGATTATAGTAGATTTCATTCTCTACGTAACTCATCTATGAATTATTATTTTCGCTGCGAATATTGATATGAAACTTGTTGTCTATTGTATTTTATCAGATTTTTTCCTGTTGAAGACTAACGATAATTTGTTCTATATTATCTTAGTCATAATATTCTTTACTGGGCTAGTTGAGCTCACTCTTTTCTTTTTTGTTCTATTTTTCTTCTCAGGAGGCGAGAATGTAGCGAGTACTAGTCGGGGTATGAAATGAAGGTTCTAGAAAGTTGTTTTAGTAGTCCTCACCATTTTTGTAAAATAATGTATCAATAATTGTAATGAGAACTTATTTGGGTGTGAATATTGTCTAGATGGCAATATTTGTATTTAAACTCACAGTTTTTATGTGGTATTAATAAAGTTGTAGTTGTTTACAGATTATGTTATTGATTTGACTCAAAATGGGTGATGTATACCTATTTTGGGGCGCCATGATTGTTATCAAAGCTTAGGGATATGATCTCTGGCGGAGATCGGGGAATAGAACTAGAGAGGAGAGGCAGAGTAAATCCTGTATTAGTGTGTCTTACCTAAGCTTATTTGTTGGTTGGTCAGTATATAGGGATATTATGTGATATGTTGATTTCTTTAATTAACCCTTGTTTTATGGTAGTATTTGAGAATGTCGACTGAGAATGTTAAAAGTGGAGTAAATGAGACCGTGGAGACACCTTTACTCACCAATGAGGAGAACGTGGAACAGGCCAGCAATGTTTCTCCTGTAAATAACACCACTGATCAGACGATGAACGACGTAATGTTTAGAAACTTTTTGCAGTTCATGCAAAATCAGACGAGGGAGACTCGTGCATAAAATACAAGTGGAAATGATAACAACGCACGGTTTATCACAGCCAAGCAGTTCAAAGAGTTAGGACCACCAGAATTATGGGAAAAGTCGGATCCGATTAAGGCAAAAATGTGGGTCAAACAAATTACCAAGATATTCGATGTCTTGGGATGCACGGAGAAACAGAAGGTTCCATTCGCCACCTTTATGTTCCGTAATGAGACAGATTACTGGTGGAAATCTGTGAAGCGTACCCATCTAGCCGCACTCAAAGATGTCACGGGAGGCGTTTCAGAATCGTTCAATGACAAGTACTTTCACGAAAGTATTCGTCTATATGAAGGAAGTGGAGTTTATTAGATTGGAACAAAACAACATGACGGTGTCCCGAAGACGAGAGTTTTGAGAGTTATCCGAGTTTGCACCTCATTTGGTGGAGAATGAGGAATGTATGACGTTGGATGTTTTAGAGATTTGAAACCCGACATACGCCAATATCTCACTTCTCATAAATTTTTTCTATTCGAGATGTTGTCAGCAGGCTCAATTATTAGGCGAGATAACGAGTAGAGTTCAACCGAGGGACCACAAACGAGGATCATATCTAGGAGATAGCGATCATCAAAACAATGATAACCAGCGGAGAAAGAAAAATACGGACAAAAATGGTAACCACTCTGGTGGTAATCATGGCCATGAAAATAGAAGAAGCGAGTCGGGGGGAGATTATAAAAAGAGGAGATTCAACAATGACAATGCGAAGACGTCAGCACCAGCAACAACTGGTTCTAAGGGAGAAGAGTGACCACCGGTCGTATGCTATAAATGCGGGAAAGAGGGACATATCATTCAAGCGCCCACAACAGATTAAAGGTATGTTATAATTGTGGAAAGGAAGGACATATCGCTCGAGATCAGACGAAGAATAAATCAAGTCCAGTGGGGATGGTGACTCAAAAGGTCGTCCCAGAAAAGTCAAAGTCAAGCGGTTCTTGGAAGAAGCGTTTGCGCGGATCGGGTCAAAATCTGAAGAACCCAAACGAGGTGATCACGGATAAGCTAATCATAAATTCTTGCGAAGTTTATACCTTACTAGAATCTGGGTCTTTACCCATTCATTTATCTCTCACCGCCAGGCTCAGCGTTTAAACTTAACTCTGAAGAAATTAGACTTTGACTTATCTCGTGGAGACTGTTAGGAGAAACTTTCATTACATCCATCGTTTATAAATCTTGTTTTATCAAGTTGGCACCATCATCCGTTACTGTTGACCTTATCTCTTTAAAGATACTTACTTTTGATGTGATTTTAGGATTGATTGGTTAACTACTCATCATGCCAAAATTGATTATTTTCGTAAGGTTGTTAGTTTTCATATTCCTAACCAACGTTATTATCTAATTCAAGCAACAAAAAACCACTAAAATCAATCACTGTCATATCAAGTCATAAAGCTATTCGTTTATTGAAAAATGGATGTCAAGCTTTCTTAGCCCATGTTATAGATTTGAATAAAGACACGTCTGATTTGAATAATATTCCCATTGTTAGTAAATTTCCTGACGTATTTTCTGAAGAACTTCCTGGTCTACCCCTAGAACGTGAAGTTGAATTCTTTATTGATCTTGAACCTGGTACAAAACCCATTTTTATAACCCCATATCGAATGGCTCCTATTGAACTTCAGGAGTTAAAGGTCCAACTACAGGAGTTGTTGGACATCGGTTTCATTCATCCTAGTACATCTCCTTGCGGTGCTCTGTTTTTATTTGAAAAGAAGAAAAAAGCGGAGTACGCGACTTTGTATTGACTAACGGAATTGAACTATGTCACCATCAAGAATAGTATCCATTACCTCGCATTGATGACTGTTTGACCGATTCTGAGGAGCACAATTCTTTTCAAAATCAATCTTCGATTCGGATATCATCATTTGAAGATTAGAACCGAGGATATTCCAAAGCGCGCCCGTAACTGCAGACGGGCATTATGAATTTTTAGTCATGTCTTTTGAATTAACTAATGCTCCTGCGGCTTTCATGGATATGATGAACTGGATATTCAAGGAATATTTAGATCAGTTCGTTGTTGTCTTTATTGATGACATCCTCATATATTCCAAAAGCCGTGAAGATCATGAGCACCATTTGAAGCTGGTACTCCAAAGACTTCGTGAAAACAAGTTATATGCCAAGTTGAAGAAATGCGAGTTCTGGCTTGAGGAAGTAGCATTCCTTGGGCACGTGGTGTAAAAATATGGAGTATCTGTCGACCCGACGAAGATTGAAGCAATACAAAGTTGGGAGCAACCAAGTCGGTGGCCAAAGACGTAGTCGGGAAACTGCATTTGGTTATTATCGGAGATTCGTGGAAGGATTTTCTCGAATTGCTACTCCTTTAACTCAGCTAACTCGAAAGGATACAAAATTCGTATGGAGCGAGGAATATGAAAAGAGTTTCCAAGAGCTTAAGAGGAGACTTATTTCGGCACCTGTTCTGACAATACCATCTAGTTCGGATGGATTTGTTATCACAATGATGCTTGGTGCAAAAGGGTTAGGATGTGTTTTCATGCAACATGGAAAAGTCATAGCTTTATGCCTCATGACAACTTAAAAGAGTATAAGAGGAATTATCCTACTCATGATCTAGAGTTGGCGTGATTGTTTTCGTCTTTAAAGATCTGGAGGCACTATCTGTAAGACCCCAACTTGTTATTAATGAAATTTAATTTTCTCTATTTATTATTTTGAAATAGTAAGTGTTGATTTGATTAATGTGGATAGTTATGGGTAAAATACGCAAATATTTCAAAATAAGCAAGTGGTTATAAAATATTCATTGTTGTCGGGGAATATTCGTTTGGTCGTGGAATATTCAGTCTTTGTCGGGAATATTAAATGACGACGCAGTAGCGACCGCATGTGGGCCCCATGGCGAAAGCGATTGGAAGAAAAAACGACAAATATAAGTTGTTTAAAAATAATTACAGTAGTTGTTATTCACATTATTGTTGGAATACCGGTGGTTAAAACATAATCTGGCGTTGTTGACAAAGAAGACACTGCAGTATTGCACCAATTATTGACTCTTACGTAAGAAGGCACTACTCAATAATGGTTATGATAATTCATTATTCAAAGATTTTATTTTATTGATTTAATAATTCTTTGTGTTGATATTTTATATTCTTCGTTGTTTCAATAATTATCATTTACGGTATTTTTCATTATCGAAGCAATAATTCATATTATCTGAATAATATTATTAGATAACATTATTGGTAATGTCTAGAAAGTTCGTCTAAGGAGAGGTTTGGTCACCTAATTGCGTGCCAAGAAAGAGAAATTCTTATCGGAAGTTCTCTTTCAGGAACCGCCTGGTTGTCAATATTGTGATTCTGTAATATTATTTATGAATAATTAATTATTGATTCATATGATGAGGAAAATATTGATTTTATGTGGATATAGATGAAGAAAATTTTTAATGTGACAATTGTTGAAAATTGAAATTTTATCTTTTTCTGATAATATAATTCATTTACATATATTATTATATTTTAATAATATAATAATGATGATATTTTTACGATAAATGTGGGATATATGAGTATATGTGGAGGAGTATTTTTGTTACCAAAAATATTTAAAGCATGTTTTATGTGTCGGTGGACCCCATTTCTTGACTGAAATTTGATTATAGCCTGTAAAATCGTCCGTTTGTGGATTTCGGTCCAATTTCGTTGGGAATTTGGAAAAAATTTCTTACGTAAAGTTGTAGAGAATTGAATTTCCTATAAAACTCATGAGATTCGAATTTTACGATAAAAGGGTTATTTATTATGAATTATTGAAGTTCAAGTTCAAATAATTAATTTTTGGAAGTTTAAAATATTTTAAGTAACAAAAACGTTTTTTTTTTATTTTGGTGTGTTTCACATGTGTGTGGAAGGAGCTGAATTCAGATTCTTGGTGCGTAGGAAGTTGTGGAAAAAAATAATAATATTATTAAATTAAATTTTCTGCTTTGGTGTTCTAAGCATTTTCCTATAAATAGGTGCTTAGGTTAGAATTGAAAATCACACCAAAATTGAAGTTTTCTCTCTATATTATCGAGTTTATTCTTGTGAGTATTTTGAGTATTGCTATCGTGCAAGTTCAAGTCATAGCTTTATATCCAGTGTTTCAAATTAAAAATCTTGATCTTTCGAGGTAAGGGATATTATTTTTTCAGTAATGATATTATTTCTTCAATATCATTATCTTTGAAATATTGATCTCCAAGTTTTATCAAATTTAGAACTTTTGGTGTCTGAGTTTCTTTATTCACGATATCTGACCTTTATCCACGATATCGACCTTTATTCACGAATCGGCCTAAGATATTCATCTGAAAAATGAAAATTTTTCCTTTTCGTCTAAAATATTTATTGTGGATACTAGCTTTGATTGTATCCATGTTTCGATCATTCTTGAATTTTACACCACTATGATTATTTTGAGGTATTTTTTGGACATGGATAAAACAAAGTACGAATCCTTAATCTTTAATCCTTGTCATTTTATTTCAATTGGATTCGTTTCTTTAAAAAATATTTTCATCATCCTCGCCTTAAATGATGATATTATTGAATATATTTGGCTGTAGTACAAAGATGAATGATTTCGATGAATATCTTTGGCTAGTAGTGCAAAAGATGAGCAGTGTTTAGATGAACATGACTAAATGATGAATATCTTTTGGTGCAGTAGTGCAAAGATGAATATTTGATTCCGGATATATATTGATTGATGTTACATGGATAAAAGATGAGCGATGAACTTTTAAATTCATACATAGAAGATAGTAGTTTGCATTCTCTACTTAACTCTTCTAATGAATTATTATTTCATTGTGAATATTGATTTAAAACTTGTTGTCTATTGTATTCTATTAGATTTTTTCCCTGTTGAAGACTAATGATAATTTGTTGTATATTATCTTAGTCATAATATTCTTTACTGGGCTAGTTGAGCTCACCCTTTTTCCTTTTTGTTCCATTTTTTCTTCTCAGGAGGCGAGAATATAGCGAGTATGAGTCGGGGTATGGAATGAAGGTTCTAGCGAAAGTTGTTTAGTAGTCCTCACCATTTTTGTAAAATAATGTATCAATAAATGTGATGAGGATTTATTTGAGTATAGATATTATCTCAGAAGATAATATTTGTATTCAAACTCACAATTTTCTTGTTGTAATAATAAAGTTGTAGTTGTTTACGTACCATGTATTGACAACTCAGAATGGGTGATGTATACCTATTTTGGGGGCGTCACACTATCTATATGAAGAGAAAGTGGAGATATATTCAAACCATAAAAGCCTCAAATATTTCTTCACCCAAAAGGAACTCAACACGCAAGCAACGACGTTGGCTCGAATTGTTAAAAGATTATGACCACACCATTCAATACCATCTTGGAAAAGAAAACGTGGTGGTGACGCGTTGAGTAGAAGATCATACGCGCGGAACGAAAAGCGATGATGTCAAGTATCACATAGAACCAACTTTAATCGATGAAGTTAAAGTTGCTCGAGCCACTGATCTTGAGGTGATGTGTATGAAGAAGAAAGTACAAGAGGGTGCTATTCCGGAAGCAAGAATCGATGAAGAAGGAATACTTGAGTCCACTCTGCACTTTGTGTTCCTAACGATTCGATTTAAAGAACAAGATCATGATGAAGGCACACAATACACCATTTGCAATCCATCTGGAAGTACCAAAATGTATCGTGATCTTGACATACATTTTGGTGGAATAATATGAGAGAGAGATTGTAAAGTTTATCTCGAGGTGTTTAACTTGTCAACGTGTAAAGGCGGAGCATCAAGTGCCTAAGGGTCCATTGCAACCACTTGAGATTTCAAAATAGAAGTGGGAACACATTACCATGGATTTCGTTACGGGTCTTCCCACGGTTTCTCAAGGCATAAATGTTATTTGGGTTATTGTTGATAGATTAACCAAGTCTGCTCATTTCTTGCCAATACGGGAGACTTATTCCCTTGAACGTCTTACTAGTATGTACGTGAATGAGATTGTGAGATTGCATGACATGCCAGTATCCATAGTTTCGGATCGTGACCCAAAATTCACTTCACGATTTTGGGTTAGCTTGCAAAAAGCTATGAGCACGGATTTACGATTCAGTTCGGCATACCATCCTTAAACGGACGGACAATCAGAGAGGACTATTCAAACTTTTGAAGATCTATTAAGACTCTGTGTCCTAGAATTCAAAGGGAGTTGGGATAAGTATTTACCATTGGTGTAATTCTCCTACAACAACAGTTATCAGGCAAGTATAGGTGTGGCTCCATTCGAAGCATTGTATGGATGAAAGTGTCGCTCTCTAATAAGTTGGGGATCATGTATTGTTACCTGTTGCTCCATGGAAGGGAGTTACAAGATTTGGAAAGAGAGGAAAGCTCAATCCACGATTTATTGGTCCATTTCAGATTCTTGACCGAGTAGGAAATATGGCCTATAGACTCGCATTACCTCCAAGTATGTCTCGTGTTCATAATGTTTTTCATATATCTATGTTACGTAAATATGTGAAAGACTTGAACCACGTTATTGAGTTAGAACCGGACGAGATAGCCGAAGACTTAACATATGAAGAGCTACCTGTCAAGATCCTGGATAGGAAGGAGCATGTCCTACGCTCAAAGGTCATACCACAAGTCAAAGTTTTATGGAGGAACCATACTATTGAGGAAATGACCTGGGAGTTGGAAACGGAAATGAAAGCGAGGTATCCTCACCTTTTCAAACAAACAAGACGTGACGCCAATTTCGAGGACGAAATTTCATAAGGAGGGAGGTGTAAGAAGACCCAACTTATTATAAATGAAATTAAATTTCATCTATTTATTATTTTGAAATAGTAGTAAATTTGATTTGATTAATGTGGTTACTTATGGGTAAAATGCGTAAATATTTCAAATAAGCAAGTGGTTATAAAATATTCATTTTATCGGAGAATATTCGTTTGGTCGTGGAATATTCTTACCGCTTGGGAATATTCGACGACAAATAAGCAGACCTTTTGTGGGCCCCATAAATAACTAAAGCGATTGGATGAAAAAATGACAAGATAAGTTGTTTATAAATAACTAAGCATAGTTGTTACCATTAATATTGTTGGAATATAAATTGGTTAAAACACAAGAAAGACTTCAGATTGTACCAATTATTGATTCTTACGTAAAAAGGCACTACTCAATAATTGTTACAGTAATTACTGTTCAATATTTTATTTTATTGATTCAATAATTGCTACGTTGATATTTTATATTATTGTTGTTTCAATAATTTTCATTACAAGATTTTCCATTATCGGATTAATAATTCATATTATTTGAATAATATTATTAGATAACATTATTGGCAATGTCTAGAAAGTTACATCAAGGAGAGGTTTGGTCACCTAATCATGCTGCCAAGAAGGAGAAATCCTTATTGAAAAGCCCCTTCTTTCCTGGGAACAGCCTGGTTGCCAGTATTGTGATTCGGCAATATTATTTATGAATAATTAATTATTAATTTATATTATAAGAAAAATATTCATTTTATGTGGATATAGATGGAGAAAATTTTTAATGTGACAATTGTTAAAAATTGATATTTTATCTTTTTCGATAAAATAATTCATATATTTTAATAATATAATAATGGTGATATTTTTACAATGAATGTGGGATATATGAATAAATGAGGAGGAAGAATATTTTGTTGTAATAAATATTTAAAACATGTTTTCATGTTTGCGGAACCCATTTCTTGACTGAAATTTGATTATAGCCTGTAAAATCGCCCATATGTGGATTTCGGTCAATTTCTGTTTGAAATTCGGAAAAACTTTCTTCTGTAAAGTTGTAGAGAATGGAATTTCCTATGGAAATAACATGAGTTTTGAATTTTTCTGATAAAAGGGCTATTTATTATAAATTATTGAAGTTCCGAAGTTCCGAAATAATTGATTTTTAGAAGTTTTAGTTGTTTTATCCAAGAAAAACTGCAATCCCACATGTGTGGTAAATGATCTGAATTCAGATTCTTTGGTGGTAGGATTGAATATTTAATAAATAAAATTATTTTAATAAATTTTCTGCTTTGGTGTTCTAAGCAATTTCCTATAAATAGGGTGCTTAGGTTAGAATTGAAAATCACACCAGAAACTGAAGTTTTCTCTCTCTTTCTCTCTCTATATTATCGAGAGTATTCTTGTGAGTATTTTGATACTTTGAGTGTTGTTATACGGTGCAAGTTCCCTTCAAAGACTATATCCAAGATTCCAAATTAAGATCAAAACTGCCTTTTTCGAGGTATGGGATATTATTTTTTAAAATGATATTATTTCTTCTAATATCATTATGCCGGAATATTGATAAGATTTTTCTTGTGAAATTCTTGTCTTTTAGTGTCAGGGTTACTATTCACGTATACAGCACTATTTACGTATATGACATTATTCACGAATACGGCACTATTCACAAAAAAATTAAATTTTTATTTTTTTTTCAAGATATCTATTATGGATACTAGCTTTGATTGTATCCATGTTTTGATCACTCTTGAATTTTACTTCACTGTGTTTATTTATGAAGTATTTTTGAACTCGGATTGTTTAAAGTACGAATCCTTAATATTTGTTCTTTTGTTTCACTAGATTCGTTTTCTTTAAAATATTTTTCATAATCCTCAGTCCTAAATGATGATATTACTGAATATCTTTGGCCTGTAGTGCAAAGATGAATGAATTTTGATGAATATCTTTGGCTGTAGTGCAAAAGATCACAGTGTTGAGAGATTAACATGACCGATCGATGAATATCTTTGGCCAGTAGTGCAAAGATGAATATTTGATTCAAGATGAATATTTATTGATGTTACAGGGATAAAATATTGATGATGGACTTTTAAATTCATAGATTATATAGTAGATTTCATTCTCTACGCAACTCATCTATGAATTATTATTTTCGCTGGAATATTGATCTGAAACTTGTTGTCTATTGTATTTTATTAGATTTTTCCCTATTGAAGACTAAAGATAATTTGTTCTATATTATCTTAGTCATAATATTCTTTACTGGGCTAGTTGAGCTCACCCTTTTTCCTTTTTGTTCCATTTTTCTTCTCGAGGAGGCGAGAATGTAATGTAAGTCTTAGTGGGGTATGGAATGAAGGTTCTAGAAAGTTGTTTTAGTAGTCCGCACCATTTTTGTAAAATAATATACCAATAATTGTAATGAGAACTTATTTGGGTGTGAATATTATTATCAGATGGAAATATTTGTATTTAAACTCACGCTTTTTTATGTGGTATTAATAAAGTTGTAGTTGTTTTACGTATTACATGTTATTTATGACTCAAAATGGGTGATGTATACCTATTTTGGGGGCTTCACAACTTGGTTGGGAGGGAATTAACTATATATGTGTCCAGCATATGAATATATATATATAGAGAGAGAGAGATTTTCAATATGTGTGTATATATATAGCTTATATGTTTATATGCCTTTGCCGTAAGGCAAAGGTTATTTAATTATATATATTTATATAATTTAGAAATTTTGTTTTATTAGATTTTAAATAGAATATATTATATTTTATTTAAAGTTTTTGTTTTATTAGAATATTTTATTGCATGTTGATGAATAAAGAAAATCGAAAATCAACGAATTTAATAGAATTCAATTGCATTCGTCGTGAATTCTTCTCAATGATCCTTGATTTTATAAAAAATTCAAATAGTATCCTTTCCATTCTCCTATAAATAGAATGCTTAGTTAGAATTGAAATTACACCAGAAATTCAGATAATTCTCTTCTATAATCTTGAGCGTGTTTCTTTAGAGTTTTAAGAAGCTTTGAGCGTAGTGTGAGTTTTCTTCAAGAGTATCATTGCCCTACCAGTCGGAATACTCTTCTTTTATGGTAAGGGGTATTATTTCTTTCGTATTCATGAAGAGAACACATTATTCCATTTTTATTATTCTCATTGGAATAACTTTCGTATACGCGGACTACCCTATACTTGGTGAAATTCTTCTATTATTCCATTCTTTATTATTATGTTGGAATAACTCATCATCATGCCAAGTACCGCATACATGGTGAAATTTCTTCATTATTCTATTCTTTATTATTCATTTGGAACATCCTTTCGGTCTGTAATTTTGCACGAATTGGTTCCGTTATTTATTATTCTCATTGGAATATCATATGCGTGCATTTACACATGACTGGTTCCGTTATTTATTATTTCGTTAGAATATCCCATCTGTGACGCTTACGCATGCTTTAATTTTCATTATTTATCATTCATTGGAATAACTTCATGCGTATGATTCATCGCATGCCCGGTGATTTCTTTTATTATTCCATTCTTTATTATACTCGGTTGGTTAAAGTTTTGGCTTTTACACTCCATGAAATTAGTGGAATATCCTCGATATTTCAAGGCTTCATCCAATATTTTCATGGAAATATTCTTCGAGCATTCTTGAGTTTTACCCCACAAAGCGAGATCATGTTGCCAATTTGGACGTTATTGGTTCCTGGATAAATTAATTCTTGAACTTGTTTTATTGAATTCTTATATCATTGTTATCATCCTCATGTTTATATTATGTTTAAAGTCATCTGTGGCATGTAGTGCATAGATGGACTTGGTATGATTATGATCAGGGATTATTCGGTATAATCATGACTGTAATATTATAAATGATGTGGTAAAAGTCCTCATTGGCCCGTAGTGCATTGATGGACAGTTGTTGGCATGATCATAACCATTGATGGATACAAGAATATCCTTGGCCCGTAGTGCATGGATAATTTGTGGTCGTGATACTAATGAATATCCTTGGTCGTAGTGCAGGGATGATGTGAACTATTTATTTAGCTGAGTCTCAACGATAAAAGTGATGAAAAACCTTTTTAAATCATAAAAGATAGTAGTTTTATTCTCTACTTGACTGTTTTAATGGATTGCTTGTTCCGCTACAGTTAAACTTGATGTCTATTGTATTTTATCAGTTTAACATTATTGAAGGCTAATGATAATTTATTCTGCATTATCTTAGTCACAATATTTCTTACTGGGCTAGTTGAGCTCACCCTTTCTTTCACTATTCTCTTCAGGAAATGAGAACGTAGCCAGGACTAATCGAGGAATGGAGTGACGGTCCAGAAGATAGCATTAGTAGTCCTTACTATTCTGTTAAATAGTGTGACAATAAATGTAATAAGGACTCCATTTAGTGTAGATATTGTCTAGATGAAAATATTCTTATTAAAACTCTTAGATTATGTTTTGTCATATTTTACACGACTGTTGTATAATTAAGTTGTATTTGAATTTTGTACCATGTATTTGGCAACTCAAGATAGGTGATGTATACCTATTTTGGGGGCGTCACATAGAAGCTTTTTGCAGTTCATGCAAAATCAGACGAAGGAGACTCGTGTACAAAATACAAGTGGAAATGATAGCAACGCACGGCTTGTCACAGCCAAGCAGTTCAAGGAGTTGGGACCACCAGAATTTTGGGGAAAGCCAGATCTGATTAAGGCAGAGACGTGGGTCAAGCAAATTACCAAGATATTTGACGTCTTGGGATGCACGGAGGAAAAGAAGATTCCATTCGCCACCTTTATGTTCCGTAATGAGGCAGATTACTGGTGGGAATCTGTGAAGCGTACCCATCCAGCCGCACTCAGCATGTCTTGGGAAACGTTTCAGAAACTGTTCAATGACAAGTACTTTCCTAAAAGTATTCGTCATATGAAGGAATTAGAATTTATTAGACTAGAGCAAAATAACATGACAGTTAGTACGAGGCGAAGTTCACGGAGTTATCCAGGATTGCACCTCATTTTGTGGAGAATGAGGAACATATGACGCGGATGTTTCTGAGAGGTTTGAAACCCGGCATACGTCAATATCTCATTTCTCATAAGTTTTATCTATATTCAGATGTTGTCAACAGGGCTCAATTATTAGAGCGAGATAATGAGTATGTTCAATCGAGGGACCACAACTGTGGTCATCTGGTTGACAACGATCGTGAAGCAACAATAACCAGCGGGGAAAGAAAAATACGGACAAAAGCGGCAACCACTCTGGTGGTAATTGTAAGACCCCAGCTTTTATGAATAAAAATGATTTTTCTATAAATATCATTTTTGAATATTATGGAATGAATTTGATATAATGTTATAGTTGTGGGTAGTATTTATAAATTTTGTAAAGTATGCAAGTTGTTGTATTATATTCGATTGGTCGGGGAATATTCGTTTTAGCAGGGAATATTCGTACAACGGCACAATCATTGGTGGACCCCACAACGGAATTATTATCGGATTGAGAAAACGACAAAAATATTTTTATGAAAATAACGGCGAAAGTTTTACCGTTAACTATTGAAACACCCAGTGTTAAAAGTACAAGAATACGCGTGGTTGCATAGTAGCACACGATATTGATTATTAATGCTTACGTGAGAAGTCACTCAGTTTTGTTCAATTATTGCTACAGTAATTGCTGCATAGTATCTCACGTTATTTGATTCAATTATTGTCAATATTTTATATATTATTAAATCAATAATTGAAACGACAAAGTTATTAATATTATTATTTCCAATATTAACAATGTCTAGAAGTTCTATCAAGGAGAGGTTTGGTCACCTAATTGCGCGCCAATAGAGAGAAATCCTTATTAGAAAGTCCCATCTTTTCTGGGAACGACCTGGTCGATTAATATTGTGAATTATAATAAAGGTGATAAATGTTGTTAAAATTATTAAGGTGATTTTTTAATGAAATTTTGCTTATTTTATGGACCTCCATTTACCCATTTTTCAAAGTAATCGGTAAAAAGTTTTTCGATATATATATTTGGTTGGGGCCACTAGTGGGATGAATGATTTTGGTGGAGGAATTTTCATCCGTAAATGTGGTGGAGTGGTGGAGTGATGGGTGTATATATATATATATATATATATATATATATATATATATATATATATATATATATATATATATATATATTCGTGGGTGTACTATATGTATTATATATATATAAGTTGAAAAAACTTGTAGTAATGATTTAAGCAAAGTCACGGGGGTGATAACCCGTTAACTTTTATTTATATATATATTTTATATAATATATAATATATATTATATTTAAAAGATTTTGTTTTATTAGAATATTTTATTTAAATCAATATGGACCGTCCGATTAAAAGTAAATCAATCTGGACCGTTCATGAATTAGTTACTATTCAGTCTATTCTTCTATAAATAGAAGCTCATTCCTTCATTATTTCTTACGAATTCACTAAAATTCTAGAAAGAGAAACTATAGAGAGAAAGAAGAAAAGTATTCTGCAACTTCACTACTCCGATATCCAATACTCTTCTTTCAAAGGTAAGGGGTATTTTTTTTCATATTCATGAAGAGAACTTCTGTTATTCTAGTCTTTATTATTTTGTTAGAATAACCTGTATACACGGGCTACCCTATACTTGGTGAAATTCTTCTGTTATTCTATTATTTATTATTCATTGGAATAACCACATACATGTGAAGTACACATACATAGTGAAATTCATTGTTATTCCATTCTTTATTATTCTGTTGGAATATCATATACGTGTGTTTTCTGTGGGACCGATTTAAATCTTTATTATTCATTGGAATATCCTATCTCAGGCGCTTTTACATGGGACCGGTTCCGATTATTTATTATTACGTTTGAAAAACTGCCTCATCTGCCAAGTACCGCGTGCATAGTGATTTTTGTTGTTATTCCATTCTTTATTATTTTGTTGAATATCTCAGTAGGTGCGTATTACGCTCGACACGGTTTCGTTATTTATTTTTTCGTTGGAATAACTTGTCATGCCAAATAACGCATGCATGGTGATTTCTTTTGTTATTCCATTCTTTATTATACTCGGTTGGTTAAAGTTTTAACTTCTATACTCCATGAAATTAGTGGAATATCCTTGATATTTCAAGGCTTCATCCAAAGATCTTTCATGGAAATATTCTTCCGAGTATTCTTGAATTTTACTCTACAAAGAAGTATCATGTTGACAATTTGGACGTTATTAGTTCCTGAATAGATTAATTCTTGAACTTGTTTTATTGAATTCTTATATCATTGTCATCATCCTCATATTTATATTTTGTTGAAAGTCATCTGTGGCCTGTAGAGCATAGATGCACTTGGTATGATTATAACCAGGGATTATTCGGTGTAATCATGACCGTAATGTTACAAATGATGTGGTAAAAGTCCTCATTGGCCCGTAGTGCATTGATGGGCGATTATTGGCATGATCATGACCATTAATGAATACACAAATATCCTTGGCAGTAGAGTGCATGGATAAATTGTGGTTGTAATACTAATGAATATCCTTGGTCGTAGTCTGCGGGGATGATGTGGATTATTTATTGTCGAGTCTCAAATGATAAAAGTGATGAAAATATTTTAAATCATAAAAGATAGTAGATTTTATTCTCTACTTGACTCTTTTAATGGATAGCATGTTCCGATTGCGCTTAAACTTGATATCTATTGTATTTTATCGCTTTAACATTGTTGAAGACTAATGATAATTTATTCTCGCATTATCTTAGTCATAATATTTTTTTCATTGGGCTAGTTGAGCTCACCCCTTTCTTTTTACCGTTCTCTTGTGAAATGAGAGCGTAATGGACTCAATCGGAGAAACGAAGTGACGGTCGAGATGATAGTATTAGTAGTCCTCATTATTACATTAAATAGTGTGACTATAAATGTAATGAGGAATTATTCTGAGAGTGGATATTGTCTAGAAGACAATAGTTGTATTAAAACTCACAGCTCTCTTGTTGTATATTAAAGATTGTATTTGTATTCTGTACCATGTATTTGGCAACTCAGAATAGGTGATGTATACCTATTTTGGGGGCGCCACGGTTAGTATTAAAGCTTAGGGATATATGATCCCTGGTCGAGATGTGAGACAAGAACTAGGAAGGAGAGACGGGAATTCTTCACTAGTATGACCTACCTAAGTTTATTTGATATTTAATTGGCTCACGAGTATAGGGATAATATGTGATATGTTAATTAACCCTTGTTTTGTGGCAGTGTTTAAAAATGGCATCCGAGAATGTTAAGAACATCAATGGAGCACAGGAGACCGTTGAGTCTCCACAAATCAATAATCAGGATAATGTGCATCAGGAAGGCGAAAATCCTCATGCAAACAACAACACTGACCAAATGATGAACGATGGAATTTTTCGAGACTTCATGCAATTCATGCAACATCAAGCGAGAGTGGCTCCTGTCCAAAATATAGGTGGAAACACTGGCAACTCTCGGACGGTCACCGCCAAACAGTTCAAGGAGCTGGGACCACCGGAGTTTTTTGGAGAGCCAAAGCCACTTAAGGCGGAGACATGGATAAAGCAGATCAACAAGATATTTGATGTCTTGGGATGCTCCGAGGAGTAAAAAGTTCCCTTTTCCACCTTCATGTTACAGGCAGGAGGCGGATTCATTGGTGGGAATCTATAAAGCGACTCAACTCGACTGCAAAGATCAAGATGTCTTGGGAGAAGTTCCAAGAACTGTTCAACGACAAGTACTTTCCCAAAAGTATTCGTCACATGAAAGAGGTAGAGTTCATCAAGATGGAGCAAAACAACATGACCGTGTCACAGTACGAAGCCAAGTTTGCCGAGTTGTCCCGGTTTACATCCCATTTGGTTGATAATGAGGAGAGAATAATGCGAATGTTTCTAAGAGGTTTAAAACCCGAGATACGTCAATATCTTATCTCTCATAAACTGTGTTTGTATTCAGATTTTGTCAATAGGGCTCAGTTATTGGAGCGCGATAATGAGTCAACTCAACCAAAAGAAAGCAGCAGGCAAAATGATAATACTAAAGTGATAACACCATCGTGAAGCGGTGACAATAAGCGTGGAGGAATCAACATGCCGTAAATGGTAACCGCCGGTGGTAATCATGGCCAAAACAATAAGAATGGACATTTTAAGAAGAGGAAATTCAACAATAAGGAAAGACGTCAAGATCAAAGACTGTCGTTAAGGAAGGAGAAACGACCACCCATCATATGCTTCAAATGTGGAGAGAGGGACACATCATCCAAACTGTGCGATGCCATCCAAAGCAAGTTACAATTATGGAAGAAGGTCACCGCCCAATTTTGTGTCGTGGTAATCAAGACAAGTCAAATTTGGGATGGAGGCATCAAAGTCCGTCCCAAATAAGACAAAATCGGTAGTTCAAGGGAGAGCGTTTGTCGTGACCTCCCAGAAAGAAAGGAACCCGAACGAGGTCATCACGGGTAAGCTTATCATAAACTCTAGCGAATTATATACCTTATTTGATACCGGTTCTACCCATTCTTTAATTTCTCCTACTTGCGCTCAACGTTTAAATTTGACTCCAGAGAAATTGGACTTTGACTTATCTGTTGAAACTCCATTGGGAGAAACCTTCATTATATCCACTATTTATAAGTCTTGTTTGGTTCAAATCGGTACCCTCACATTACCTGTCGATCTTATTTCATTGAAAATACTTGCATTTGACGTAATTCTAGGGATTGATTGGTTAACTACTCATCATGCAAAAATTGATTATTTTCGTAAGGTTGTTAGCTTTCATATTCCTAACCAACCTATTATGCGAATTCAAGCAACCAAACCATTAAAATCAATCACTGTCATCTCAAGCCATAAAGCTATTCGTTTATTGAAAAATGGATGTCAAGTTTTCTTAGCTCATGTCACGGATCTAAACAAAAATACGTCAGTTTTGAATGATATTTCTATTGTTAATGAATTTCGACGTATTCTCGAAGAACTTCCTCGCCTACCCCAGAGCGTGAAATTGAATTTTTTGTATCGCCTTGAACCCGTGACAAAACCTATTTCTAAAGCCCCATATCGAATGGCTCTATTGAACTTGAGGAGTTAAAACCCAACTGCAGGAATTGTTAGACATTGGCTTTATTCGCCCCTAGTACTTCTCCTTGGGGTGCTCACCTTTCTATTCGTGAAAAAAAAGATGGGACTATGTGACTTTGTATTGATTATCGGGAGTTGAATCATGTCACCATCAAAAATAGGTACCCATTGCCACGTATTGATGACATGTTTGACCAGTTGCAAGGAGCCAAATTCTTTTCAAAGATTGGTCTTCGTTTCGGATATCACCAATTAAAGATTAGAACTGATGACATTCCAAAGACGGCTTTTAGAACTCGGTACGGGCATTATGAATTCCTAGTCATGTCCTTTGGATTGACTAATGCCCCGCCGCTTTTTATGGATATGATGAACCAAAGTATTCAAGGAATATTTGGATCACTTTGTGGTCGTCTTTATTGATGACATCCTTATTTATTCCAAAAGTCGTGAAGATCATGAGCAACACTTGAGGCTGATACTCCAAAAACTTCATGAATATAAGCTTTATGCCAAGTTGAAGAAATGCGAGTTCTGGCTTGAGGAAGTAGCATTCCTTGGGCACGTGGTATCAAGTCATGGAATATCTGTTGACCCGACAAAGATTGAAACCATTCAAAGTTGGGAACAACCTAAATCAGTGACTGAAGTATGTAACTTTCTCGGCTTAGCTGGTTATTATCGGAGATTCGTAGAAGGGTTTTCTCGAATCGCTACTCTATTAACTCAGTTGACTTGGAAAGATACAAAATTCGGTTGGAGTGAGGAATGCGAGAATAGTTTTTAAGAACTCAAGAAGAGACTCATTTCAGCACCTGTTCTGACAATACCATCTGGCTCGGAGGGATTTGTCATCTATAGTGATGCTTCGGTCAAAGGGTTAGGATGTGTTCTCATGCAACATGGAAAAGTCATAGCCTATGCCTCTCAATAACTCAAAGAATATGAGAGGAATTATCCTACTCATGATCTAGAGTTGGCAGCAGTCGTGTTTGCACTTAAAATTTGGAGGCATTACTTGTATGGGGAGAAAGTGTAGATCTTTACGGATCATAAAAGCCTCAAATATTTCTTCACTCAAAAGGAACTCAACATGCGACAACGACGTTGGCTTGAATTGTTGAAAGATTATGATCATAACATCCAATACCATCCTGGAAAAACGAATGTGGTAGCTGACGCATTGAGTAGAAGATCATATGCGGGTATGAGTGCAATATTGTCAACGCAAAGGCCTATTTTGTGTGACTTACAAAGGATGGAGATAGAGTTAAAGACTCCAGGGACCCATGTGATGATGGCGAATATACGAGTAGAACCGACTTTAATTGATAAAGTTAAAATTCGCTCAAGCTCTGAGACACGGAGCCGATGCGTATAAAAAAGAAAGTGCAAGAAGGTCTTATCGCCGAAAGCAAGAATCGATGAAGAAGGAATACTTGAGTTAACTCCGGACTTTGTGTTCTAACGACCACGATTTAAAGTATAAAATTATGATGGGGTATACGATTACCGTTTTGCAATCCATCAGGGAGTACTAAAATGTATCATGATCTTGACATACATTTTGGTGGGGCAATATGAAGAGAGAGATAGCGCTGTTTATCTCAAGGTGTCTAACGTGTCAACGAGTCAAGGTAGAGCATCAAGTACCAAAAGGTCCATTGCAACCACTTGAAATTCCAAAATGGAAGTGGGAGCACATTACCATGGATTTCAAGCATTGGTCTTCCTGGGGTTTCTCGAGTGGTATAGATGCAATTTGGGTCATTGTTGATAGATTGACCAAGTCTGCTCATTTCTTACCTATACGAGAAACTTATACACTTGAACGTCTTGCTCGTATGTACATAAACGAGATTGTAAGATTGCATTGTATTCCAGTATCCATAGTTTCTGATCGAGACCCAAGATTCACTTCAAGATTTTGGGTTAGTTTGCAAAAAGCTATGGGCACAGATTTACGATTTAGTTCGGCGTATCATCCTCAGACGGACGGACAATCAGAGAAGACTATTCAAACTCTTGAAGATTTATTAAGACTCTGTGTCCTTGACTTCAAGGGAAGTTGAGACAAGTTCTTACCATTGGTGGAGTTTTCATACAACAACAGTTATCAAGCAAGTATTGGCATTGCTCCATTCGAAGCGTTGTATGGAAGAAACGTCATTCTCCGATTATCTTTGGGATGAGGTGGGTGAAACAACGTTGTTGGGACCGGAGTTGAATGCGATATGACTACGGAAAAGATTCAAACGATATAAAGAATGTATAAAAACCTCACAAGATCGATTAAAAGAGTTATGTTGATCTTCATCGAAAGGACGTGGAATTCGATATTGGAGATCATGTGTTATTACGTGTTGCTCCATGGAAAGGAGTTACGAGATTTAGAAGAGAGAAAAGCTCAATCCTCGATTCATTGGCCCATTTTAATCCTCGATCGAAAGTAGGAAATCGTGGCCTATAGACTCGCTTTTACCAGTAAGTCTGTCTCGTGTTCATAACGTTTTTCACATATCCATGTTACGTAAATATGTGGAAGACCCGAACCACATTATCGAAGTTAGAACCGGACAAAATAAGCGGAAGATTTAACGTATGAAGAGGTTCTGTTCAAATCTTGGATAAGAAGGAACATATTCTACGCTCCAAGGTTATACTCAAGTCAAAGTTTTGTGGAGAAACCACGATGTTGAGGAAATGACCTGGGAGTTAGAATCTGAAATGAAATCAAGGTATCCTTACCTCTTCGACATACCAGGTACGTACCCTAATTTTGAAGGCGAAATTTCTTAAGAAGGGGAGGTTGTAAGACCCCAGCTTTTATGAATAAAAATGATTTTTCTATAAATATCATTTTTGAATATTATGGAATGAATTTGTTATAATATTATAGTTGTGGGTAGTATTTATAAATTTTTTAAAGTATGCAAGTTGTTGTATTATATTCGATTGGTGGGGAATATTCATTTTTAGAGGAATATTCATACAACCACATGAATCATTAGTGGACCCCTAATAATGTAATTATTATTCGGATTGAGAAAGCGACAAAAATATTTTTATGAAAATAACTACGGAAGTTTTACTGTTAACGGTTGAAACACCCAAGTGTTAAAAATACAAGAATATCTGGCGTGGTTGCATAAGAAGATTGCGGTATTGATTATTAATGCTTACATAAGAAGTCACTCGCTTTTGTTCAATTATTGCTACGAAGAATTGCTGCGATAGTATCTTACGTTATTTGATTCAATTATTGTCAATATTTTATATATTATTAAATCAATAATTGAAACGACAAAGTTATTAATATTATTATTTCCAATATTAACGATGTACAGAAGTTACATCAAAGAGAGGTTTGGTCACCTAATTGCGCGCATAATAGGGAGAAATCCTTATTGAAAGCCCCCTCTTTCCTGGGAACGACCTAGTCGATTAATATTGTGAATTATAATAAAGGTGATAAATGTTGTTAAAATTATTAAGGTGATTTTTTAATGAAATTTTGCTTATTTTATGGACCTCCATTTACCCATTTTTCAAAGTAATCGGTAAAAAGTTTTTTGATATATATATATATATATATATATGTGTGTGTGTAAGACCCCAACTTTTATGAATAAAAATGAATTTTCTATAAATATTATTTTTGAATATTATGGAATAAATTTGATATAATGTTATAGTTGTGGGTAATATTTATAAATTTTGCAAAGTACGCAAGTTGTTATATAATATTCGATTGGTCGGGGAATATTCATTTTAACAGGGAATATTCGTACAACGGAACAATCATTGGTAGACCCCACAACAGAATTATTGTCAGATTGAGAAAAAGACAAAAATATTTTATTAAAAATAATAGCGGAAGAAGTTTAACTGAATTAATCTTTGTTGAACTACTTGGGTAGTAAAAAAAGTACGATGTCTGGCGTGGTTGCGTATAAGCAGATACGGTATTGATTATTGATGCTTACGTGAGAAGTTATCTCAATTTTGTTTCATTATATATATAAATATCAATTATATATATATATATATATAATTGATATTTATATGTATTATATATATGTAAAGTTGACATGTGGGTGAGTGGGTTGTGATGGATAATTTGATGGATGTTTGTGATGTTGTAATATTATATATATATATATATATATATATAATTAGCATGTGAAGATTGACTAAAGGGGAGGGGGAATTACATTGTCGGGAGGGAATGGTTAGATATTGGCATTGTATGATTATAATATATGTATATAATGATAGTGGGATTATATATAATTCTTGTTTTATTTGGTTGATTCAAAGAAAGAAAAAAATGCGTCAGTCATGTGTTGAAAAATTCAGCCCGTAATAATATTTCTGTTGCGTCCTTGAATTATTTCTCAAATAGTATCCTTTCCATTCTCCTATAAATAGAAGCTCATTCCTTCATTATTTCTTACGAATTCACTGAAACTCTAGAGGGAGAAATTATAGAGAGAAAGAAGAAAAGTATTCTACTACTTCACCATCTCAGATATCAAGTTTCTTTTACTACGGTAAAAGGGTATTATTTTTTTTATATTCATGAAGAGAACTTACGTTATTCCATTCTTTATTATTCTGTTGGAATAACTTTTATATCGCCAGTATACCCTATACTTGGTGATTTCATTTGTTATTCCATTCATTATAATTACATTTGGAACATCCCGTCATGCGTTATACGCGTGGGACCTAGTTAAAGTCTTTATTATTCTGTTGGAATATCCTATTCGTGCGTTTCTGTGGGACTGGTTAAAATCTTTATTATTCTCGTTGGAATATCCACGTTTACTGCGTTTTTACGCTGGACCTGGTTCCATCTTTATTATTCTGTTGGAACATCCTATCGGTGCAAATTTTGCCTGACCTGGTTCCGTTATTTATTATTTTGTTGGAATAACCTATCTATACGAAGTACCACATGCATGGTGATTTCTTTTATTATTCCATTCTTTATTATACTCAGTTGGTTAAAGTTTTGACTTCTATACTCCATGAAATTAGTGGAATATTCCTTGATTTTGCGCTTCATCCAGTATCTTTTCATGGAAATATTCTTCTGCGCATTCTTGAATTTTACTCTACAAAGAAGTATCATGTTGACAATTTGGACGTTATTAGTTCCTGGATAATTTAATTCTTGAACTTGTTTTATTGAATTCTTATATCATTGTCATCATCCTCATGTTTATATTTTTGAAAGTCATCTGTGGCACGTAGTGGTAGATGGACTTGGTATGATTATGACCGAGGATTATTCGGTATAATCATGACCGTAATGTTACAAATGATGTGATAAAAGTCCTCATTAGCCCGTAGTGCATTGATGGACAGTTGTTGGCATGATCATGACCATTAATGAATACACGAATGTCCTTGGCCCGTAGTGCATAGATAATTTGTGGTCGTGATATTAAAGAATATCCTTGGCTGTAGTGCAAGGGTGATTTGATGATGTGGATTATTTTTTAAGCTGAGTCTCAGCGATAAAAGTGATGAAAAACCTTTTAAATCATAAAAGATAGTAGATTTTATTCTTTACTTGACTCTTTTAATGGATTGCTTGTTCCGCTGCAGTTAAACTTGATGTCTATTGAATTTTATCAGTTTAACATTGTTGAAGGCTAATGATAATTTATTCGCATTATCTTAGTCATAATATTTCTTCTTAGGCTAGTTGAGCTCACCCTTTCTTTCACTTTATTTTCTTGAGGAAATGAGAACGTGGCAGGACCAATCGGGAAACGGAGTGATGATCGAGTTGGTGTCTTAGTAGTCTTCACTATTACGTAAAATAGTGTAATAATAAATGTATTGAGGACTTATTTTGAGTTTGTATCTTTATGCAGAAGACAATGATTGTATTAAAACTCACATCTCATATGTATATTTAAGTTTGTATTTGAATTTTGTACCATGTATTTCATGCACTCAAGATGGGTGATGTATACCTATTTTGGGGCGCTATATATATATATATATATATATATATATATATATATATATATATATAGTGGGTGTACTATATGTATTATATATATATATATAAGTTGAAAAAACTTGCAAGAATGATTTAAGCAAAGTCACGGAGGTGATAACCTAGTGAACTTTTATATATATATATATATATATATATATATATATATATATATTATATTTAAAAGATTTTATTTTATTAGAATATTTTATTTAAATCAATATGGACCGTCCGATTAAAAGTAAATCAATCTGGACCGTTCATGAATTAGTTACTATTCAATCCATTCTTCTATAAATAGAAGTTCATTCCTTCATTATTTCTTACGAATTCACTGAAACTCTAGAGAGAGAAACTATAAATAGAAAGAAGAAAAGTATTCTGCAACTTAACTACTCCGATATCCAGTACTCTTCTTTCAAAGGTAAGGGGTATTTTTTTTTTCATATTCATGAAGAGAACTTCTATTATTCCAGTCTTTATTATTCATTGAATAACTTTTGTATACTGTGAGTTACCCTATACTTGGTGAAATTCTTACATTATTCCATTATTTATTATTCTATTTGGAATAACTGCTTTTATATCACAATCTCGCTTTACGTGGTGAAATTCTCATTGTTATTCCATTCTTTATTATTCATTGGAATATATCGTTCTGCATGCGTTTCTGTGGGACCGGTTCCGTCTTTATTATTACGTTGGAATATCCTATCTGTGCATTTTATCTTGGGACTGGTTCCGTTATTTATTATTCTGTTAGAATAACATGTCTATGTAAAGTACAGCATGCATGGTGATTTTTGTTGTTATTCCATTCTTTATTATTCTGTTGGAATATCCTGTAGGTGCGTATTACGCCTGACCTGGTTCTGTTATTTATTGTTCTGTTGGAATAACTTGTCTATGCGAAGTACCGCATGCATGGTGATTTCTTTTGTTATTCCATTCTTTATTATACTCAGTTGGTTAAATTTTTGACTTCTATACTCCATGAAATTAGTGAAATATCCTTGATATTTGCGCTTCATCCAGTATCTTTCATGGAAATATTCTTCTAAGCATTCTTGAATTTTACTCTACAAAGAAGTATCATGTTGACAATTTGAACGTTATTAGTTCCTGAATAAATTAATTCTTGAACTTGTTTTATTGAATTCTTATATCATTGTCATCATCCTCATATTTATATTTTGTTGAAAGTCAATTGTGGCTCGTAGAAAGCATAGATAGATTTTGGTATGATTATGACCAGGATTTTTTTGATTGTAATCATGGTAGTAATGTTACAAATGATGTGGTAAAAGTCCTCATTGGCCCGTAGTGCATTGATGGACAGTTGTTGGCATGATCATGACCATTAATGAATACACAAATATCATTGGCCCGTAGTGCATGGATAAATTGTGGTTGTGATACTAATGAATATCATTGGTCGTAGTGCAGGGATGATGTGGATTATTTATTAAGATGAGTCCCAGCGATAAAAATGATGAAAAAATTTTTAAATCATAAAAGATAGTAGATTTTATTCTCTACTTGACTCTTTTAATAGATTGCATATTCCGCTGCAGTTGAACTTGATGTCTATTGTATTTTATCAGTTTAACACTGTTGAAGACTAATGATAATTTATTCTGTATTATCTTAATTATAATATTTCTTACTGAGCTAGTTGAGCTCACCCTTTCTTTCACTGTTCTCTTCAGGAAATGAGAACGTAGCCGGGACATGTCGGGAAACGGAGTTACGGTCCAGATGATAGTATTAGTACTCTTCACTATTCTGTTAAATAGTGTGACAATAAATGTAATGAGGACTTATTTTGAGAGTGGATATTGTCTAGAAGACAATAGTTGTATTAAAACTCACAGCTCTCTTGCTGTATATTAAAGATTGTATTTGTATTCTGTACCATGTATTTGGAGACTCAGAATAGGTGATGTATACCTATTTTGGGGGCGTCACAGTAATCATGGCCATGAAAATAGAAGAAGCGAGTCGGGGGAAGATTTTAAAAAAAAAAGAGATTCAACAATGACAATGTGAAGACATCGATCAACCCAAGAATCGGGTTCTAGGGAGGAGAAACGACCAATGCGGTCAGTATCTTATAAATCTTTGAAAAGAGGGACATATTAGCCCAAACTGTCCACAACAGTTCAAGGTATGTTATAATTGTGGAAAGGAAGGACATATCTCTCGAGATTGTACGATAGCAAAACCAAGTCCAGCGGGGATGGTGACTCAAAAGGCTGTCCCAGAAAAGTCAAAGTCAACGGTTCCTGAAAGAGAGTTTGTCGTGACTGGTCAAAATGCGAGGATCCCAAACGAGGTGATCACGGGTAAGCTAATCATAAATTCTTGCGAAGTTTATACCTTACTAGATACCGGTGCTACCCATTCATTTATCTCTCCTGTTTGTGCTCAACATTTAAACGAAGAAATTAGACTTTGACTTATTTGTGGAGACTCCGTTAGGAGAAACTTTAATTATATCCACTGTTTATAAATCTTGTTTTATCAAAGTTGGCACCATCACATTACCTGTTGACCTTATCTCTTTAAAGATACTTACTTTTGATTTGATTTTAGGAATTGATTGGTTAACTACTCATCATGCCAAAATTGATTATTTTCGTAAGGTTGTTAGTTTTCATATTCCTAACCAACTGTTGTATTTAAAAGCAATGACTAAACCACTAAAATCAATCACTGTCATATCAAGTCATAAAGCTATTCGTTTATTGAAAAACGGATGTCAAGCTTTCTTAGCCCATGTTATGGATTTGAATAAAGACACGTCTGATTTGAATAATATTCTCGTTGTTAGTAAATTTCCTGACGTATTTTCTGAAGAACTTCCTGGTCTACCCCCAGAATGTGAAGTTGAATTCTTTATTGATCTTGAACCCTGTACAAAGCCCATTTCTAAAACCCCATATCTAATGGCTCTATTGAACTTGGGAGTTAAAGGTCCAACTACTGGGGAGTTGTTTGACATCGATTTTATTCGTCCTAGTACATCTCCTTGCGGTCTTTCTGTTTTATTTGTAAAGAAGAAAGAGCGGGAGTATGCGACTTTGTATTGACTATGGGGAATTGAACCATGTCACCATCAAGAATAGGTATCCACTACCTCGCATTGATGACCTTTCTTGACCGCCATAAGGAGCACAAATTCTTTTTAAAAATCGATCTTCGATTCGGATATCATCAATTTGAAGATTAGAATCGGGATATTCAAAAAGCGCCTTCGAGAACTTCGGTATGGGCATTATGAATTCTTATTTATGTCTTTTGGATTGACTAATGCTCCTGCAGCTTTCATGGATATAATGAACCGAGTATTAAAGGAATATTTGGATCAGTTTGTTGTTGTCTTTATTGATGACATTCTCATATATTCCAAAAGTCGTGAAGATCATGAGCACCATTTGAAGCTGGTACTTCAAAGGCTTCGTGAAAACAAGCTTTATGCCAAGTTGAAGAAATGCGAGTTCTGGCTTAAGGAAGTAGCATTCCTTGGGCACGTGGTGTCAAAACATGGAGTATCTGTTGACCCGGCGAAGATTGAGGCAATACAAAGTTGGGAGCAACCGAAGTCGGTGATCAAAACGTAGCTCGGGCTTAACTGGTTATTATCAGAGATTCGTGGAAGGATTTTCACGAATCGCTACTCCATTAACTCAGCTGACTCGGAAAGATATAAAATTCTTATTGAGCGAGGAATGTGAAAAGGGTTTTCAAGAGCTCAAGAGGAAACTCATTTCGGCACCTGTTCTGACAATACCATCTGGTTCGGATGGATTTGTTATCTACAGCGATGCTTCAGGCAAAGGGTTAGGATGTGTTCTCATACAGCATGGGAAAGTCATAGCCTATGCCTCACGATAACTTAAAGAATATGAGAGAAATTATCATACTCATGATCTAGAGTTGGCAGCAGTCATTTTCGCGCTAAAGATCTGGAGGCACTATCTATATGGGGAGAAAGTGGAGATATATTCAGACCATAAAAGCCTCAAATATTTCTTCACCCAAAAGGAACTCAACATGCGGCAACGACGTTGGCTCGAGCTGTTGAAAGAATACGACCATACCATTCAATACCATCCTAGAAAAGCGAACGTGATAACTGACGCATTGAGTAGAAGATCATATTTGGGAATGAGTGCGATGTTGTCAACACAAAGGCCCATTTTGTGTGATTTACAAAAGATGAAGATAGAATTCAAGACTACGGGGACCCATGCGATGATGTCAAGTATACGCATAGAATTGACTTTAATCGAAAAAGTTAAAGTTCTTTCAAGCCACGGACGGAAATGATGCGTATGAAGAAGAAAGTACAAGAAGGTGTTATTCCAGAAGCAAGAATCGATGAATAAGGAATACTTCGAGTCCACTCCAGACTTTGTGTTCCTAACTACTCTGATTTGAAGAACAAGATCATGATGGAGGCACATAATACACCGTTTGCAATCCATCCTGAAAATACCAAAATGTATCGTAATCTTCGACATACATTTTGGTGGAACAATATGAAGAGAGAGATTACAAAATTTATCTCGAGATGTTTAACTTGTCAACGTATAAAGGCAGAACATCAAGTGCCTAAGGGTCCATTGCAACCACTTGAGATTCCGAAATGTAAGTGGGAACATATTACTATGGATTTCGTTACGGGTCTTCCCACAGTTTCTCAAGGCATAAATGTTATTTGGGTTATTGTTGATAGATTAACCAAGTATGCTCATTTCTTGCCGATACGGGAGACTTATTCCCTTGAACGTCTTGCTCGTATGCACGTAAATGAGATTGTGAGATTGCATGGCATGTCAGTATCCATAGTTTCAGATCGTGACCCAAGATTTACTTCACGATTTTGGGTTAGCTTTGCAAAAAGCTATGGAGCGCGGATTTACGATTGATTCAAAGATACCATCCTCAAACGGACGGACAATCAGAGAGGACTATTCAAACTCTTGAAGTTCTATTAAGACTCTGTGTCCTAGACTTCAAAGGGAGTTGGGATAAGTATTTACCATTGGTGGAATTCTCCTACAACAATAGTTATCAGGCAAGTATAGGTGTGGCTCCATTTGAAGCATTATATGGACGAAAGTGTCGCTCTCCAGTATGTTAGGATGAGGTGGGTGAAGCAACATTGTTGAGACCAGAGTTGGTACGTATTACTACAGAAAAGATCCAAATGATTCGACAACGTATACAAACGGCACAGGATCGAAAAAAGAGTTATGCGGATCTTCATCGAAAGGACGTGGAATTTAGTATTGGGGATCATGTATTGTTGCGTGTTGCTCCATAGAAGGGAGTTACAAGATTTGGGAAAAGAGGAAAGCTCAATCCACGATTTATTGGTCCATTTCAGATTCTTGACCGAGTAGGAAATGTGGCCTATAGACTTGCGTTATCTCCAAGTATGTCTCGTGTTCATAATGTTTTTCACATATTTATGCTTCATAAATATGTGAAAGACCCGAACCACATTATTGAGTTAGAACCAGACGAGATAGCCGAAGACTTAACGTACGAAGAGGTACCTGTCAAGATCTCTGATAGAAATGAGCATGTCTTACGCACAAAGGTCATACCACAAGTCAAAGTTTTGTGGAGGAACCATGCTATAGAGGAGATGAAAGCGAGGTATCCTAACCTTTTTGAAACACCAGGTACGTACGTCAATTTCGAGGACGAAATTTCATAAGGAGGGGAGGTTGTAAGACCCCAACTTATTATAAATGAAATTTAATTTTCTCTATTTATTATTTTGAAATAGTAAGGGTTGATTTGATTAATGTGGTTAGTTATGGGTAAAATGCGCAAATATTTCAAATAAGCAAGTGGTTATAAAATATTCATTGTTATTTGGGAATATTCGTTTGGTCATGGAATATTCTTACTTGTCGAGGAATATTAAGACTGATGTAGCGACCTTATTGTGGGCCCCATAATAAAAAGCGATTGGATGAAGAAAACGACAAGTATAAGTTGTTTATAAATAACGACGTAGTTGTTACTGATTATACTATTGAAATACTTTCGGTGGTTAAAATACAAAGAATACACTGGATTATTGCACAAATTATCGATTTCTTACGTAAAGAAGGCACTACTCAATAATTATTACGATAATTACTTTTTAATATTTTATTTTTTGATTCAATAATTGCTACGTTGATATTTTATATTATTGTTGTTTCAATAATTGTCACTACACAAGTATTTTTCATTATCAGACAATAATTAATATTATTTGAATAATATTATTAGATAAAATTATTGGTAATGTCTAGAAAGTTACATCTCAAGAAGAGGTTTGGTCACCTACAATTGGCTTGATGAGGAGAAATCCTTATTGGAAAGCCCCTCTTTCACAGGAGCTACTTAGTTATCGAAGATTGTGATTCGTAATATTATTTGTGAATAATTAATTATTGATTTATATGATGAGGAAAATATTTATTTTATGTGGATATAGATGAAGAAAATTTTTAATGTGACAATTGTTGAAAATTAATATTTTATCTTTTTCTGATAAAATAATTCATTTAAATATATTATTATATTATAATAATATAATAATGGTGATATTTTTATAATAAATGTGGGATATATGAATATATGAGGAGAAAGAGTATTTTTGTTACTAAAAAATATTTAAAACATGTTTTTCATGTTTGTGGACCCCATTTCTTGACTGAAATTTGATTATAGCCTGCAAAATCGTCCGTATGTGGATTTCGGTCAATTTCTGTTTAGAATTTAGAAAAGCTTTCTTCTACAAAGTTGTAGAGAATTAAATTTTCTATGGAATAGACATAAGATTTGAATTTTTATGATTAAAGGGATATTTATTATGAATTATTGAAGTTCCGAAGTTCCGGAATAATTAATTTTTGGAGTTTAAAATGTTTTTTTTTAAGAAAAACATTTTTAACAAGTTGGTGGGCCCCACTAGTATTGCAAATGTTCTGAGTTCAGTTTTTCAAAGTGGACGTAGGAAAATTTTATAATTATATTAATATTTTATTAAATTTTTTGCTTTAGTGTTCTAAGCAATTTCCTATAAATAGGGTGCTTAGGTTAGAATTGAAAATCACACCAGAAATAAGTTCTCTCTCTCTCTATATTATCGAGCGTATTCTTGTGAGTATTTTGATACTTTGAGTGTTGCTATACGATTGCAAGTTCCTTCAAGACTATATTCAAAGATTCGGTCGAAATGTAAGCACCGCCTTTTTCGAGGTAAGTGGATGTTATTTTTTTAAAAATGATATTATTTCTTCTAATATCATTATCTTAGGAATATTGGTAAGATTTTTCTTGTGGAATTCTTGTCTTTAGTGTCGGGATTATTATTCACGATATGACACTAATAATCATACGTATACTAATTATTCACGAATACTAAGACAATTCACAGAAAAAATTAAATTTTTGTTTTTTGTCCAAAATATCTATTATGGATACCAGCTTTGATTGTATCCATGTTTTGATCATTCTTGAATTTTACTCCACTATGGTTATTTATGAAGTATTTTTGAACTGAGATTGTTTAAAGTACGAATCCTTAATATTTGTTCTTTTGTTTCACTGGATTCATTTTCTTTAAAATATTTTTCATCATCCTCATTCTTAAATGATTATATTATTGAATATCTTTGGCCTATAGTACAAAGATGAATGATTTTCTGATGAATATCTTTGGCCCGTAGTGCAAAGATGAACAGGTGTTGAGATGAACATGACCAACTGATGAATATCTTTGGCCTGTAGTGCAAAGATGAATATTTGATTCAAGATGTATATTGATTAATGTTACAGGGATAAAATATTGATGATGGACTTTTAAATTCATAGATTATAGTAGATTTCATTCTCTACGTAACTCTTCTATGAATTATTATTTCATTGCGAATATTGATCCGAAACTTGTTATTCATTATATTCTCTCTCGATTTTTTCCTGTTGAAGACTAACGATAATTTTTTCTATATTATCTTAGTCATAATATTCTTTACTGGGCTAGTTGAGCTCACCCTTTTCATTTTTGTTCTATTTTTCTTCTCAAGAGGCGAGAATGTAGAAAGTACTAGATATTTTGGAGTTGTCTTAGTAGTCCTCACTATTTTGTATAATAGTGTATCAATAATTGTAATGAGGACTTATTTGAGTATGGATATTGTCTAGATGACAATATTTGTATTTAAACTCACAGTTTATGTGTTGTCGTATTTTGCACGACAATTGTATTAATAAAGTTGTAGTTGTTTCTGTACCATGTATTTGGCGATTCAGAACGGGTGTTGTATACCTATTTTGGGGGCGTCACAGCACTGTTACCTTTAGGGATATTAGACACGTTCCTAATTAGCGCCTTAACTTAATTTCTGGCATGGCCTTGGACAAAAAAGGCTATAAGAATCACTTTGACAGTGGAAAGTGAAAGCTTACCAAGGGTTCTATGGTGATTGCAAGAGGTGTTGCTTGTTGTTCGTTATACAAAATTCATGTGAAGGTGTGCTCTAATGAGTTGAATGCAGTTGAGGATGATTCTTCGCCAAACTTATGGCATAAGAGGCTTGACCACATGAGTGAGAAAGAGTTGCAGTTATTAGCAAAAAGGTCACTCATTCCTTTTGCTAAAGGTACTATTTTAATCCCTTGTGATTATTGTTTGTTTGGGAAACAACATAGAGTTTCTTTTAGTAGTTCAGCAAAAAGAAAATCAGAGCTACTAGAGATAGTATATTCTGATGTATGTGAACCCATTGAAGTTAAGTCTTTGGGTGGAAATAGGTATTTTGTTACCTTTATTTATGATGCTTCGCGGAAGTTGTGTGTATTTTTGTTGAAAACAAAAGACCAGGTATTCTAGGATTTCCAAAGTTTTCATGCTATAGTTGAAAAAGAGACTGGAAAATCGTTGAACTGTCTTCGTGGCGACAATGGAGGGGAATACACTTCAAAGGAGTTTGCTGAATATTGTAATAAACATGGGAATATTCGACATAAGTAGACTGTTCTTGGTTCCTCACAACATAATGGTGCGGCTGAGAGAATGAATCGCACTATTATTGAGAGAGTACATGTACAAAACTGTAAATGGATCTTCACCCGGCATGCGGTAGTCCGCATAGACATATTATTTCCATAAATTGCTAATAAGGAATTAATACGAAAGGGTATTCACCAAGCATGCGGTAGTCTGCGTAGTAAGTTTATTCCCACAAATTAATAAATGGTAAAAAGGTTCCCACCTAATCTTGTAAGATCAACAAGGATAAATGGTACTACTGTAAATAACAAAATTTAAAAATGGACAACAAAACATGAATATAATTTGACTGTTTAAGAATATAATAATGGCGTCAAAGCCAAGCTAGTGTAGTATAATGCTTAATTGCAAGAATTTATAATTTTACCGTCTTAGTTGGTTGGAGCTTCATGTTGATAACTTGTTATAAAACTTAAACCTGGCAAACGGATTAGGCTGGCCCAAACAGGTCGGGCCATTGGCTAGCCAGGCCAAAACGGCTCAAGTTTTGGTGGACCTAAAAAAGTGAAACTCAAAGTCCATTTTTTGACTGACGAGAATTTATGACCAAATTTTGACACGTTTCTGGGCTTAACCCAAACGGGTCGGGCCATTGACGGATCGGGTCAAAACGGTCCAAATTTTATTAAGCTGAAAAAATGAAGTCCAAATCTCGCTTTTTGACGGACGGATTAGGCCGGTCCGCGGGCTTGGACTAATTTTGTCAAATCTAATAGAACTAAAGAAATAAATTTTGTAAGATAGAAGTTCAGAGAATTTTATCTCTATTTTGGTGCGTCTTTTTTCATTAAAAAATTTTAATTTTTATAGACAAAGAAAAGGAAAACATACATTCAACCAAGATCCATAAATCCATGGATATAGACCTTAGCATGTAGCATGTAGCATGTAGCTTATGACTTTTAAGGAATTACAATATTATAACAAAAACATTATTAAACGTGCCGCTTTCACGAAGGTCTTTTATTTGGGTCCTTTACATAAGTATACAACATTTAAAAAGTAATTACACTATTAGTGCACTCATAAAATATTTACATAATTAATACACTTTCTATATTTATTTATAATATTAGTGCAATTAGGATTCCTTAATTTAGGGAATTAGTATAGGATTCAATTCATAATAATAAGGAAACCTAAAATCAAGGAGAAATAACTACCATAATTAATAATTCAAATTCAAATATCTTGGATCTAACAAACAAAACAAATTCAAATTCAAAAATAATAATTAAAATTCAAATATTCAAAGTTTGGCAACATCATCTTCCTCCTCCCTTCGCTTCAATATCTTCCTCCTCCTTTCTCATTGGTTTCAACACCATGGACGCCTACACCAAATGCCATTATGACGAAGGTTGATTTAGTCCGTAAATTAAAAGAAAAAAGATAAATTTTAGTACAGTTGGTATCCAAATATTTATACAAAGGTAACCATTTTAGTTTTTGTGGGTAACCAAGAGAAATTTCAGTGCAGTTGGTAACCAAAACTTTTAAAGGTAACAATTTTAGTTTTTGTTAGTTACATTTGTATTAAGGTTTGGCTACCAACTGCACTATGAAAAAAAATCTATAATAGATTTTTTATAATTAATTGGTAACCCAATAAAACTGAATTGGTTACCTTTCAGATAAGGTTTCGCTACTAATTGCATTATAAAAAAAATCTACAATAAATTTTTTTAATTAATTGGTAACCCAATAAAACTCAATTCGTTACATTTTTGTATATAGTGTTAGCTACCAATCGCACTATTAAAAAAAACTATAAAAGATTTTTTAAAAATAAATTAAAAACCTAATAACACTGAATTGGTTACCTTGGTATGAATGTTTGGCTACCAACTGTATCTTTATATAAAAATCGCAAAGAATCGTCATTTATGAAAAAATCGCGGTGAAAGATAACAGATTACATATTAAGTTTGTTGTTGTTCTCTTCTTCCTTTCGGTGTTTTTGATTATTTTATCGAAAAATTTCCTCACTTCATCCATAGAACCTGTAATTGAAATGTTGCATTTGGGCCCCCAGTGATCATATTCGTAATATCCACTTCCCATTTGATATTGAGGTTGATACATCAACCATTTGTTGCTAGTGAAATGGTTGAAGAAGCTGGACCGATGATCAAGATATAACAAGATCGAATTCAAATACTAAGAGGATGAGAGAGAAATGGGTTTTCTGTGCTCATGATGTTTTGAAAGGAGAGAGAAATGGGTTTTTCATTTGTCTGTTGCTCGTGATGTTTTGATCCGCTATAACATTTAAGAAAAGTTGTTGATGTCGCTTTTTGATTTGTTCATGATGTTTTGATTAGTATGCAGTTGTTAGATGAGGAGAGAGAGAAGAAGTTATAGAGATAACTACTCCCTAAATTAAAGAATCCTAATAGCACTAATATTGTAAATAAATATAAAAATGTATTAATTGTGTAAATATTTTATAAGTGAACTATTGTTATAATTATTTTTTAAAATGTAATAAAATATGTAATTGTACCCTTTTATTTTGGGTTGGGGCAAGATGAAGGACAATGCCTAATTTTCAGTACTCTCTTATTCGGAATAAGGCCCAATCCAATAATAAGAAGGAAAAAAAAAAAAGAAGAAGAATTGGTCGGTATTGATACAGGCCACGTTGAATAATGCTATTTAAAGTTTATGAACTTAACATATTTCTTTTAAAAAATGGATCGTGGACAATTATTTAGACTTTCTTCTGTTCATCCACGGCAGTCCAACATATGAATTCGCATAGAAATTTAGAACGGGTAAAATTTCAACTATCGTCTTTGTACTCACAAATAGTTATTATAGTTATTATATTATAATTGAGCATATATGAATAGATCAAAATTAAGAATGATAATATTTTAATTTATTTTATTTTATCGCTTAAATTTATATATTGGTGACAATTCAATTTTTTCATATATTATACTTATGAAATAATTTACCATGAGATAATTTTACATCATTATGTGAAACCCTTATGCTACGTTTGAATTGAAGAAATGGAATAGAGAATGGAATGATTCATTCTATTCTAGTTAGAATAAGTTATTCCATACTCTTCTCCCCAAGGAATAAAATTCATAAATTTAGGAGGAATAAGAACCATTCCAATCACAACCAAATACAATTTTTTTCATTTCACAAGAATACTTCATTCCATTTTCATCTTCATTACCCCAATTTAAACGTAGTATTAACATTATTTGATCTATATCTAATGTCTTTTATTCGTTTTCTCCTGGTTTGCAGCCACAATATACCAATGTTTTTTTTTTTTTTGAAAGAGATTTTTGCAAGAATTTACACTGTACTTTATTGATTTAGAAAATCGATATTTTCATATCATTTTTTGATATTTTTATATGTATGACTCATATATTAGTTAATGTGTCAAATTTTTATTAGCTAATATATGTATCCTACGTGTAGAAATATTAAAAAATAATATAGAAATATCAATTCCTTGATTTATTCTTTCTTGTGTACATAATAATCTACACCATCTACATCAGCCTTGCACTTTTAGTTAGCGTGTAGTAAAATTCCTCAAATTAAAAATATATAACGCACCAAATAATAAGATAATCTCTATTAAATATTAGGTATTGAGGAGGATCCCTTTTTCTTAAGTCAATACATTAAAGTTGGTGGTTGTATAATAAAATTAGAAAAGAAGAGGAAGGAAAACAAAAACCAAACCCCATTGCAAAAAGCAAGTAAAAGAATAGAAGAAATTCAAGGTAATCAATTATCCATCGTGGTCTAAATTATGGTCTATTTTATCCATAATCCTATGTTTAGTGCTTCAAGCATTCAAGAAGCATATGACTAGTTCCACATTCGATGGCATGAAAGTTCTGGAAATGTTGTTACAATCCCAGACACCAAAATCTTAAATATCATCATTTAAATTAATAAGTAATCAATTTTTCATAATTGGAGTATTGTTTAAGTTAAGAACTCTCATAATCGACATAATATATACAATTGTAATTACTAGTCTAAGTGGCACACGCAGGGGCAGATTCAAGAATTTTTTCTAGTAGAGATGGATTTTAACTAATTTTTTTATGATATTGATGATTCATTTTTAGAAGGTTTGAATTTTAACCACATGTCATTATTGCCTAAATTAATTAAAATGCAAGTTTCCAACCAACAACAAATTCAAACAAACTACAAATTTTAAACTATCAAACGAAAAAAGCTTTAATTTAGTTATCTTTTAAGTTTGATCTGCAAGTCGCAGTCTCGCTCTCTGTCGCAGCAAAGAGGAAAAGTCACAAAGCGATGAAGTCGTGAAGAACTGAAGATGTAGTGACGGAGATGTAAAAGAAGTAGAATGAGCAACGCTGCAACGGAAGAAGGTAGAAGCAGAATGAAACTTTGTAGAGTCTGTATTTTGTATTTAGATTAAGAATGAAACTTTTCTTTTTGTTCATTCAAATTTAACTCTTCTATTAAAAATTACAATAATCAATTACGTTAACTTAGCTTAAAAAGAATAAGATAAACATCACACAAGACAGGGGTAGGGGTAGGGGTAGGGGTAGGGGTAGGAGTAGGGGTAGGGGTAGGGGTAGGGGTGGGGGTGGGGGTGGGGGAACTTATACAAAGGTGGAAATCAAATATAAAATCTTAAGGTCCTTAATTTTAACCATTACGATAAGAATACAATAACAATTGTATGGGGATGGATATATTATATTAAAATAAAAAGTTCATGTTACATGATCAGCTGTTGAGATAAGACCACTAATAACCCACTATCTACTGTCCTTAGATATCTCCATGTGATTTGGCGCACACTGGGCCTACTGCAGTGGAGTGCTTATCAACCGTACATTTACTACTTACTACCTACTTTTCAAAATATAATCTAGGAGGGGAAATTAATTGATCACCATGGCCCTCCCTCTTTTGTTTGTGTTCTTCTCTGCGTATAGGACAAAAGGAGATCAGATTTTGTTGCCTAAAACATTGTTGGACTGTTGAGAATCATTTATATTCAAATTTTCAATGACAACCGTCACTTCATTCAGAGATTGTATGTGTTAATAACACAAATGAAAAAGAATATATATATATATATATATATATATATATATATATATAGTCCGAATTTTAAGTTTATCTTTTATTTAATTTATTTTGTATATTTTCCTTTAGCGACGGATCGGATGACGATTCGGTCCGTCGCTATAGGTTCGGTCCATCGTTATATGTTGTCCGTCCTTAAAAGCTAAGATAACGATTTTATATATAGCGACAGACTAAATCGTCGCCCGATCCATCGTTAAAAGGGAGTATACAAGGTATATTAAATATGGGATAAGTTTAAAATCCGGACCCTACATATATATACAAATTGATGTAGGTTGATATAAACTAATTTAAATCTCTACTTGAGTAGTTAAACTAATGTTTGTATTACTGGTGTTTTTGTTGAGAGGTCATGTTTGTGAGTCGACACACGTACATACAGCACCGGCCCTGAGCTAAAGTCCAAGGTGTCTGGGCTTTAGGCCCACTTAAATTGATAAATTTTTAGGGTCCCCAAGAGATATTTGTGTTATGTATATATACACTCAAACAAAAGAGACCAGTCCACGTCAGTTTAAATTTAAAAGATCACAAAAAATTTATCCAATGAAATAGGTCCAAATTTTTTTATTTTCGCTTTAGGCCATTAAAAACTCAAGGCCGACCCTGCGTACATATGTATTTGTAAGGATCATTAAAGTAAAGAAAGGTAAAGAAAATTCAAAACTCTAAAAGAAAAGAAGAAAGGGAAACAAAATGAAGTTATTTTTATAGATGGATCATAAATTTTTTTGTGTTGAAAATGTCATGTTAATTGCTTTGGTACGGTTTTTGGTGTTTAGTGGTTTGTTGAGAGGTTCCGTAACCCATCTTTCTTTATCCTCCTCCTCCTCCAATTTATATTTATGATGATGAAATTTGGTAGAAATTCATGTGTAGCTAGAAAAAGAAGTAACATGAAAACGAAAATTTGTTACTTAGTCCCTCCATTCTACAAAATCATTTCAGTTCTATCTATAAAATTTGTAAACATTACCAATATAATTTTATTTTTTAAGTTTTCTTTGGCAAATGTAAGAATCGAGTGTCAACTGGGAATAGCAGTGGAAGCAAAAGCAAATCATCACGGACGAGTACAGCCACAGGGGAAACTAAAGTGGAATTAATTATTGCTATCAACAGAAGAATTAGGTCAGGAATAGAACTTGCAGACTAATTAGTCTTCATGGGGAATCATGTTTTAACTGTGTAAATTACTTTTCCTAACTTTTCACAATCTTTGGTCATGGTGACCCTCCCAATTAATAATATTAACTTTTCCAGCTAATTCACATGTTTGTCCACTACTATATCAAAAATATTAAAACCATATTTAATATAATCGTTCTTCTTCTTTCTATCTTTCTTTTTAAATAAAAATTTGTTTTTGCCTATGTTCTTGTTTCTTTCTATTTAGAATTAATATCCGAGTACAATAAGATTAGGAAGGAATTTTCAAGGTTTTTAAATTCTTGGTGTTTAAATTCCGTAATCTTTTTATTATTCAATATATATTGCATTAAATAAAAAGAACTTCCGTGGACCATCATGAACAGTATGAGCTAAAGACCAAGATTCAAAAAAAATATCCACTTGAATCTACCAAATATCGTTTGTCAAACATTTACTTTGTGATTGTGATGATGTCAATGAGTCTCGAGTGCACGCATGATTTTATTGTTATAATTTGAGCTAAAATAAAAGTGGGTTTTAATAATTATTTTAAGTAAATTTATATATCAATGTGTTTTATTCCATGAGTAGATTAAATTGAGTATTTGAAAGTTTAAATCTATATAGTAATAAATGAGATATTAACTCTCAAAGACCACCCTTAAAAATAATAAATGATAATAAATATGTGGAAGGTCAAGTCTCACATTGGTTAAGAACTAAAGATTTAATAGGTTTATATACATGAAAGTTGCTCTTGGATTTGGGACTCAAGGGGTACCCTATTTTTGTGGAAAGAAGAGGACTTAACTAAGGCTTGGTTCGAACCCACACGCATCGTCGACAAGCCGGTCTGGGTCCTTGTATATAATTTGTTGGACAAAATTTATTTAAATTTTTTAATTTAAATTTATTTAGATTTTATTTTATTTACTTTTAATCATCAAAACTGTGTCGTTTTGATAAACAGTATTTATAAATATATGTGGGAAGTCGAGTCCAACATTGGTTAACAACTAAAGATTTAATAGGTTTATATAAATGAAAGTTGTTCTTGGGTTTGGGCCCCAAGGGGCACCCTAATTTTGAGGAAGGGAGAGGACCTATCCAAGGCTTAAACCCACACGCGCCACCGGTCAGTCAAGATCCTTGTATATAATTTCTTGGACAAAATTTATCTAAATTTTTTAATTAAAATTTATTTATATTTTATTTTATTTAGTTCTAATTATCAAAATTGTGTTGTCTTGATAAACAGTATTTATTATACTACGTCGTTTTGTGAAGCATTGCCTGTCGAACGGACACGTTCAAACTGCGTCGTTTTGGGAAAGGTTATCTGCCTGAATGGGCGCTGCAAAACTACGTCGTTTTTGCCTGAACGGACGCGTCTTTTGTTAAAGCATTAAACTATGTCATTTTTGTTCTGCTGAACTTAAAACTACTTCGTTTTTATTCCGAATGGACGCGCCTTTTCTATTTAAAGCCAAAACTACATCATTTTTAGCTTAATCATACCTTTTTAATGGGTTGTCCCTTCTGATGGGTGATCACTTACCCTACTATAAATAAAGAAGGAGGGCTGCCATTTTTATTCATTTAATTCATTCAAGTATAATCATTACAGTCTTCTTATTCTTCATTTCATTAGCAATTTATAGTTTATTTTTTTAGAGATAGTTCTAAGCATTTTATTTTGGTTCGTTCAGTATACTATTTGAAGTGCTATTATAGTATATATAGTGTCATTGTATTCTAGAAGACAAATGTTATCAATTCTGAACATCATACGGAGGAGAGCATAATTACCTTAAATACATAGTACTAAGTACTAACCTTGACAAAATTATTTTAATATAAGTTAATATATATTTATAATATCCATTTGCAAATTACTAACATTTATTTGTTTCTAAGATGTGATCAATTGCTACAAGAACCCCATAATTATTAAGGGAGGGTACTTGTGAGTAAATTAAGTTGGTGTGTCATAATAATATTCATCTAGCAGAGGGTGGTAGGGTCACAACCACCAACCGGCAACCTATAAAGAAAAGATTAATTAGAACCATCCCCCACAGTCCTTCACACGACTCATTGTTTTCTTACAAACTAAACGGACCACCATGCAGTTTAATTTTGACACGTACACGGTACATCCCAACTGAAAATGACCAAAAATCAACCCACAATTTTTATGCATTTTCATTATCCCACACTCAATTTTTTGATAACTAACAATTTCTTGATTCTTTTGGCACAACCTTAATCGATATTTTCTTTTCCTTTCATAAAAAATGATTGAATTTTGCTTAATTGTTTTCATATGCGCACTGATGTAAACACTGTTAATTAGAACTTGAAGGATTGAGAGATGTATATGTAATTTCTGGGTACACAACTCATCATATCTATAGATAGATACATATTTCTGGGAATATTTACAGAAGCCGGCTACAAGAAAAGTTGTAACGCTAGCTATAATCAGTCAAAATCTTATTGATGGTGGAGCAGAGGAATGAAATTTGATATGAATTCAACTACTATTATATTATATTAAATTAAATATAATATATGGTACTCCATATTTACATTAAATGGTCATAGCTATAGTATCTTTTAATTTTTTGGCTAATACAAAGGCACTGCTATCTGTGGTGGCTTAGGAGGCTTCTGCACCTGGACAATAATCTCCTCTGCTCGCGGAGGTTCGCATGGACATGGCATTGCAATGAACTTTGGAATCCGATCCCCGGGCATTAGTACTGGCAAACTTACATTCGGTTTTTGCTTTGAATCCTGCCGCGGGACGGGGGGGAACATAAAATAAAATGCATGTACTAGTATCAGTATCAGTACGTACCAAGCATAATTCTAAATAATGGAGTAGTAATCTTTTTGTTTTTCATGAAGATAGACCATAGTATTAGTACGTACTATGAGAAGTTGATTAGGGAGTTAGTTAATTCGGAAGAATTAAAAAGAAATTAATTAGTTAATTACCATGTGGGTGGGTTTAGGTTTGGTGGGAGAATCATCATCATCAGCACCTGCACCGGAGAAAGATCGACGTAGGGATCGGAGCTTGTCCCAGTGGTAGCAACAGGAGAAGATGCCACTCAAGCTGAAAACGATGATCAAAAGCAGAGCAGTCCCAAGAGGAAAGCCAAGGGACGGCCGCGACGGATCGTGGTGGGGTGGTGCATAATAAGGAGTCTCCATTAGTATTACTATTAGTATGATGACGAATTTGATGATGATAATCACTAGTAATAATAATAGTGCTACTACTTAATCTCCCTACTCCTCTCATGAAAAAAAGGAGGAGAGTATACAAATTTTGTTACAAGATTCGATGAGGATGCAAAATATGAGGAAAAGGGGTGTGAATATATAAAGTTTGAGGCAGGCGGGTGAGAATGGGTACGTGTAAAGGTACAACTGCTGACTGCTGTCAAAGCCGCGTACGTACGGAAACAGGGGGGCTGCCTGGGGCCAATGGGCCATCTTGTACTTGATTTGTCTATTGTTTGCATTTGGTGCTAAGCAATTTGCATGACAAGCTTAGTTTCATTTTTTGGTGGAGAATAAACAAATTAAGATAAAGGAATTAACTTGCCCAGTACTCTCCTAAAAGGCGAAAATCGAAATCTGCATCTAAATCTAAATACGCAACTTGTGCAAATTAAGTAGGATATCAAATTTCAGACCTGTAATTCCATCATGCTCATGGAATTAGCATATGATCAGTTCTTGTGTCTATAATTATCAGCCAAATCAGTACTTGATCATACACTTCATTATTTATATGATTATATATATATATATATATATATATATATATATATATGCATGTATTTATATATGGTCGACACACACCTTACTTGACTACTGTCAAGGTTGGAACTTAGTATCTCCTGCTTTGTAGAAAACTTAATCCACAAAATGAGCTAAAATCTTTAATTTCCTCTCTGTTACAATCTCTTCTTCTCTTTTCCCTCAATTTCAAGGCCCTTAATTCTCTATCGTTCATTTTCACGGTGGTCAGTTAACAGGAAATTGCCCTTTTGGTATCTGAAAGGACATTTCGATCTTTTCTTTTTGGGTAGGAGTAGGGACAGTTCTAAGTTCCTAGGGAAGGGAAGGGACTATTAATCCACTTGATTTCTTAATTACTAAAACCAAAACCAAAACCAAAACCTTGCCTTGAAAAAACGGACTTCTTGTAATTGGAAAAAACATGAGAGTACAGAGAAATCAATGAAAAAAAATACTCCATACTGATCGATCGAGAAGTAATTCATAATTCTAGTGATATACACTAATGTCTAAGAATTCTGGCTCTTTAGTGAAATACTACTTATCAAAATGCAATGTTATTACGTTATTACATAGACACATTTTTTGAAAATCAATTTTAAATTCGAAATTGGTATATCTTAGTTAGTAATATTTTATAGATAATTTACAATATTTATTATTATATTTAATTAAAATTAAATGAATTTATATCAATTTTATTTTTAAAAATATGTCAAATTCATTTCAAAAAAATAATAATAACGATCTTATATTTTTAGGAACATATAGATCAATATATATTAACAGGTTTGGGTTTGGGGCCGAGAGCAACTATAAGATTAAGATTAAGACATCAACGTCAGGTTGTTTCTTAGTAGTTATGAGTAGGACCAGTTGGTACATATGGTCGAGCTGAGTGTCTTGGAAACGATTAATTGTGTAAACGATTCGATGAGGATTCAAATTAGTAATCAATGTTGGACAAAATACTAGTCCTGCTAATTGTATTACAAAAAAATTCAATCGAATTATAATTACGACGTATATACATACATGAAATATAAGAAAATTAATATTTGTTGACATGAATATTATTTTTCTTTAAACAATCTTTCTGAATACAAAAAAAAAGGAAAAAATATTGTCCAAGTATGTCATGAACAAATAACAACCTATAAAAAGACCCAAATTGAAAATTGAACGGGACTCTTATTCAACCCTGCTATATGCTCTTAAGAGTCGGGCTAATTACTTTTTGTAGGATTTGGGAGCATTGAATTTAAAGGTATGTCTACTTGTAATAATAAGCCGACATATTTTTTTGGCAATATATGACGACTTAAGTAATTTATTCTTGTTATATGGAATATGAAATGAGCTCGATATATTTATGTTTGTGTATTTTTTTAAAAAAAAAAATTAACGGTATGGGTCGTTTAACTACAACGGCTGAAGAAAAAAAAAAGTTGAAGTCTTCCAAAATACTTCAATCATTCCTAAATAAGTGACATTTTAAAATTTAAAATTTTTCAATATATTTGACGTTACCAAATTTTTAGAAAGCATTAATTATAATTTTTTTCTATTACCCTCTAAAACATGTCACTTATTTATAAATTGAGGGAGGGAGTATGTAAGGAACTTATGGGCCTGGACTTTATATGGTAATTATTAGGTTGATTACTTGAAGTATATTTTTATTCTGCAGCCCAAACTTATACACATCAATAGACAGTTATCTGGCCTTTGAATTACAACTTAAATTATTTTCGGCTTTCAAAGATGAATTGAATAACAAAATTAAGAAACAAAAAGATTGTATTGGTCTCGTGAGCTCAAATAAAGCATTAACTCTGGACTATTAGAAAATTATTTATATCCGTTTTGCCTTGTTTAATTATTTTGATCAGAAATGGAGTTATTATATAATTAAGTCATTTAAGAAGTTTGTTTGTAAGTATTCAGGTAGTTATAGACCAAAGACAATATATAGTCTAGATGTAGATGTCTCTCTTTTTAATATTGAAGATTAAAGAATTAAATAAGACGCTACATAAAGAAAATAAATGTTACATTAAAAATTGAATCGTAATAGAATATGTTGTTAAATAAAAAAGATATTTATATTTATACGCAGTTAAACATGTCATTTTATGTATTTGTAATAATAAGCCAACATATTTTTGTGGCTAGATATGGCAACTAAATTAATTTATTCTTGTTATAAGGAATATATGAAATGAGCTCCGATTAATTTATGTTTGTGTATTTAAAAATGAAATTATTTTTTTCTTTCTTCTAAAGTTAACAAAATTAAAAAGATGTTTTTTTAGTATTTCTTTAAAAGTTCTTTTACGTTAACTAACCACAACCTTATTAAATGGAACTAGCTTCTTTAATTCTAAGCTTGCTACCATACAAATATCTATCTCAAGTAGTATATGTGATCAATAGTAGCATACAAATAAATAAATATATGATTAAGTTGGATTGCGATCAATTTATAAAAGTTTACGAGTGTAAAATAGAATAAATTAAGGTGAGTCATTTTTAGGGGTGTATTTAATTAAGATTTTTAAAGATTTTTAAAAAATTTTAAAGTTTAATTGTATTCAATCAAAACATTTAAAGAGTTTATAAAAGTTTAGTGGTATTCAATTACAACTTTTTTAATGTCTTTAAAAGTTAGGTGGTATTGAATTCAGATTTCTATTAAATGGTAGAGTTTGACAAACTTTAGAAGAAGAATTATAACTATCAACCCATATCCAAAATGTGACCTCATCTCTAAAGATTTCTAAAGACTTCATATCTCATCTTAATAAGCTAAATAAATTTAAAATACAATTCACATGAATCCAATATTTCTAATTATTTCACATGAATCCAATATTTCTAATTACTTTATAATCTTGAATAATTAATACTTCTGCTGTACCCACAAAAATAAAATATTTATTTTATTTTTGTAGTCAACGACAAAATTCAAATTTTTAAATTTTGAATTTATTTGTTATTTAATAATAAACACACATTATTATTTCAAAATAAAATAAATATAAATATTTTATAATTTTATACTTTCGTAAATTAACTTAATCAGAGTTAAATGAAGAAAAAAAGTGAGAGAGAGGAAAAGTAATATATATATGATGTAAGACCCCAACTTATTATAAATAAAATCAAATTTTCTCTATTTATTATTTTGAAATAATAAGGGTTGATTTGATTAATATGGTTAGTTATGGGTAAAATGCGCAAATATTTTCAAATATGTAAGTGGTTATAAAATATTCATTTTTATCGGAGAATATTAGTTTGGTCGTGGAATATTCTTATTATTGTCGGAAATATTAAATGCGACGGTGAAGCCTTGTGTGGGCCCCATAACGGAAACTGATTGGATGAATTAAAAAAACGACAAGTATAAGTTGTTTATAAATAACAACGTAATTATTACTGAATTAATCTTGTTGGAATACCGTTGGTTAAAACACAAGAAGATGCAGTATTGCACCAATTATTGATTCTTACGTAGGAAGGCATTACTCAATAATTGTTACGATGTCTTATTCAATATTTTATTTTATTGATTCAATAATTGCTACATTGATATTTTTTATATTATTGTTGTTTCAATAATTGTCACTACACGATATTTTCATTATCAAATCAATAATTCATATTATTTGAATAATATTATTAGATAATATTATTGGCAATGTCTAGAAAGTTACGCTCAAGAAAAGGTTTGGTCACCTAATTGCGCCAAGTAAGGAGAAATCCTTATTTGAAAGCCCCCTCTTTCTGAGGCGCACTTTTGGTTGTCGATATTGTGATTACGTAATATTATTTATGAATAATTAATTATTGATTTATATGATAAGGAAAATATTCATTTTATGTGGATATAGATGAAGAAAAATTTAATGTAACAATTGTTGAAAAATTGTTATTTTATCTTTTCTGATAAATAATTTATTTAAATATATTATTATATTTTAATAATATAATAATGGTGATATTTTTACAATGAATGTGGGATATATGAGTATATGAGGAGGAAGAGTATTTTTATTATAAAAATTGTTTAAAACATGTTAAACATATCTGTGGGCCCATTTCTTGACTGAAATTTGATTATAGCCTGTAAAATAGTTCGTTTGTGAATTTCGGTCAATTTCTGTTTGGAATTTGGAAAAAATTTCTTCTGCAAAGTTGTAGAGAATGAAATTTTCTATGAACAAGACATGAGGTTTGAATTTTTCTGATAAAGGGGCTATTTATTAGGAATTATTGAAGTTCCGAAGTTCTAGAATAATTGATTTTTGGAGTTTAAAATATTTATTTTAAGAAAAACGTTTTTTACGTTTTGTGGGCCTCATTAAACATGTGTTAAGTTGTTGAATTCAAATTCTTGGTGTGCGTAAGAAATTTGTTTAATTATATTATTATTTTATTAAATTTTCTGCTTTGGTGTTTTAAGCATTTTTCTATAAATAGGGTGCTTAGATTAGAATTGAAAATCACACCAAAAACTGAAGTTTTCTCTCTTTTTCTCTCTATATTATTGAGCGTATTCTTGTGAGTATTTTGATACTTTGAGTGTTGCTATACGGAGCAAGTTTCCTTCAAACCTTATTTCCGATGATTCCAGTGTCAATCTTGTCTTTTTGGAGGAGGTAAGGGATATTTTTTTTTAAATGATATTATTTCTTCTAACATCATTATGCCGGAATATTGGTAAGATTTTTCTTGTGAAATTCTTATCTTTTAGTGTTAGAGGTTATTATTCATGTATATCTGACTATTTATTCACGAATCTGGCACCATTCACAGAAAAATTAAATTTTCGTATTTTGTCCAAAATATCTATTATGGATACTAGCTTTGATCGTATCCATGTTATGATCATTTTTGAATTTTACTTCACTATGATTATTTATGAAGTATTTTTGAACTCAGATTGTTTAAAGTACGAATCCATAATACTTGTTCTTTTATTTCACTGGATTCGTTTTCATTAAAATATTTTTCATCATCCTCAGTCCTAAATGATGATATTATTGAATATTTTTGGCCTGTAGTGCAAAGATTAATGATTTTATGATGAATATATTTGGCTGTAATGCAAAGATGTACAGGTGTTGAGATGAACATGACCAACTGATGAATATCTTTGGCCTGTATGCAAAGATGAATATTTGATTCCAGTTGTATATTGATTGATGTTACAGGGATAAAATATTGATGATGGACTTTTAAATTCATAGATAAAAGTAGATTCCATTCTCTACGTAACTCTTACATGAATTATTATTTTCACATGCGAATATTGATCTCGAAACTTGTTGTCTCATTGTATTTTGTCGATTTTTCCTGTTGAAGACTAACGATAATTTGTTCTATATTATCTTAGTCATAATATTCTTTTTGGGCTAGTTGAGCTCACCATTTTCCTTTTTGTTCTATTTTTTCTTCTCGGGAGGCGAGAATGTAGCGAGTTACAGTAAAAGTGTGGAATGATGGTTCTAGAGAGTTGTTTTAGTAGTCCTCACCATTTTTATAAAATAATGTACCAATAATTATAAAGAGGACTTATTTGGGTGTGAATATTGTACAGATGACAATATTTGTATTTAAACTCACAGATTTTATATGTTGTATTAATAAAGTTGTAGTTGTTTACATACCATGTTATTGTGACTCAAAATGGGTGATGTATACCTATTTTGGGGGCGTCACATAGAAGCACGTATGTAAGACCCCAACTTATTATTAATGAAATTTAATTTTCTATTTATTATTTTGAAATAGTAAGGGTTGATTTGATTAATGTGGATAGTTATGGGTAAAATACGCATAAATATTTCAAAATAAGCAAAGTGGTTATAAAATATTCATTATTGGCCGGAGAATATTCATTTGGTCATGGAATATTCAGACTTTGTGAGAAGAATATAAATGCATGACGGTAGCAGCGACCATGTGTGGGCCCCCATGTAAAAAACGATTGGAGGAAGAAAACGATGCAAGAATAAGTTGGTTATAAATAATTGGCGTGTAGTTCTTACCAGATTAATCATGTGGGAATACCCGGTGGTTAAAACACACGATATACTGCAGTATTGCACCAATTCTTGATTCTTACGTGAGAAGACACTACTCAATAATTGTTATAGTAATTCTTTTATTCAATATTATATTTTATTGATTCAATAATTGCTACGTTGATATTATTGTTGTTTTAATAATTGTCAACTGCATAGTATTTTCTATTATCAGACAATAATTCATATTATCTGAATAATATTATTAGATAACATTATTGGCAATGTCTAGAAAGTTACATACAAGGAGATGTTTGGTCATCTAATTCATGGCGCCTTGAGTAAGGAGAGATCCTTATTGGAAAGCCCCTCTATCCCTGAGGGCTCACTGGTTGTCAATAATGTGATTCTGTAATATTATTTATGAATAATTAATTATTGACTTATATGATGAAGAAAATATTGATTTTATGAGGATATAGATGGAAAAAAATTTTAATGTGACAATTGTTGAAAATTAATCTTTTTCTGATAAAATAATTTATTTAAATATATTATTTTAATAATATATTAACGATGATATTTTTACAATGAATGTGGGATATATGAGTATATGAGGAGGAAGAGTATTTTTGTGGCATTAAATGTTTAACACATATTTTGTACATAATTATTGACCGAAATTTGATTATAGCCCGTAAAATCGCCCGTTTATGGATTTCGGTCAATTTCTGCTTGGAATTTGAAAAAACTTTCTTCTGCAAAGTTGTAGAGAATTGAATTTCCTATAAAAAAAAAATATGAGATTCGAATTTTCTGATAAAGGGGCTATTTATTATGAATTATTGAAGTTCTGAAGTTCTGAAATAATTAATTTTTGGGAGTTTTTGTTAATTATTTTGAGAAAAACGTTTTTTGTACAATTAGTGGGCTCACATGTGTTATCAATGTGCTGAATTCAGATCATCAAAGGTTGGCTAAGAAAATTTATAATATATATTAATATTTTATTAAATTTTACGCTTTTGTGTTCTAAGTATTTTTCTATAAATAGGGTCTTAGGTTAGAATTGAAAATCACACCGGCGAAAACTTCTCTCTTTCTCTCTCGATATATTGAGCGTATTCTTGTGAGTATACTTTTGAGTGTTGTATACGGTCAAAAGTCATAGCTTTATATCACGGTGTTTCATTATAAATCTTGTCTTTTCGAGGTAAGAGATATTATTTTTTTTCGTAATGGTGTTATTTCTTCAATATCATTATCTTTGAAATATTGATCTCGAAGTTTTTATCAAATTTAGAAATTTTGGTGTCGAGTTACTTATTCACGATACAAGACTATTCACGTATATGACACTATTCACGAATACGACACTATTCATCAAAAAATGAAAATTTTCCCTTTTCGTCTAAAGTATATATTGTGGATACTAGCTTTGATTGTATCCATGTTTTGATCATTCTTCAATTTTACACCACTATGATTATTTTTGAGGTATTTTTGGACATGGATAAAACAAAGTACGAATCCTTAATCCTTAATCCTTGTTATTTTGTTTCACTGAATTCGTTTCTTTAAAAATATTTTTCATTATCCTCAGTCTTAAATGATGATATTATTGAATATCTTTGGTCTGTAGTGCAAAGATGAATGATTTCTGATGAATATCTTTGGCCCGTAGTGCAAAGATGAGCAGTGTGTTAGATGAACATGATTAATGATGAATATCTTTGGCACAGTAGTGCAAAAGATGAATATTTGATTCCGGGGATATATATTGATTGATGTTATAGGGATAAAAGATGAGCGATGAACTTTTAAATTCATACATAGAAGATATTAGTTTGCATTATCTACTTAACTCTTTTAATGAATTATTATTTCCGCTGCGAATATTGATTTAAAACTTGTTGTCTATTGTATTCTATTAGATTTTTTCCTGTTGAAGACTAACGATAATTTGTTGTATATTATCTTAGTCATAATATTCTTCTTGGGCTAGTTGTTGAGCTCACCCTTTTCCTTTTTGTTCCATTTTTCTTCTAAGGAGGCGAGAATATAAGCGAGACGCAGTCGGGGTATGGAATGAAGGTTCTAGAGAGAGTTGTTTAGTAGTCCTCACCATTTTTGTAAAATAATATATCAATAAATGTGATGAGGATTTATTTGAGTATAGATATTGTCTGAAGATAATATTTGTATTCAAACTCAGCTTTTCTTGTTGTAATAATAAAATTGTAGTTGTTTACGTACCATGTATTGACAATTTCAGAATGGATGATGTATACTTATTTTGGGGGCATCACAACGTACTTTATAGTGATATATAGTTGTATAAAATATATAAGTTCTTCAAGCTTTTTATCATCATTTTTTATATGTTACATTACTAAACTAAAAATTTATTAAAAAATATAAATAAAAAATATTTTTTATTTGAAAAATAACTCTTGCTATTTTAAAATATACATGAAACAAGTATATATTATTTTTATTTGCAAATTTTGATACTAAGGCGAGGTAATATTCAAATATTTGAATGGAAATCGATATATATTGCAAATGTTTATATTAATTTTTTAATTGCTAGTTACGTAAATAAGTATTGATAACAACTTTTATAGACCGGACTGAAAAACAATAATTCCAAATAAGCGTATGCATATGCATAAAGTATATATAGCTCAATGAAAAGTGAGCTTAAATTTTTTATATTAAATACGTAGTTTTTAAAGTTTTATTGGTATTCGAGTATCCAAATGTATTATAAAATGAGTAGAATAATATGAACGCTTTCAACATATATAAAATCTCATGCCACAATAATATAATGAGTTTTACTATAGTTCATGAAAAAAGAGGGAAATGTTGTACACATGGACTAATTAACAATTAATATAAGTTGCAAGATATATTAGAAGTATACAAAAGTCTATCACAGTTTTGATAAAAAATTTATAAAAGTCTATTACTTATTTTATAGAGTCTATAAAAGTCATTTTAAAAAAGTCTTTAAAGTCTTTGAAAGTTATTAAAATCTCATAAATTCTACAAAAGCATGTCACTTAAAAAAAATCTTTAAAAATCTTAATTGAATACGTCTTCCTTAATTACTATCTATCTCATATATACATATATATTTAGCGGAAAAAATTTCACTATACATAATAGAATTCTTTTACACTCTGTTTCTGAGTTTTGAATAGAAAAGAAAAGAATAGAAAACTTAAATTAGAACAGAAAAGAAAAAAATAGAAAACTTGAAGTTTTCCTTTGTGTTGTTTCTGAGTTTTTAATAGAAAAGAATAGAAAATTTAAAATTGAGGACATGAGTTGTAATTTAAAATTTATTATATTAAAAGTTGAGGATAATATGAGAATTATAAAAAAATACTTACTTATTCAATATCTTTTTCGTCAAAAGTCAATTCAATTTTGAATGAAAAACTTCTAGAGAGAAAAGTGACAAAAATTTTCTATCAATTTATTTTCTTTTCCGTTTATTAAAAAACTCAGAAACATAAGAATTGGAAAGAAAACTTAATTTTTTTATCCATTTTTTTTTGTCTATTTTAAAACTCAGAAACAAAGCTTTAAAAGATTAGAAAAGGGTCGTCTTAATTTTTCAAATTTTATTATTATCTAATTGTTTAGAACAAATAAATTAATTTAGACTTTTTCAAAGAAGATAGATTTTCATTTCGAAACTAAAAGTAATAAAATTTCAAATTCCAATCCAACCAATTGAAGTCGAGGAAAAAAAAAAATCATAACTAGCTAGTAGTGTGAGTACATACATTATACTATACACATCTCTCGCACGTGAGCGTGCTGCATCTCTCATATAAGCAAGTGATTAATATAAAATTAATTAATTAATTAATTAATACAGTGTACACACAGTTACACAAAAATATAAATACAGTAGTAGTACTAAATATTTGAACTTTATTTTGTGCTACTATTTGTATATGCGTCAGTCAGCATGTGCCAACTGAAATTACTTGTTTCCGAGGCGATAACGTGTTAGTCTCTTATTGGAAGCCTCGAAGCCATGAACAACTGTGCCTGCCGATACCTTCCCCTCTGGACACTTATCAGAAACCATCAAATAATTCACAGCCTCTTTTTAACCATGTTTATGTTTAATTTTAACCAGGGTTAGGTTTTGGATTAAACTCACCGGCAAAAGCGGGGGTCTTCCGGCATTGGGTCCCCTTGTCTTCTAACAACCCCGCAACAACCTGTGGCCCTCAACCTATTACACTCCCACTAAACTTCATCTTTATTTCCTCTAATTATTACCCATTTTACCTACTTATCATGTTTTTCTAGTTTTTGTATACTCATCTAAGCATGTAAAATGAACAATTAATTCGAGTTCGACTCATTTGACTTGAAATATAAATAATTTAAATATAAATAAATTTTAAAATTTAATAAATTATTTAAATTTTTTTAAATTATAAGTTTTTATTGATATTTAGATTATATTCGTTCAAAAAATTCAAACTATACGAGTTGAACTCGGTAGGTAAAGAAACTTTAATCGAATTTTATTTTATATTCGATAAATTTTATAAATTAAATTTAAATAACTCAATATTAAGTTCGACTGAGTTCATTTACACATTTATAATCATCATTCATCCATCCATATATTATCCAAAAAATTGATAAGGTTTGGTATCCATAGAATTGGATGAGATGGGATGGGATGGGATGGGGTGAGAGATAAATTATTATTACTATAAAATACAATCACCAGATGTGTATTTTTATACAACAATTAAATTAATATTTAAGGTCTAATCTTCACAGTAATTATAAAATACTTTGACAAATTTAAGAAGTTGGTCCGTGGTAGAGAACATGATAACTGATAAGTATTTTTTGTAAGACCCCAACTTATTATTAATGAAATTTAATTTTTTCTATTTATTATTTTGAAATAGTAAGGGTTGATTTGATTAATGAGGATAGTTATGGGTAAAATACGCAAATATTTTAAAATAAGCAAGTGGTTATAAAATATTCATTGTTGTCGGGAAATATTTGTTTGGTCGTGGAATATTCAGTATTGTGGGGGGAATATTAAATGCGACCATAGCAGCGACCATGTATGGGCCCCCATAACTGAAAGCGATTAGATGAAGAAAGCGACAAATATAAGTTGTTTAAAAATAGCAGCGTAGTTATATCAGATTATCTTTGTTAAAATACTAATTGGTTTAAAACACAAGAAGAGCTTTGCGGTATTGCACCAATTATTGATCTTACGTAAGAAAGGCACTACTCGATAATGGTTACGATAATTCTTATTCGATATTTTATTTTATTGATTTAATAATTGTTGCGTTGATATTTTATATTCGCTATTGTTCGATAATTGTCATTACACACGGTATTTTTCATTATTAAAGCAATAATTCATATTATCCGAATAATATTATTAGATAACATTATTGGCAATGTCTAGAAAGTTACATCTAAGGAGAGGTTTGGTCACCTAATTGCAATTGCTTGCCAAGAGTAAGGAGAAATTCTTATTGGAAAGCCCCATCTTTCCAGAAATTGCACAGTTGTCAATATTGTGATTCTGTAATATTATTTGTGAATAATTCATTATTGATTTATATGATGAGGAAAATATTAATTTTATGTGGATATAGATGGAGAAAATGTTTAATGTGACAAATGTTGAAAATTAATCTTTTTCTGATAAAATAATTCATTTAAATATATTATTTTAATAATATATTAACTGTGATATTTTTATAATGAATGTGGGATATATGAGTATATGAGGAAGAGTATTTTTATGGCATTAAATATTTAACACATATTTTGTGTATTGGTGGACACAATTATTAACCGAAATTTGATTATAGCCTGTAAAATCGTCCGTTTATGAATTTCGATCAATTTTTGTTTAAAATTTGGAAAAACTTTCTTCTGCAAAGTTGTAGATAATTGAATTTCCTATAAAAAGTCGCGAGATTCGAATTTTTTGATAAAAGGGCTATTTATTGTGAATTATTGAAGTTCCGGAGTTCCGAAATAAATGATTTTTGAAAGTTTTAATTGTTTAAAATAACAAAAACGTTTTTATGGTGGGTTGGTGGGCTCATGTGTTGTTAAGCATGCTGAAAATCTGAATTCAAAGTGGGAGTAGACAAAATTTATTAATAATTATTAATTTATTAAATTTTCTACTTTGGTGTTCTAAGCATTTTTCTATAAATAGGGTGCTTAGGTTAGAATTGAAAATTACGAAGCTGAAGTTTTCTCTCTCTATATTATCGGCGTATTCTTGTGAGTATTTTGAGTATATTTTGAGTATTGCTATCACGGTCTGAGATTCAAGTCATGCTTTATATCAGGTGTTTTAATTTAGAAATCTTGATCTTTCGAGGTAAGAGATATTATTTTTAAAATGATATTATTTATTCTAATATCATTATGAAGTATTGATCTGAACTTTTTAATAAAATTTGGAACTTTTAGTGTCGGGAGTTCTTATTCACGTATCTGACCTTTATTCATATCTCTGATCTTATTCACGAATCTGACCTTTATTCATGAAAAAAAAAATTTTTCTTTTTCGTCAAAATATCTAATACGGATCTAGCTTTGATTGTATCCATGTTTTGATCATTCTTGAATTTTACACCACTATGATTATTTTTTGAGATATTTTTGGACATGGATAAAACAAAGTCGAATCCTTAATCCTTAATCCTTGTCATTTTGTTTCCTTTAGATTCGTTTCTTTAAAAATATTTTTCATCATCCTCGGATCTTAAATGATGATATTATTGAATATCTTTGGCTGTAGTGCAAGATGAATGATTTCGATGAATATCTTTGGCCGTGGTGCAAAGATGAGCAGTGTTTAGATGAACATAATATTTGGTGAATATCTTTGGCTGTGGTGCACGAAGATGAATATTTGATTCGGATATATATTGATTGATGTTACGAGGATAAAAGATAGGCGATGAACTTTAAAATTCATACATAGAAGATAGTAGTTTGCATTTCTCTCTTAACTCTTACAATGAATTATTATTTCAGCTGCGAATATTGATTTAAAACTTGTTGTCTATTGTATTACATTAGATTTTTTCTGTTGAAGACTAACGGTAATTTGTTGTATATTATCTTAGTCATAATATTCTTCTCTTGAGGCTAGTTTGGGCTCACCCTTTTCCTTTTGTTCCATTTTTTCTTCTTAGGGGCGAGAATATAAGCGATGTGCAGTGCAGTGGGATGGTATGGAATGAAGGTTTTAGAGAGTTGTTTAGTAGTCCTCACCATTTTTATAAAATAATGTATCGATAAATGTGATGAGGATTTATTTGAGTATAGATATTATACAGAAGATAATATTTCTATTCAAACTCACGCATTTCTTGTTGTAATAATAAAGTTGTTGTGGCGCCCCAAAAATGAGTGCGAAATAACTACTGACTTTATTAATACATTTTATAAATGCAAAATCGACACATATATCTTCATCAGTTTAAATCATTATTTTTCTTACAGAACATCAATCAATATATATCCTAAATCATATATTCATCCTGAAAAGCATCATTGCCAAGGACATTCATCCAGCAAAAATATGGCGATGTTCATCTAAACACTGCTCATTCAACTACGGCCAAAGATATTCATCAAATCATTCATCATCTTGACTACGGCCAAAGATATTCATCGAAATCATTCATCTTTACACTACAAAGGCCAAAGATATTGATAATATCATCATTTAAGAGGCGAGGATGATGAAAATATTTTTTTTAAAGAAACGAATCCGGTGAAACAAAATGACAAGGATTAAGGATTAAGATTCGAATTTTGTTTTATCCACGCCCAAAAATACCTCAAAAATAATCATAAGGTGTAAAATTCAAAATGATCAAAACATGGATACAATCAAAAAGCTAGTATCCATAATAGATATTTTTAAAAAGAAGAAATTTCATTTTTTAGGTGAATAAGTCTTGATATCGTGAATAATAATAACTCCGACACCAAAAGATAGAAATTTCACAAAAAAATATCTTCACGCTTCGTGAATAGTACTTCGTGAATAGTAACTTCGTGAATAAGTAACTCATGAATAGTAATCCCGACATGAAAAAGTTCCAAATTTGATAAAAGTTCCAACCAATATTTGAGATAATGATATTGAAGAAATAATATCATTTGAGAAGAAAATAACATCCCTTACCTCGAAAGACAAGATTTCTACAGTTGAAACAGGATATAGGTTATGACTTGAACTTGCACCGTATAGCAATACTCAAAGTATACTCAAAATACTCACAAGAATACGCCGATAATATAGAGAGAAAACTTCAGTTTCTGGTGTGATTTTCAATTCTAACCTAAGCACCTATTTATAGGAAATTGCTTAGAACACCAAAGCAGAAAATTTAATATAATATTAATATATATAATAAAAATTCTCTACGCACACAAATCTGGTCCAAACTTCAGCCACACATGTTAAATGACTTTCAAAAATGAAAAAAACGTTTTTGTAATTAAAAATATTTTAAACTTCCAAAAATCAATTATTTCGGAGCTTCGGAACTTCAATAATTCATACTAAATAGCCCTTTTATCAGAAAATTCGAATCTCGCGATTTTTTATAGGAAATTCAATTCTCTACAACTGCGAGAAGAAAGTTTTTCCAAATTCCAAGCAGAAATTGGCCAAGAAATCCATAAATGGGCGATTTTACGGTATAATCAAATTTCGATCAATAAATGGGGTCCATTGACATGTTTAACATGTTTTAAACATTTTGGTAACAAAATACTCCTCCTCCACATATACTCATATATCCCACATTCATCGTAAAAAAATATCATCGTTAATATATTATTAAAATAATATATTTAAATGAATTATTTTATCGAAAAAATATAAAATTTTAATTTTCAACAATTGTCACTATAAAATTTTCTCCATCTATATCCACATAAAATCAATATTTTCCTCATCATATGAATCAATAATTAATTATTCACAAATAATATTACTGTAATCACAATATCGACAATGACAGTGCGGTTCAGGGAGAGAGGGCTTTCAATAAGAATTTCTCCTTCTTGGCGCTATGATTAGGTGACCAAACCTCTCCTTGAGCAGGAACTTTCTAGACATTGCCAATAATGTTATCTAATAATATTATTAGGATAATATGAATTATTGGTTCGATAATGAAAAAAATCTTGTGTAATGACAATTATTGAAACAACAACGAATATAAAATATCAACGCAACAATTATTGAATTAATAAAATAAAATCTTTGAGCAGTAATTATCGTAACCATTATTGAAGTAGTGCCCTACTTACGTAAGAATCAATAATTGGTGCAATCTGCAGTGTCTTCTTTGTCGCGATAGCGTATTCATCGTGTTTTAACCGGTGGGTATTCCAACAAAGATAAGCTCAGAATAATACTTCTGTAGTTATTTTTAAACAACTTATTTTTGTCGTTTCTTCCTCCAATCGCTTTTAGTTATGGGGCCCACACATATTTGTAGTAAATGCGAATATTCCCAAACATGATCTGAATATTCCACGACCAAACGAATATATTAAAATGATAATGAATATTATATCACCACTTGCTTATTTAAAATATTTGCGCATTTTACCCATAACTAACCACATTAATCAAATCCACCTTACTATTTCAAAATAATAAATAAAGGAAATTCCTTTTTATTTAAAAAAATTTTGGGGTCTTACAGTTGTAGTTGTTTCTGTACCATATATTGACAACTCAGAATGGGTGATGTATACCTATTTTGGGGGAGTCACAACTTTAATTCCATATTAGTTAATATTTCTGTTTTTGATGCAATTACTTAATGAAAATTGTTAAATCCACAACATAAAATATTATTTCTACAATAAAAAGTATTGTGAATTTAACAATTTCCTTACTTAATTCATATTGTTGGAACTTGTGACTCATAACATAGAAGTTATTAAAAAGGTTAGTCTTGAAGCAGAGGGTCAAAAGGTTGCGAGGGTGCAAGGGCGAGCTCGCGATCTAAGACTAAAGTTTACTGCAAGTATGGCGAGGTCTTGGCCAGAAAGTGCAAAATTGGGAGTGTGGCGTGAGTGCGCCTTGAGGATCAGTCTGACTTCTGTACATGTGGCCTTGTGATCAAAGGGTGACAACTGGGAGCCAGCCTTAAGTCGTGCCAGTCGGCGGATTGAAGTTTAATTATTTGTTTTTTGAAAGGACATTATAGGTATTTGAGTCATAATGTGAAGTAGGGTTAGAATAAGAATAGTGGTTATAAATAGTGAATCATCAATAAAAACAAGTCGCCTGTAAAATATTCAAATTGAATCTCTGTGTGTTAATTCTCTATTTTCGTGTGCATATGTGTTATTCTAATTCTAACCCATATGCTTTATTATTATTACTAATTATAAAAATTTATTATTTTTAAAAATTAAATAAATTATATAAAATTTTTAAACATTAATTTAAAAATATCTTAAATCAACTTTAAGATGAATCTAGTTGGTAACATTAGCAAAAATGAAGATTCGATTCTCGCCCTATTTTCTGATATACAGGTCTTGATAGTAACCAAAAAAATTAACTTATACTAGTATATATTTTTAAATGGAAGGAGTATTCATTTTGAAGATTTGTCATGCATTGTGCATGGAAAGTAAGTTTAACAGGTTTTTAGGACAAGCGTGCGCAAAGCTAAAATGGCAGCCTAATGATGGCTGTGGCATTATTATTATTATTAGTAGATTTAGTAGATATCCTTCATGCGTAAGATAAGAAGGGTAGTGATGGAAAAGAAGTTCGATGTCCCGGTCATGAGCCGGCAAGGCCGCTTTCTTGTCCCCCCATTACCCTGATTTCCTCTGTCCCCCCTCATTTTAATCCTTCTCCCTTTCATTAATGCCCCTAACGTGACTTACACCCACCCTATGTTTTCCCCTTTCTACCCTTGCTCTTTCTCATTTATTCTCATCATCTAGCTTGGTGATGAAGTTGGAGGGAGGGGGATGTACGTGTAAATCAAGTTGGGAACATGATTCTTGTGAGTAATATAATAATAATAATGCGTGGGGAGTTGTTGAATTCGATATCTTTGGCTAAACCAATTTCTGATTTTGTGCATTTCACAAACAATAGTAGTAGTAAGTAGTGTCATTTTCTGCAAATACAGGATATCACACATTGGCCCCACTCCTACCCCTCTGAGCCCTCTCCCTCCCTCCCTCCCTCTCTCCCTCCCTCCCTCCCTCTCTCTCCTTTTTTTTTGTCTTCCACTTCCATTATCAGCCAGCCAGCCGGCCAGCCATATGGTAAATCCAAAAAGAAATAGATATATAAAATAATATGGTTATTTATCGTTTATTATCATTAAATACATCCATATATAATAAATTATTTTATCACAATAGTAATACTTTATTAAATGAATTTCACAATTATATTGAGAGACATGTGAAAATAAATATTTATACGTCTGCATAAAACTAGTCGTTTTACTTTAAAAAAAAGAAAAAAGAAAAGAAAAGAAGCAATTAATAGTACCTCAAAATGTAAAGACTGGATATAGACAAATTAATATTTTTGCAATTACTCTAAACATTTTTAGAAATAGCGTCTCACAAACAATTGAGTAAATGTTACGGTGAAAAATGATGATTATAAAAAATAAATATAAAATAATGTATCAAATTTTAATTAATTGATATTTCACTATATATTTATGAATTAGTCTAATGATTATATTCAATTAACATCATTCAAATAATTTTATATATACTCTCTCCGTTTTAAAATTAAAAATATATTTTAATTTTTTTTTAGTTAATTTGTGAAATTCTAAAACTTAAAATTAATACAATTTCATTCAAGTTTTGAAAACAACAAATATGATAATTAATAATATTTTATAGTTAATTTATAATTAAATAATTTAATATCATTTTGAATTTTAAAATTTCACAAATTAATTTTAAAAATCTTAATATATCTCTAATTTTTTAAATAAAATAATATTATATTTTTGTATCCAATTTTTTATCACCAAAATATTATTATAAATAATCTCACATTCGTGATAATAATTTTCTTATAAGGAGGAAAGCAAATAGAATGACAGCTTTGACAATTAATTGTTTTGAAAAGTAAGGATATTCCCGTCATTTGATCCCAAGAAATATACTTAGAGCATTTAGCTAAAACTAGAAAGCAAGAACCAGAAACTAACTTTACGAAACCTTTTCCATTGGGAAAATAAATGGAAAAAAAAACAAACACCCCATACCAGGATACCACCTGCAACGACGACAGATATTTAATTCTTTCTTTCCTGATCAACGGTCCAAATTCTCCTTAGCCAATTAATCTTAACCTTCTATCACATCAGTCCGAATTTCAGACTTTTATTTTTACACAAACTTTATCTCTAAATTTCGTTTTTGCCCCCCCCCTCCCCCACCTCCCCTCTTCGTTGTTTTTTTCTTCTCATTTTACTCTCTCATAATCTTCTCATTTCTCGGCATACACAAATTGAAGCTTTTGTTTGCTTTCTTTCTGCTTGATGGAGGGACCTTAAACTCACTCACTCACTCACTCTTTCCTTCTTCTGCTTTCGTGTTTTCTAAATTCTGCCTTCAAACCATCGACTGATCTTTTGTCTGCGATTTTCTGTTTAAAAAAAATAAAGCAACGACTTTTTCAGGTATGAGCTTTGCATATATTTAATAACGTGATATTTAATGTCATTTTTTTACAGTTATTGTCTATGATTGGGGTTATTTAAGCTGTATCTGATTTTTGTGAGCTGAGATCTTTCTGTTGCCTGAATTTAGGTGGTTAATCAGGGCATTCTGATTACTGTTGTTGAAGTTATTTCCCTGAAATGAAATGTTATCTCTTAACCGAGTTTTTTTTCTAGCTTTCTGAACAATGTGCTGAAAATAGATTTTATTTGTGAGATTACAAGGAGGAATTTTTGGTGATTCTAGATCTATTTTCAAAACAGATTTTATAATACCTACCATCTTTTATTTACATTTCCTTCTATTTTTTCTTTCTTTTTTACCTTTCTAGTCTAGTAGTATATAATTACAAAGGTGAAAACGGAGAATTACTCGAAAAAAACATATGCATGCTTTTTTGCTCTTTATTTTTTTTTCCTTCTGAATTTTCTGATTTACATTCTGTAGGTACAAAACGTTTATTTATTATATTGCTACTAATTTTCACTCCCTCACTTTCTCATCATCAAAACAAGACTAGGAAAAAGTTTTTAATAGATTCTTTCATGTTTAGAATTTTCCTTGTATATGTGAGACAAACATAAATTTTCCTTCCTTATTTTTTGTGGATGGATCATTGTTTTAGTTGGTTCTGCTTTGCTATTTTGATGTTACTCTATTGTCAATACTTTACATAGCATTGTTCTTTAGTGCAAGCAAGTTTAATGATGCTGTACTACAGAATACTTTTAGGGCCTGTTCGGTAATGACTTATTTTAAAATGACTTATAAGTTAAAATATAAGTTTACTTATAAGTTAGGACTTATAAGTAAAAGCATTCGGCTACAAGTCAAAAATTAAGTTAAAACACGTTAATGCAGGTGTTAGATTACTAAAAAGGGCATTATAAAAAGATATATTGATTAAATATCATATCGAAAGTTATTATTGGTAAACAACATGTAAACATCTTTTATTGGTAAACAGACAGCTTATTATTGATAACGAACTTATTATTTAAATAACTTATTGGTTAAGTTGGTAAACATCTTATTGGTAACCAATTTATTATTGGTAAACAACTTATTATTGATAAACAACTTATTGATAAACAATTTATTATTTAAAGAACTTATTAGTAAATATCTTTTTATTTAAATAGCTTATTGGTAAACAACTTATTATTGGTAAACAGTTTATTGGTAAACAACTTATTGATAAAAACAATTTATTATCTAGACAGCTTATTGGCAAACAACGTATTATTGGTAAATAACTTATTATTTAAACAGACTTATTGGTAAACAACTTATTAGTAAACAACTTATTATTTTAACAGTTTATTGGTACAACTATATTCAATATTTGAGAATAAAACAATCCCAATTTTATACTTAACAATTGAAAGCCCATATTATATTAAGAACTACATATTATGGTGGTAAAAAAATAACCCAATATTATTTAAGCAAAACATTAAAATTATTATTTTACTTTTAATGTTAATAATTAAAATTAAAAAATATAAAGTATAAACTACTAAAATTTTGTGAAGTCTCCTACCCAAACTCCCAAACTCGTCTCCTACCCAAACTCATAAAATACTACTCTCTCCGTTCTTTAATATAAGTCGTTTTAGAGAAATATTTTTGTTCCTTAATATAAGTCGTTTGAGAATTTCAAGTAAGCATTAATTGTTTAGTTTTCAATATTAACCCAAGTATTAAATGTGACTTTGATTCTCTCATTATTTTATGTCCAATAAATAACAATATCTTATTCCAATACAAGGACAATATAGACAATTGATATTATAGTTAATGCTATGCATTCATTACCTTAATACTTGTGCACAACCCTAAAACGACCTATATTAAGAAACGGAGGGAGTAAGTCCAAAGATCCTAAATATGAAGTCGTCTCCTACCCAAACTCCAAAATACGAAAAAGTAGAGAAAATTTCAGTCACTGGCCGCCTCCCTGCCCTCAATCGGAATTTGGAATGCTTTACAGTCAACTGTGTAGGATTTTTCACAGTCCAAAGATCTGCTACTTCTCCCTTTCTCTTTCTCTCTACAGATTCTCTCACTAGAAACCCAGGTAATTCTTTATGTGGATTTTTTCGTTGTATTCAGTTTACATTTATGAGCTATGTTTTGCAGCATTTCTCTGTGCAATTTGATACCATTCATTTGGAATATTACCATCAATTTGGAATGTTTACATTAGAAGAGAAGAGAAAGAGATCAGGGGTTTGGGGTTATAAGGGGTATAGATGTAATTTTTTCATATAATAGAAGGGCAAAAGAGACTTTACATTTGGTCAAAATAGCTTATTAAGAATGACTTATAAGTTATTTTTTAAGTTACAAATTGTTACTTATTATTTTTGACTTGCAAGTCAAAATATAAGTCATAAAATAAGTCATTCCCGAACACTCAAACAGAAACCAACTTATAAGGAGCTCCCGAATAGGCTCGTAATATGTTTGATATTTGTCAATTTTCAATTTGATTATTAGGATGTATTTGAATCATTCTTGGTTGGAGTCTACGAGGTCAGTCTACCAGGTTGGCAAAAAGGATTTGTCTTAACTGCTTGCGGGGGTCGGCCAAAAGGACTGCTTGCATAAATTTCTTCTAAACTTTCTTTTTCAATAATCAGCTAAATCAAACTTGGTATAAGAATTAATTTATTTTTACAATTTAGACCCATCTGTATACTACAAAACCGACTGATGATTAATTTTTCACCAACTTATCTATCTGCCTCCCATGGATGGTCTTTTGTTTTGAAATGTTTTTCCATGGTTGACTGAGTTGTCTCTATACTTTCGTTTTAATTATAATGTAAAAATACTTTCACATCTCTCTGTGTTACTTCTACTTTAATATGCTTTGGAGCTGCTCATTTTCAGTAGAATTAGGGTCAAAATCCTTTCTTTTTCATGGCATACAGAATCTTCAGTTATTGCATTCACTAATGGACTTTCATTTGTATTTAGTTTTTGACAGCGTTGTTCAGCCTTGGTTATTAATATGTCATTACTTCTGCAGGTTTTGAGCCAATTCTAGAATTTTTGGTGTCTGATGTCTCCGCCTTTGTTGGGTGTTGAGGGGGTAGGTCAGGGCAATGCGTCTTTAGTGGCTTCTCAAGTCTCCATGGACTCTGTTTCTCCTACTGGCTTGGGATTGAAAGAACGAAATTACCTTGGATTGTCAGATTGTTCCTCAGTAGACAGCTCTCCGGCGTTGAGCATATCTGATGAGAGTAAGAGTAATCTAAATCTCAAGGCTACAGAACTGAGGCTTGGTCTTCCTGGATCTCAGTCCGCAGAACGAGATCCAGAATTTAATCTGCTGGTCTTGGGAAAACTTGATGAGAAACCCTTGTTTCCTTTGATTCCTTCTAAGGATGGTATCTGCTGCTTATCGCAGAAGACTGTTGTTTCGGGTAACAAAAGGGGGTTCTCTGACACTATGGACGGCTTCTCAGAAATAAAAGGTCCGTCATTTACTGAAGGTAATTGGATGTTTAATATGCCCAGATCTGATTCTGAAACTCCAAAACCTGTTGGACATGGGAAGTTTTTGGGCAATGCTAGTATTAATGTAATGCTATCGTCTGGGTCAGCTGTGACCCATTCTGCTGGAATGAAAGAGGTTCCTCTAAAAGCATCCCAAGGGGGGCATCATTTGAAAACTGGAACTAATAACAAAATGAACGGTTCTAACAACAATAGTAGTGCACCTGCTGCCAAGTAAGAGCAAATTATTTACTTCTAGGGGTTTTGACCCATATAAACATGGGAAAAGAGGAATAAACTGTGTTGATACAGTGTAGCACTCCGGAGCACTTTGCTTACTAATCTTATTTTCTCCATAGGGCACAGGTAGTTGGATGGCCTCCTATAAGATCGTTTAGGAAGAATACACTGGCTACCAGTTCAAAGAACAATGAAGAAGTTGATGGAAAACCAGGGCCTGGTGCCCTATTTGTTAAGGTCAGCATGGATGGCGCTCCTTATCTGAGGAAGGTAGATCTGAGAATATATTCTACATATCAAGAACTTTCATCTGCTCTTGAGAAAATGTTCAGCTGTTTTACTATTGGTGAGCTATATTTGATACAGTTTTAGTGGTATTTTGGTTAAATATTGGTTTCAGTTCTGTATGAAGTTTAGCTAATATCAAAATTACTACCCGTTTACCATGGATTAGAATTAACGGTTTTAAAACAATTCCAGGTCAATGCGGATCTCAGAGTACTTCTGGCAGAGAAATGTTGAGTGAGAGCAAGTTGAGAGATCTTTTGCATGGGTCAGAATATGTGCTCACGTACGAGGATAAGGATGGTGACTGGATGCTTGTGGGAGATGTTCCATGGGAGTAAGATCACATCCATTTCACTTGTTTAGTTTGGTTCTTGATTCTCTCTCTTTCCTACAATAGTAAATAATTGTGATACCGAAATGTTCTATTATCTGTTGTCTTGCATAAAGTGAAGGAGTAGAGATTTGATTAAACTCTAGCAGTTCTCATTGATAGGGATATGAGTTTATTAAGTTGTCATCTTTTTGCACTAAATGTTGTGCCATATAAAGCCATTGTTTAAGCTGTGCAAAGTGAATCTATACACCTGTCCAGTGATCATTGATGTTAGTCTTGATTTTCTGGGCATGCACATGCACAAATTATGTGGAGAACTCGCAGTACACATGCTTTCCGTTTCTTCGTCATTTGGCTAAAGTTTGGTTTATCATGTAAGATTTCACGCTAAACAGCATTTGAAATGAGAAGTTTGAAACTTAATTAAGCTCTCACGTTAATAAGATGGTTTCATTTCAAAACTTGCATGTTATATCAATCTTTTCTTTTTTTGAAATAAGCTTGTTAAGTGTAAGAAGGAATATCATAGGTAAGTAATTGCTACAATATGCACTGAAAATAAAGCAGCGTGTTTGTAAATTTCACACTGATGAACTTATCTTTGCACATGTAGTACAAATATTTGACCCTAAATATCGGTCAAATGTACCTTTACAGGAAATTAACCTTGATATCAAACCAGATGTCAGTAATACATGGGTTCTATTTATTATTTGCTTGTTGGTTTTACAAGTACATTGTTATGTGATCAGGTGATTAACTATGTTACCTGGAATTGACTTCCATATTTTATATGCTTTTCTCTCTAGATAGTAGCTCTTTGTAGTCTGTTCATTTCATATAAACCCTGGATATATTGAAGGTGTCCAACCTATCCCAACTTGATCAAAATTAATGTCAATATGAGATGCTGGGTTGAGGTTCATTAGAACTGCCTGATGACTGTAAACTGGACTAGATGTAAGCTGTTTAGTCCTCTCTTTTCACTGTGCTAATTATCTTGCTGGTTTTCATAGGATGTTTATCGATTCTTGCAAGAGGCTGAAAATCATGAAGGGCTCTGATGCTATTGGATTAGGTGTGTACTATTTGTTAATCCAATTTTTTACCATTTATACAAAATCTCTGCATCGAGACTAGGAAAAAGGATTGCATGTGCTTGTATATATACTGTAACTGGTTGTATCATGGAGATGTCAATTGCACCATAGATGTTTAAATTGTGGTAATTGATGTAGTAATGTGTTTTGGTCTCTACTTGCTAGAAACTAAATTTGTTGCGAGTAGTTTTGAGATTTACCCTGCTTCTGAATTGTAACTTCAGTGTCTGAAAATTATCTATATTTTGAATTTGCATTTGCATTTTCTTCTGTTTCTTTTGCTAAACAAGTGAGAAAAGCTGTTGCCTCATTTTCCATCATGATGACAAGACAAAGAATTATAAACATTTTGTTGTTGGTTTTGGTCCACAGCTCCCAGGGCCATGGAAAAATCCAAAAACAGAAACTAGGTTTTATGAGGGCATAATGAACTGCTTTCCAGCTGCTTAGTCTGAAGTGGATGGACAGAACAGAAGGTTAAATGGTTTGCAGAATTATTGAAGGTGACAGGATAGCTTGGGCTGGATTGCGGATCACGGTCTTAGATGCCTTTCTTGGCCTTATCTATATGTTTGATTGCATGGAGAAGTTGACATGTATAATGTTGTGAAGATTAATGCTTGTAAAGTTATTATTTCTTTATATGAATCCGAAGTGTTAAGTGCGATTTATTTTGATGAATGTGATAAAACCTGGTGAAAGTTGTGGTTTCTGACCTATTTATTTTTATTAACTGTACTATGATAATGTATCCCGGTGTTATCTAATATACGGGCAATGCTGGTGGAACATTGCAAACGAGAAAGTATTGCAGATGGCGTCTCACAGCCTTGGCAAGGAAAGGTTGGCTTATATATTCCTGAAGACCTATGTATGTATGAAGAACGAGAGTTAAAAGGGTCTGGTAAAATATTTCTAACCTAGTGTAAAGTTCTTGGTAAGCTGCGAGTGAAACAGAGGAATGGAAATCAGGGGTGGAGATGGGGTAAAGAATTGTAGCTCATTTCTTCACTCTACTAAAAGAAGTTCCTCTGTATTTTATAGGTACAACTTAAAAAGTGTGCTCAGGTCATGACTTTTAACGTATTGATCGAGGTTCCAACACAAAACGGATTGCTGCAAATTTACTTGGAATTCAAACGTAGTGTAACGTGTTAGCAGTCGTTTTGTCCAAGTTGAAAATATAAGAGTTGAATGCGAGAAAGATTTGTATATATATGCAATTAGGCACTCACCCAAGTCTTAAGGTCATGTTTCCCAAACAAAATCATGTCAAACGTCTCTGTACATAGGTCCTTCCCCTTCTACTTCAACAGTTGAAAAAAAAAATAGGTAGACTGAACTACATTCCTGACTAGGTGTTTGGTCAGAGACCTTCCGGAAAAAATAATAAAAAAGACACCTCCTTTGCATACAATCTTTTTTATGCCCTAACGAAATGATAAAAAAAAAATATTACCCAGTATAAATTAATTATTTGAAGCATGGATCACTCTCCACTCGAAATTAAATATTAAAAAGAAAACAGAGAATTAGGAGGGGAGGAGAGATTCCAAAATATCACCAAGTAAGGGATGGATATCAACTTTCTTGTGGGAAGATATTTCTTGATTTCTACTAATCAAAAGTGGGATTTTAGTGCATCCTTAATCAGCATCAACTAACTACTTACATAACTACAAAAGCAGCATATTATTATTATATTTATGGGTCAAACTTTGTCATGTATTCGGGATTCAAAAGATCATCATTTAGTCCATGAGTAGTTTCTTCGTCAGATTCAATGTTCAAGCATTTTAGAAAGAAAAGTTGGAAGTGGGAACAACAGCTGTACATATATATATATATATAAGAATTGATTAAGAAATCAGTGATATATATTCGTCGCAATTATTTATCCAGGCAGGCAATACCAACACCACTTAGATTGCATTATTATGTCATCTCAAATGTTCAAGTAACTAACTAAATAGGAGTAGGTTATAACTACAACTGCTCATGAGTAATTAATTAAGTTTTAGGTTTAGGTACACAGCTCGATATTCCCTCCGTCCGCCCTTCCTTAAGAATTCCATTTCAAAAGAATGATGCGTGTCTTAGGAGTAATAATAATTAAACCTTAAAGCTTTCATAGCATTTGGGTTTAAACTTGAAAACTTTATATTATTATACTTCCTTTGTTCCATAAAATAAATAAATAAATAAATAATGGGAGTCTCCTAGTAGGTAGGCCTTATATTGGACAGAGATTGATCCCTCCTCCCACTTCTTACCTCATTAAATAAGTATTTTGTACAAATAATAAATGCCAAGCTTCACATCACACATGTATGTATGTATGTATGTATTACATGCATGTGCCTGATCGGAGATGCCAAATTGCATGCTAGCATAGCACCGATGGCTACAGGCGTGCATGGGAACATATATATATATATATATTCTGGTTAGGGTAATACTTTGTCTTCCTGTGAAGATTATTTCATGTACGTGTTTCTTCCACTGCCCCATCTCATTTTCCTTCCTGCTCAGATTGAGACTCATCCGTTGAGAGTTACGTTACTAGTACAAAACTACAAATGCCAACTGTTTACGGCACAAGACACAATTATGTATGTATGTATGTTTCTAGGAAAATAATTAATTAAGCTCAACAAAATACTCCATACTACTAGTAATTGTTTTGTTTTTGTTAAGCTGCAAATTTTCATTAGACTTGTAGATTTTTTGACACTTTTTTTTTTATTATTATATATATATCAAAAACTAAATAAAAACTACTGTACTTCTTGTGTGGAAGGAATTTATATCCTATCCTATGGTCCATACAGATACTCCTTCGTCAAGGGCAGTAAATTCATCACCTACCAATTTTTTATGATTACAATCACGATAATTTATGAGGCTGTTGAAAAACAGCAGCAGCTGCTATAGAATTTGGTGAAACGAATGGTACTACTTTTCCTTCTTTATTATATCAACAGGCCAGGCCAGGAAGCAGTAGTAATTAATTACAAAGATTCAATCCATCTTGATATCAAGTGAAGATGCTTCCCAAAGTAGACTACATATTTCTATTAAAAATTACTTCTCTGTTTTGAAATTGCTTTAATGTATATATATATATATATATAAAGCAGTTAATTATTGAGGTTCATGACATGTGATCCAATAATAACCAAACATCTCAACCACCAACCTATGGTAACAGTTCTGTATGGACTCACTCACCTTGTATGTATGTATGTATGTATGTATGTATGCATGATTATATATAATAGTAGTAGTAGTAGTAGTGTATTTTATTAGAAGTTGGGACTTGTAAATAATGATCCACTTATTCTCATCCTGCGTATCCTTCCATGTGATAATGTGACCTCACCTAATCATATGCTAGTTACGTTTTAATATAAAATTAAGACCATGATATATTGATTATAATACTAATAATACTACTGTAGTTTCCTTGGTTATTTTTTGGGATACTCATACTATGTCGACACAAGCTTGCATCTTCATCTGTTATGTCTTGTTTGACCCGAATGATTTTTGATTTTCTTTCTATCAAATTACACGGTTTTCCGGATCATTAATTAAATTTAATATACTACAATTTTTTAGGAAATAAAAAATATTGTTATAAAACCTTTTTTTTTTCTTCTAAATATCTCAGATGAAAACCTTAATACATTATTCATAATAATAATAATAATAAAAAGTCAACAAATAAATAGAAGGAATTCAAAAATGAGCCTGGAATTTGTATCTTTGACTTTCATCAAGAAGCATGTTTTAGGGTTTAATTAGAAGTCGCATGAAACATGTTGAAGTAATAGGATGGTGAGAAGATTGAATTTAAATAAATAAAATTTTAAGTTTGTGTACAAATTTAAAATCACATAATTAATGTCTTAAATTAACAGTAAAAGTTGAACTTCAGATTATTATTTTTTTAAAGAAAAATTCTATGCAGACATGATAATTAGACATTAGTGGTTTGTCATTTCTATTATAATTTGTAAATATATAAATTTATAAAACACTCGTGTTCAATTATTATATCGGTCTTTTTTTAAAGTATTGAATCTGTCTCCATTACTCATGTAAACGGAGATTAGGAGGCCAATAAACTTAAGTTTTAACTATATGTATGTGAGGTTAATTAAGTGGATCTTCCATGTGAGATCGATGTTCTTTAATTTATCCCAAGTCATACAAGTATGATTCATCATAATTTTGGAAAATGACATTTTGGTCCCTGATCAGCCGCCCCTTCCTTGTGGACAAATTAATCAGGTTTATTAATTGGGATAGGATTAAAATAACCGACTTTCTTGATCCTACCATAAATCCCATGATCACGACTACTACTATTTTCTATTCCTTCTCAAGTCAAAAGGAAGACGAGGTGGGTACTGGGTACTGGGTACAGGGTAGGTCTCAGCGTTCGCATAGTAACTAAAAACATATACTACTACTATTATTACCTATTTTATTTTATTTAATTTAGTAGTAGTAATAGAGATAGAGAGTGTGGTCAAACTCAAGTGCATGTGTACCTTTAATTACACAAACAACACACATGCAATGCAATAAAGGCGTTTATTTTGGAATGCCATGCAATGCCAGATTACATGATATATTTTTCTTATTTGTGTTCCAATCAAATTATTAAGTCACCCAAACAAATAGTAATAAATCTCTCATTTTGTATTAAAAATAAATAAAAAATAAAAATAAGATAGTGCAATAAGTGGAATGATTCATTCCATTTTGGTTGAAATGAGTTATTCTATATATTCTTACTCTTAAAAGAATCAATATAATTTTTGTCATTTTAATCGTAATCAAACACAAATTTTTTTATTACATACAAATGAGTCATTCTATTCTCATATTTATTACTCCAATTCAAACAAAGGATAATGTGATACTCCGATTGAATTGGCAGGAGAAAGAATAAAAGATGGTGCGTGGTAAATTGAGAAAGAAAAAACAGATGGCGGTAATAGAGGGATTCGGTTAGTATAATTTTTTTTTTTTTTATAAGTTGATTAATTGACTAATAGAATATTAATATATATTAAATTTTATTTGTATGTCAATACTTTATTAATTAATTAACTAATTTATTTAAAAATAGAGAGATAGAGAGAGATCTGTGTATAGCTTAGCTAGCCACCAAATATGCAGACAGGCATACAATTTAACAACACGACGTTCTGATCACCTGCCTACATTAATTGACCCCTCCCCACTCCTGCAAACCAATGACTAGGTTCTAGGCTTTTCATTCTGACCCCCACGCCCACACCTATTAATCACGTGCACTCGCATCCTTCCTTACTACTATTACTTTATTCCTTCTAAAATTTAAATACATAATTTTAAATAATACTCCATATTTTTAAATATAATTAATATTAACTGAGGTTACATATTAAGAATTATTTTTAAAATGATACTACTAACAAGTTATAATATTAATATATGATGATAAAAAAAATATCTGGGATAACTTAATAGGTCGGTCCAGTTTTAAACCCGGAGAAGCCAAACAAATCGATTTTGGATGTGACCCATACATGTCCTTTCTATGCTAAGCAGTTATAGTAGTACTGAATTCCGTTATCATTAAATTAATTTTATGATAAATTAATTAATTAATTGATACAATATTGACATATTGAGAAAGAATACTTTATGTTTGTGTCGATACTATATTGATCAATTGACCAAAATTAACTTCATGTTAATCACTCTCGTAATAGTATTTTATTTACTACACTTGAGACTGTAAACGAGTCAAACAGTTCGAACTCGACTCGAAAAAAATACGAACGAGACTTGAATTCATTAATAATATGATTTAAATATGAGCATTAAAAATAGATCGAATAAAAATATGAGTAGAATCTGAGCAAGGTTATACTCAACTCGTTTAAGATTCAAACTACTCGAATTCTTGATTGTGATTCGATACAAACTCGATTAGATGCTCGATATATTCTCTTATAATACATACAAATTTAAATCAAATTAGGATAATTAATTATTATTATTTTGTTTTATTTTTAATTTTAATTGTGATTTTATATTTGTAAAGTGTAATAGTAAATATATTTTATCATTTCTAAGTAAAATAACAAATTTAATTTATAATTATATTTAGTATAAAACTAGTTATTATGTGGAGACTCGAATTCAAATTTTAATTTGAAACTCACAAGTAGTTTAAATATAATTCGATCGGAGTCAAATTGAATTTGAATAATAAATATAATTTTAATAATTTTTTTAAAATATAATTTAAAATCGAATACAAATTTATTATTTTAAATCAAATTCCTCAATGTGTTTCGATTTATTACATCCTTCCTTAATAAAGCTAGGTGTATTTGAATTTGACCCTCACTAACTTTGTGTAATTTACAACTAGTTTACTGGTATCAGACCTCTCTCTCTTATTGAAAACTTCACGGTGACAGTGACTACGTGGACCGTGCGATACAATCTCTAGGATGAATTCGCTCTTCCCTATGATTATGTATTTATTGTTGGAAAAATATTTCAGGAATAGATTTTAAAAAATAATAATGATAAAATTATGATCATTTTTATGATTTAATGTCAAATAATAAATTTATATACCATATATAGTACTCCCTTCATTCTTAAAAGATTATCGTTTTAAAAAAAAAATTTATTTCAAAAAATTTGTTATTTACAACTTTTAAGAAGAATAAATTATTTATTTTCCTATATTACCCATACCTTCTCTCATTGTCCCAAAAAATTCTTTCTCTTGTATTAATAGTTTTCAACTTCCCATAAAGGGGTAGTGATGAAATTTCAAACAAATTTTACTTGGTAAATGATACTTTCGTAATCTATGTGCCAAAACCTTAAACGACAATCTTTTAGGAACGGAGGTAGTATTTATTTAGAGTAAAAATGTATTACTTAGTGTTTGGTTAAAACATGAAGTGTAGCCTCCAAAGTATCCTTGTGAAAAAATACTGTAGCTCTCTGTTTTCTTTTTTCTAAATTAAAATAAATTGTGACGCCCCCAAAATAGATACACATCTCCCATTCTGAGTCGTCAAATACATGGTACAGAAAAACAACTACAACTTTATTAATACAATTGTGTCGTGCAAAATACGACAACACATCTTTGTGAGTTTAAATACAATATTGTCTTCAGACAATATCCACACCCAAATAAAGTCCTCATTATAATTATTGATGCACTTTATTTTATAAAATAGTGAGGACTACTAAAACAAATGACTATCTTGAATCATCACTCCACATACAATTTAGTCCTGCTAAATTCTTACCTCCACGAGAAAAAAATGGAATGGAAAAAAGGAAAATGGTGAGCTCAACTAACCCAAGATAAAGAACATTATGACTAAGATAATATACAATAAATTATCCTTAGTCTTCAACAGGGAAAAATCTGATAGAATACAATAGACAACAAGTTTTAGATCCACAACTACAGCGAAAATAACAATTCATTAAAAGAGTTAAGTAGAGAATGAAATCTATTATCATCTATGAATTTAAAAGTCCATCATCAATATTTTATCCCAGTAACATCAATTAATATACATCTTGAATCAAATATTCATCTTTGCACTACTGGGCCAAAGATATTCATTTCATATCACCGGTTGGTCGTGTTCATCTCAACACTGCTCATCTGCGCACCACGGGCCAAAGATATTCATCAGTAATCATACATCTTTGCACTACGTGCCAAAGATATTCATCAATATCATCATTACTTTGAATTTGAGGATGATGAAAAATATTTTAGAGAACGAATCCGAGAAAGGCGGAAGGACAAATATTAGGGATTAGTATTTCGGTTTATCCAAATTCAATAATACTCCATAATAACCAAGTGTGAGGTAGAATTCAAAAATAAAGATCAAAACATGGATACAATCAAAGATAAGTAACCATAAAAGACATTTGGAGAAAAAAGAGAAAAATTCATTTTTAGGTGAATAGTCCGTGATTCGTGAATAGTAAGTAGTATCGTGAATAGTCTTGAGTATCGTGAATAGTAACTTCCCAGAACACAAAAGTTCCAAATTTGATTAAAAAGTTCAAACCAATATTTCAAAGATAATGATATTGAAGAAAATAATATCATTTAAGAAAAAATAACATCCCTTACCTAAAAGAATCGAAGATTTGGAATGAAAGGTCTCAAGTGATCTTGAATGAAACTTATCTTGAACAAGAACTCTCAAAGTATCTAAATACTCACAAAATACGCTCGATAATATATAGAGAGAGAGAAAGCTTATGTTTTCGGTGTGATTTTCAATTCTAACTTAGCTCTCTATTTATAGGAAAATGTAGCCGTACCAAGCGGACTTGAATTTCTTACTGATGGCTTTTGTAAGATCCCAAATAATTAATAAATGAAATTTAATTTCCTCTAATTATTATTTTGAAATAGTAAGGGTTGATGTGATTAATGTGGATAATTTACGGGTAAAATACGCAAATATTTCAAAATACGCAGTGGTTATAAAATATTCATTGTTGTTGGGAATATTCGTTTGGTCGTGGAATATTTAAATGCTTGTGGGGAATATTAAATGACTGCCAGTAGCGACGTGTGTGGGCCCCATAACTAAAGCGATTGGAGGAAGAAAATGACAAATATAAGTTGTTTAAAAATAACTTGGCGTAGTTATTCTGGTTTACTGTTGTTGGAATACCCGGTGGTTAAAAACACGATGTCTGGCGTTGTTGAGCAGTAGCACTGCGGTATTGCACCAATTATTGACTCTTACGTGAAGGCACTACTCAATAATGGTTTATGAATTATTCGCATTCAGTTGTTTTATTTTATTGATTCAATAATTTTTGCGTTGATATTTTATATTCTTGTTGTTTTAATAATTGTCATTATTACACGGTATTTTTCATTGTCGAAACAATAATTCATATTATCTGAATAATATTATTAGATAACATTATTGGCAATGTCTAGAAAGTTACATCTAAGGAGAGGTTTTGTCACCTAAATTCTTGCCATGAAGAAGAGAAATTCTTATTGGAAAGCCCCTCTTTCACAGGAGGCCGCCTGGTTGTCGATATTGTGATTACGTAATATTATTTGTGAATAATTAATTATTGATTCATATGATGAGGAAAATATTGATTTTATGTGGATATAGATGGAGAAAATTTTTAATGTGACAATTGTTAAAAATTGAAATTTTATCTTTTTCGATAAAATAATTCATTTAAATATATATTATTATATTTTAATAATATAATAATGGTGATATTTTTACAACGAATGTGGGATATATGAGTATACGAGGAGGAAGAGTATTTTTGTTGCAATAAATGTTTAAAACATGTTAAACATGTCGATTGGACCCCATTTATTGGTGAAATTTGATTATAGCCTCTAAAATCACCCGTTTATGGATTTCGGTCAATTTCTGTTGGGAATTTAGAAAAACTTTCTTACGCAAAGTTGTAGAGAATTGGATTTCCTATAAAAACTCATGAGATTCGAATTTTCTGATAAAAGGGCTATTTATTGTGAATTATTGAAGTTCGAAGCTCAAAATAATTAATTTTGGAAGTTTAAATTATTTTAAATTAGAAAAACGTTTTTTATTTTCTTCTAGAAGGTTGGCATGTGTGAATTGCTGAGATTCAGATTTCAAAGAATACGTATAATATTTTTATAAATATTAATATTTTATTAAATTTTTTTCTGCTTTTGGTGTTCTAAGAATTTCTATAAATAAGTCTTGGGTTAGAATTGAAAATCACACCGTAAATGAAGTTTTTCTCTCTATATTATATTATCGTATTCTTGTGAGTATTTTGAGTATACTTTGAGTATTGCTATACGGTGAAAGTTCAAGATATATCTATATCCGTTAGATACAGTTAAAAATCTCGATCTTTCGAGGTAAGGATATTATTTTTTTTTCAGTAATGATATTATTTCTTCAATATCATTATCTTTGAAATATTGATCCAAGTTTTTTTTATCAAATTTGGAACATTTGGTGTGTGAGATTCTTATTCACGATACTGACTATTCACGATATCTGACCTTTATTCATCGAAAAAATAAAAAATTTCTTTTTCGTCAAAATATCTATTGTGGATACTAGCTTTGATTGTATCCATGTTTTGATCATTCTTGAATTTTACACCACTATGATTATTTTTGAGGTATTTTTGGACGTGGATAAAACAAAGTACGAATCCTTAATCCTTAATCCTTGTCATTTTGTTTCTTTGGATTCGCTTTCTTTAAAAAAAATATTTTTCATCATCCTCGGTCTTAAATGATGATATTATTGAATATCTTTTGGCCCGTAGTGCAAAGATGAATGATTTATGATGAATATCTTTGGCCCGTAGAAGCAACGATGATGAATGATTTTCGATGAATATCTTTGGCTCGTAGCAAAGATGAATGATTTTCGATGAATATCTTTGGCCCGTAGTGCAAAGATGAGCAGTGTTTAGATGAACATGACCTAATGGTGAATGTCCTTGGCTCGTAGTGCAAGGATGAATATTTGATCTCGGATATATATTGATTGATGTTACGGGGATAAAAATAGGCGATGAACTTTAAAATTCATACATAGAAGATAGTAGTTTGCATTCTCTACTTAACTCTTCTAATGAATTATTATTTCATTGCGAATATTGATTTAAAACTTGTTGTCTATTGTATTCTATTATATTTTTTTCCTGTTGAAGACTAACGATAATTTTGTTGTATATTATCTTAGTCATAATATTCTTTTTTGGGCTAGTCGAGCTCACCCTTTTTCCTTTTTGTTCCATTTTTCTTCTCGGGAGGCGAGAATATAAGCGAGATGCAGTCGGGGTATGGAATGAAAGTTCTAGGAGAGTTGTTTAGTAGTCCTCACCATTGTTGTAAAATAATGTACCAATAATTATGATGAGGATTTATTTGTATGTGGATATTATGCAGATGACAATATCCTCGTATTTAAACTCACGATTTTTACTATTGTAATAATAAAGTTGTAGTTGTTTACATGCACTGTATATTGACAACTCGGAATGGGGATGTAGACCTATTTTGGGGGGGTGTCGCGGTTGGTATCGAGCTTAGGGATATGATCTCTGGCGGAGATCGGGGAATTGAACTAGGAGGAGAGACGAGTAAATCCTTCGCTAAAGTGTGTCCTACCTAAGCTTATTTGATAGTTGGTCAATTATATAGGGATATTATGTGATATATTGATTTCCTTAATTAACCCTTATTTTATGACGGTGATTTGAGAATGTCGACCGAGAATATTAACAATGGAAATGAGAACGTGGAGACGCTCTGTCTTTCACCAACGAGGAGAACGTCAACAGTCAGTGGCAATGTTCCTCATGTGAACAAACACACCGAGTGAGCGAGATGATGAGCGAGGGGATATTTAGAAGCTTTTGCGGTTCATGCAAAATCGCAGACGAGGGAGACTCGTGTTCAAAACATAGGAGAAATGATAGCAATTCACGGGTTGTCACATTGCGATTCAAAGAGTTGGGACCACCAAAATTTAAGGGAAAGCGGATCCGATCATGGCGAGAAACATGGGTCAAGCAAATTACCAAGATATTCGATGTCTTGGGATGCACAGAGAGAACAGAAGGTTCCATTCGCCACCTTTATGTTAAGTGGCGAAAGCGGACTCTCTTGGTGGGAGTCTCGTGAAGCGTACTCCATCCAAACCGCTTTCAAAGATATCTTGGGAGACATTTGAAACTATTTAATGACAAATACTTTCACGAAAGTGTTAAATATATATGAAGGAAGTGGAGTTTATTAGGCTGAGCGAGAACAACATGGCGGTGTCTCGAAGACGAGTCGAAGTTTGCAGAGTTATCCGTGTTTGCACCTCATTTGGTGGAGAATGAGGAGCGATGACGCGGATGTTTTCGAGAGGTTTGAAACCCGGCATACGTCGATATCATCTCTCATAAATTTTCTCTATTCAGGATGTTGTTAATGAGGCTCAATTGTTAGGCGAGATAACGAAAGTCACGGTCAACCGAGGTACCACAATCGAGGATCATACCTAGGAGATAGCGATCAACAAAACAACAATAATCGGTGGAGAAAAGAAAAAGGCGGACAAAATGGTAACCACTCTGGTGGTAATCATGGCCATGAAAATAGAAGAAAGCGAAAGTCGGGAGGAGATTTTAAAAGAGGAGATTCAACAACAACCATGTGAAGACAGCAGCAAGCAAAGAATCGGTTCAAGGAGGAGAAACGACCACCGGTATATCTTATAAATGCGGAAAAGAGGACATATCGGTCCAAATTGCCCACGCAGCGATTCTGTGTATGCTATAATTGTGGAAAGGAAGGACATATCGCTTCGAGATTGCACAGTAGCGAAACCTAGTTCAATGGGGACGGTGACTCAAAAATCGTCCCGAAAAAAAGTCAAAGTCAACGATTCTGGAAGAAGCGTTTGTTGTGATTGGTCAAAATGTGAGGAACCCAAACGAGGTGATCACGGGTAAGCTATTTATAAATTCTTGTGAAGTTTATACTTTACTAGATATAGGTCTTTATACCCATTCATTTATCTCTCCCGCTTGTGCTCAACGTTTAAACTTGACTCAGGAGAAATTAGACTTTGACCTATCGTGGAAACTCCGTTAGAGAAACTTTCATCACATCCATCGTTTATAAATCTCGTCTAATCCATGTTGGCACCCCTTATCTTACCGTTGACCTTATCTCTTTAAAGATACTTGCTTTTGATGTGATTTTTAGGGATTGATTGGTTAACTACTCATCATGCCAAAATTGATTGTTTTCGTAAGGTTGTTAGCTTTCATATTCCTAAACAACCTGTTGTTCAATTCAACAACTAAACCATTAAAATCAATCAACGTCATATCTAATCATAAAGCTATTCGTTTATTAAAAAGCGGATGTCAAGCTTTCTTAGCCCATGTTATGGATTTGAATAAAGACACGTCAAAATTGAATAATATTCTGTTGTTATTAACTTTCCGACGTATTTCTGAAGAACTTCCTGGTCTACCCCAAAAGCGTGAAGTTGAATTCTTTATTGACCTTGAACACGTACAAAGCCCATTTCTAAAACCCCATATCGAATGGCTCTATTGAACTTCAGAGTTAAAGGTCCAACTACTGAGGAGTTGTTGGACATTGGTTTCATTAAATCTAGTACATCTCCTTGGGGTGCTCCTGTTTTTATTTGTAAAGAAGAAAAGCGGGAGTATGCGACTTTTTGTATTGACTATCGGGAATTGAACCATGTCACTATCAAGAATAGGTATCCTCACCTCGTATTGATGACTTGTTTGACCGATTGCAAGGAGCACAATTCTTTTCAAAAATCGATCTTCGATTCGGATATCATCAATTTGAAGATTAGGCGAGGATATTCCAAAGACCGCCTTTAGAACTCCCGATGACGGGCATTATGAATTCTTAGTTATGTCTTTCGGATTGACTAATGCTCCTGCGGCTTTCATGGATATGATGAACCAAAAGTATTCAAAGAGTATTTGGATCGGGATTCGTTGTTGTCTTTATTGATGACATTCTCATATATTCCAAAAGCCGTGAAGATCATGAGCACCATTTGAAGTTTGGTACTCCAAAGGCTTCGTGAAAACAAGCTTTATGCCAAGTTAAAGAAATGCGAGTTCGGCGAGGAAGTAGCATTTCTTGGGCATGGTGTCAAAACATGGAGTATCTGTTGACCCGTGAAGATTGAAGCAATACAAAGTTAGGAGCAACCAAGTTCGGTGATCAAGACGTAGCTTTTTGGGCTTATTTGGTTATTATCGGAGATTCGTGGAAGGGTTTTTCGAATCGCTACTCAGATTAACTCATCTAACTCGGAAGTATACAAAATTCGTTTGGAGCGAAGAGTCATGAGAAGAGTTTCAAGAGCTTAAAAGGAGACTTATTTCTAAGACTGTTTCTAACAATACCATCCGGTTCGGATGGATTTGTTATCTACAAATGATGCTTGGGCAAAGGGTTAGGATGTGTTCTCATGCAACGCGTGGGAAAGTCATAGCCTATGCCTCGCGACAACTTAAAGAATATGAGAGGAATTATCCTACTCATGATCTAGAGAGAGTAGCGTGATCGTTTTCGCATTAAAGATCTGGAGGCACTATCTATATGGAGAGAAAGTGAAGATATATTCGCACCATAAAAGCCTTAAATATTTCTTCACTAAAAAGAACTTAACACTTGGCAATGACGTTAGCTCGAACTATTGAAAGACTACGACCACACTATTCAATACCATCCTGGAAAAGCGAACGTGGTAGGCGATGCGTTGAGTAGAAGATCATATGCGAGGAATGAGTGCGATGATGTCAAATAATGACATAGAGCCAACTTTAATAGAAAAGTTAAGGTTGCTCAAGCCACCAAGGCGAAATGATGCATATGAAGAAGAAGAAAGTACAAGAAGGAGCTATTCCCGGGCGAGAATTGATGAAGAAGGTATACTTGAGTCCACTCCGGACTTTGTGTTCTAACGATTTCGATTTGAAGTACAAGATTATGATGGAGGCACACAATACACCATTTGCAATCCATCCGGAAGTACTAAAATGTATCGTGATCTTGACATACATTTTGGTGGAACAATATGAAGAGAGAGATTGCAAAGTTTATCTCAACATGTTTAACTTGTCAACGTGTAAAGGCGAGCATCAAGTGCCTAAGGACCATTCAGAACCACTTGAGATTAGAAATGGAAGTGGGAACACATTACCATGGATTTTTCACGGGACTTCCACGGTTTCTCAAGGCATAAATGCTATTTCGGTTATTGTTGATAGATTAACCAAGTCCGCTCATTTCTTGCCGAATCTGAAAGACTTATTCCCTGAACGTCTTGCTCAAATGTACGTAAATGAGATTGTGAGATTGCATGGCATGCCAAGTATCCATAGTTTGGATCGTGACCCAAGATTCACTTCAAGATTTTGGGTTAGCTTGCAAAAAGCTATGGGATGCGGATTTAAGATTCGATTCAGCATACCATCCTCAAAGCAGACGGACAATCAGAGAGGACTATTCAAACTCTTGAAGATTTATTAAGACTCGTGTCCTGAGACTTCAAGGCGATTAGGATAAGTATTTACCATTGGTGGAATTCTCCTACAACAACGATTATCAGCAAGTATAGGTGTGGCCCCATTCAAGCATTATATGGACGAAAGTGTCGCTCTCCAATATGTTGGGATGAGGTGGGTGAAGCAACATTGTTGGGACCCGAAAGTTAAGACGTATGACTCACCGAAAAGATCCAAATGATTCGACAACGTATCAAACCAAGACAAGATCGACAAAAGAGTTATGCGGATCTTCATCGAAAGGATGTGGAATTTAGTATAGGGGATCATGTATGTGTTGCGTGTTGCCCCATGGAAGGGAGTTACAAGATTCGGGAAGAGGGAAAGCTCAATCCACGATTTATTGGTCCATTTCAAATTCTTGACCGAAAGTAGGAAATGTAGCCTATAGACTCGCGTTACCTCCAAGTATGTCTCGTGTTCATAATGTGTTTCACATATCTCGTGACTTCGTAAATATGTGAAAGACCGAATCACGTTATTGAGTTAGAAACCGGACGAGATAGCCAAGACTTAACGTATGAGAAGAAGTACTGTCAAGATCTTGGATAGGAAGGAGCATGTCTTACGACGAAGGTCATACCACAAGTTAAAGTCTTGTGGAGAAACCATCTTATAGAGGAAATGACCAGGAGTTGGAAGCGAAATGAAAGCGAGGTATCCTCATCTTTTCAAACACCAGTACGTACGTCACGCCAATTTCGAGGACGAAATTTCATAAGGAGGGAGGTTGTAAGATCCCAAATAATTAATAAATGAAATTTAATTTCCTCTAATTATTATTTTGAAATAGTAAGGGTTGATGTGATTAATGTGGATAATTACGGGTAAAAAACGCAAATATTTCAAAATATGCAAGTGGTTATAAAATATTCATTGTTGTCGGGGAATATTCGTTTGGTCGTGGAATATTAAATGCTTTGTCGGAGAATATTAAATGCGACGGTAGCGACCATATGTGGGCCCCATAACTAAAAGCGATTGGAGGAAGAAAATGACAAATATAAGTTGTTTAAAAATAACGGCGTAGTTAGTTGTTCTGGATTTTTAATTGTTGGAATACCCGGTGGTTAAAACACGATGAATACGCGTTGTTGAAGCAGAGAATACACTCAGATTGCACCAATTATTGACTCTTACGTAAGAAGGCACTACTCAATAATGGTTACGATAATTCTTTGCTCAAAGTGTTTTATTTTATTGATTCAATAATTGCTGCGTTGATATTTTATATTCTTTGTTGTTTTAATAATTGTCATTACACAAGATATTTTCATTGTCGAAACAATAATTCATATTATCTGAATAATATTATTAGATAACATTATTGGCAATGTCTAGAAAGTTACATCTAAGGAGAGGTTTGGTCACCTAATTAATTGCGCGCCGAGAAGGAGAAATTCTTATTGGAAAGCCCCTCTTCCTGAGAACCGCCTCACGGTTGTCGATATTGTGATTACGTAATATTATTTGTGAATAATTAATTATTGATTCATATGATGAGGAAAATATTGATTTTATGTGGATATAGATGGAGAAAATTTTAATGTGACAATTGTTAAAAATTAAAATTTTATCTTTTTTACGATAAAATAATTCATTTAAATATATATTATTATATTTTAATAATATAATAATGGTGATATTTTTACAACGAATGTGGGATATATGAGTATACGAGGATGAAGAGTATTTTGTTGCAATAAATGTTTAAAACATGTTAAACATGTCGGTGGACCCCATTTATTGATCGAAATTTGATTATAGCCTCTAAAATCACCCGTTTATGGATTTGGTCAATTTCTTTGGGAATTTAGAAAAACTTTCTTCCGCAAAGTTGTAGAGAATTGGATTTCCTATAAAAACTCATGAGATTCGAATTTTCTGATAAAAGGGCTATTTATTGTGAATTATTGAAGTTAGGAAGCTCAAATAATTAATTTTGGAAGTTTAAATTATTTTAAATTAGAAAAACGTTTTTTATTTTCTTCTAGAAGGTTGGCATGTGTGAATTGCTGAGATTCAGATTTCAAAGAATACGTATAATATTTTTATAAATATTAATATTTTATTAAATTTTACTAACTTTTGGTGTTGTTAAGCGATTTCTATAAATAGGTCTTGGGTTAGATTTGAAAATCACACGTAAACTCAAGTTTTCTCTCTATATTATCGGCGTATTCTTGTGAGTATTTTGAGTATACTTTGAGTATTGCTATACGGTGAAAGTTCAAGATATAGTCTATATCCAAAAGATTACAGCTTAAAAATCGATCTTTCGAGGTAAGGGATATTATTTTTTCAGTAATGATATTATTTCTTCAATATCATTATCTTTGAAATATTGATCCAAGTTTTTTTATCAAATTTGGAACATTTGGTGTCTGAGTTCTTATTCACGATACTGAAGACTATTCACGATATCTGACTATTATTCATCGAAAAATAAAAAAATTTCTTTTCGTTCAAAATATCTATTGTGGATACTAGCTTTGATTGTATCCATGTTTTGATCATTCTTGAATTTTACACCACTATGATTATTTTTGAGGTATTTTGGACGTGGATAAAACACAAAAGTACGAATCCTTAATCCTTAATCCTTGTCATTTTGTTTCTTTGGATTCGTTTTTTTAAAAAAATATTTTTCATCATCCTCGGCCTTAAATGATGATATTATTGAATATCTTTGGCCCTGTAGTGCAAAGATGAATGATTTATGATGAATATCTTTGGCCCAGTAGTGCAAAGATGAATGATTTCGATGAATATCTTTGGCGCAGTGCGCAAAGATGAATGATTTTCGATGAATATCTTTGGCCCGTAAGCAAAGATGAGCAGTGTTTAGATGAACATGATTAATGGTGAATGTCCTTGGCTTTGTAGTCTGAGGATGAATATTTGATCTCGGATATATATATTGATTGATGTTACGAGGATAAAATAGACAATGAACTTTAAAATTCATACATAGAAGATAGTAGTTTGCATTCTCCACTTAACTCTTCTAATGAATTATTATTTCATTGCATGAATATTGATTTAAAACTTGTTGTCTATTGTATTCTATTATATTTTCCTCCTGTTGAAGACTAACGATAATTTTGTTGTATATTATCTTAGTCATAATATTCTTTATTTGAAATTTAGTCGAGCTCACCCTTTTCCTTTTTGTTCCATTTTTCTTCTCGGAGGCGAGAATATAGCGAAGATGCAGTGGGGTATGGAATGAAAGTTCTAGGGAGAGTTGTTTAGTAGTCCTCACCATTGTTGTAAAATAATGTACCAATAATTATGATGATGATTTATTTGTATGTGGATATTATGCAGATGGCAATATCTCGTATTTAAACTCACAGTTTTTATTGTAATAATAAAGTTGTAGTTGTTTTACATCAGCAGTGTATTGATAACTCGAGAATGGGGATGTAGACCTATTTTGGGGGTGTCGCAAACTTTACTTGCTACTATTGCCACCCACCACATTTGAAATAAAATTCAAAGACATTTCTTCACCAACCACAAGTGGGGCCCACTTAATTCTAGAATTTTCCACCAAAATTATTTATAACCCTAATTTCTGAAGCAGTCACATCTTAAAATTCATAACAAATCATTCGTTCATTTTTAACGGTTCAAAATTTGTGGACATATACTTAACTTATATATGTATAATATATCAAAAAAATCACAATCGATCCAAGCGGTCGATTAAAAATTATAACTCACTTAATATATCATAAAAATCTTGATTTAATTTTTAATACCTCCATTCAAACAAAAATCTGAGATAAAACACCTCAACATTAACTCCTTCAATTATAATCACATAAAATAAATAAATCCATCATTTATATAAAATAAATATTTCCTTATCATATAAATCAATAATTAATTATTTACAAATAATATTACGTAATCGTAATTTATGACAACGAATAGTTTCAGGAAAGAGGGGACTTTCCAATAAGGATTTCTCCTTACTGGTGCGCAATTAGATTTCCTAACATCTCCTTGACAGAACTTTCTAGACATTATCAATAATGCTATCTAATAATATTATTCAAATAATATGAATTTTTGATTTAATAATGAAAAATACAGTGCAGTGACAATTATTGAAACAATAATAATATAAAATATCAACGCAAAGAATTATTGAATCAATAAAATAAAATGTTGAAAAGTAATTATCGTAATAATTATTGAGTAAAGGCCTTTTACGTAAGAATCAATAATTCAAAAATTTGTCGCAATGCTATGTCTTCTTGTGCAACCACGCCAGATTATTATATTTTAACCAACGGGTATTCTAACAAATCTTAACTTGAGAATAACTACTGTGTTATTTATATAAAAACTCAAACTTGTTGTCGTTTTCTTCATCCGGCAGCTTATTTCATTATAGAGCCCACCACGAATGGACGCGTCGTCGTCAGACAAATATTCTCCCACAACAAGAATATATTCCACCACCAAACGAATATTCCCCAGATAAAAAATGAATATTTTATAACCACTTGCTTATTTTGTAAAATTTGCACATTCCACCCATAACCAAAGTATTATATCAAATTAACTCCTTATTATTTCAAGATAATAAATAGAGAAAATTTAATTTTTTATTCATAATAAGATGGGGTCTTACATAAATAATACTCCCTCCGTCCCATAATTATAGGCTGATTTCTTTTGGCACATAGTTTAAGAAAATCAGTTTAAGTTAATTTTTAACACAAATTTTTCATATATACCTCTTAATATAGAATTAATGAATACATTAATTACTACTTACTTATCACATTGAAACTCTTAACTTCATTGATTGTTGGTACAATTGCCTTTTATACACGAAATATGTTAAACTAGTAAAGCCTAAAAAGTTGAATTTTTTTATTGAGAATACAACAACATTAAAATGTGGTGATAAAAATAATGACATTAAAGGTTGTTTCTTCAAAAAAAGAGTAATAGTTGAATATTTATTATAAGGGCATAAAAGTAAAATAATGAACCAACTAAATTTTATAAATAGTAAGTAGTCTATATATTGAGACATCTGAAAATGAAAAATCAGCTTATAACTATGGGACGGAAGGAGTATGAAATTTCTTTATATACTATAAAAGTTGTGCACAAATAATATAAATTAAGAATTTTTATGCACATAGTATTATTATTCCAAAATGTTTTTTAGTTTAAATAAAAGTTCGTTATTATTATAGGAGTAGTAGGTTTAAAAAAAATTTGAAGTCATTTAAGGTAAATCAATTTCAAATAAGTAACCAACCAACCCCCAACAAACTTGAATTTAAAGTCGAGTCAAAATTTAGAGAAGGTACTCCTACGATAATTAGTTGGAATCTCCACCACATACGTATGCATGCATGTATGTATGTATGTATGTATGTATGTATGGAGACTGAAGGAAGTGTCGTTTTTATAGTGGAGTAGCACAGTGGAGATTAATTACTACATTTGGGATGGGCCACTAACTAACATTTACTACGAAGGAACATAATAGAGTAATTAAGAGTACTCCACATTGTTAGAATTATTGGTCAATATCATTGATGATCCATATTGGCCATTATTCTCACCCCTCCCCCTCATACCCATGCCTATTACCATTACCATTACCATTACCATTACCAGTTATGTTGTGTTTTCCAATTTGAAGGATTGGTAAATCTTAGGGTGCCCTGTCCATTTTATGGTCAGTTACAACAGATGTCGTTGCAAAGGACAAAGGTCATCGGTCGGTTACCCCTGTATTCCTTCCTATGGAAATGGAAATGGAAATGGAAATGGACAGAAGATAAGATGAGGAGGGTAAAGAAAGCCACCCACCAGTTGACTTGGTTTGGCACGTTAAATCTTAAAAAACCTCCACTTGCCGGTGAAAACCATTGCCCACCCCTATTTTATAAATATAAATAAATAAAAATATTTCACCTCGTAATGTAAACCACCCTTTTTCTTCAACTTCATAGATAGAGATAGAGTGAGAGAATGGTGGTGTGTATTGACACAAGTATAAAGAAAAAAACATAGAGGAGGAGAGATACTAACATGTATAGTACTACTATGGTATACTAGTATAGAGTATAGGTAGAACTAGAAGGCGAAGGAAATTAAATGTCAAATATTGAGGCATTGGATGGATATCCATATCATAATCCTAATTCCTAATAGATAAGAGAAAGTGATTTTGTCTTCATTATCAATTCTATGTTTTCCCTGTAAACCTACTACTGTCTCCCTACATGTCTTCTCTCATATATTAATATTAAAATAAAACAAATAGCTATCTTCTTCTCCATCATTTATCATATTTATCCCTACAGAAATTTTTATACTAAACTACTTACAGATTTTCAAACAATGGTTTTGGGATGGCGTAGAGCGTTTTGTACATCAATTCCTCGCGATCCAGAGCCTCTCGTTATCAAAGAGAATCAAGAACAACACCACAACCATCAACACACCAATACCACCAATCCCAGTCCAAAATTAACTAGCAAATTTGGCGGATTCTTCTCCAATCCTTCCACACCTCGCTTGCACACTCCGCTTGTATCCACCCGTTATCCAACCACACCTACACCTACGCCAACCGTTCCGGCACCATCACTGCCTGATGATACCCCTAAGCTCCAATGTAAGACGATGGTTAAGAACAGCCCTAAATTTTTCCATCGCTCCTCTAATCCATCATCTCCTCACTCACCATCAACTTTATCATTCCTCAAATCCAGCCTACGCCTTTCCAAGGTAAGAATCTTCTTGTCTTGTCTGCTCTCCTCTCCTCTCCTTTTTCATCATTCTAATTCCACAGTAGAATTTTGTTATTATGCATAAAAAGTTTACAGTATTCACTTTATTCAACTTTTTCTTTTGCTTCTTTTTATGTTAGCAGAGTCGATGTGGAATATGTTTACAGAGTGTGAAGACGGGGCAGGGAATGGCCATTTTCACGGCGGAGTGCTCTCACACCTTTCATTTCCCCTGCATTGCCTCCCACGTGATGAAGCAAAGCCAGATGGAGTGCCCTGTTTGTAGCTCAATTTGGAAAGAAATGCCTCTTTTGTCCATTCACAATCAGAAATCTTCTTCTTTAGTTGATCAAAAGATGAGGGAGATTGCTGCAAGCATAGATGTCAATATTAAAGCTAATAACAATGAAAGGAAACATTATTTGAGGTCTGATTTGAAGGTTTATAACGATGATGAACCTTTGATGTCTCCTACTTCTGCAGCTCGGTTCAATCCCATTCCCGAATCCGATGAAAACGGAGATGAAGACGGCGAAATCGGAGGAGAAGAGTTCCAAGGCTTTTTCGTAAATGCGAGTACTAGTCCAATTGGAATGAACTCCAAAAATGTTGAAGTGAGGTTGTTGCCGGAGGCGGCTGTGGTGTCTATTGGTCGGAGTTATAAGACCTATGCAATAATTTTGAAGGTAAAAGCTCCTCCGGCGCCGGAGAAGACGTCGCGTAGAGCTCCTATCGATTTGGTTACAGTTCTTGATGTGAGCGGAAGCATGAACAGCGAGAAGATGCAGATGATGAAGCGAGCGATGAGATTGGTTGTTTCTTCACTATCCTCTGCCGATCGCTTCTCCATTGTGGCGTTTTCCGCCACCTCGAAGCGGTTGTTGCCGTTGAGGAGAATGACTACAAACGGCCGGCGATCGGCGCGTCGAATTATAGATGCGCTGGCTGTGTTGGAAGGAACTTCTAGTGCGAGCGACGCGCTGAAAAAAGCAGCAAAGGTTCTAGAAGATCGACGGGAAAAAAATCCGGCTGGTAGCATTATGCTCTTATCCGACAGACACGACGATCGATCATCCGCCAACCAACGGCGGCAATCATCATTCGTGTCCTCCACTCGACACGCCCACCAGGATATTCCAGTGCACTCAATTGGATTCAATCATGCAGGAATGTGTGGACACGCGCCAACTGAAGATGCCTTTGTCAAATGTGTGGGAGATTTACTCAGCATAGTGGTTCAGGATCTCAGGCTTCAGCTGGGGTTCGTTTCCGGTTCAGCTCCGGCAGAGATAGCAGCGGTCTATTCATACACATTCCGGGCCGCCGCTCTCGGGTCGGATTCAGCAAAGGTTGGTAACTTGTACGCAGAGGAAGAGAGAGAATTAATGGTTGAACTGAAAGTTCCATTATCTGCAAACGGGGCCCACCATGTACTGTCCGTCCGATGTAGTTACAGAGACCCGTCAACTCAAATGGTAATGCAGGGTAAGGAGCAGGCTCTCCTGGTTCCACGTCCACAAGCCGTCAGATCATCTGCCCCAAGCATCCAACGGTTGAGAAATCTCTTCCTCACTACCCGAGCCTTAGCCGAGTCACGAAGATTAGTCGAGCGGAGTGACTTAACCGGCGCACACCACATGCTGTCATCAGCTAGGGCTTTGCTGTTGCAGTCGAGCTTGGCTTCCACAGAAGAGTTTGTTAACGGCTTGGAAGCCGAGTTATCGGAGTTGCATGGGAGGCGTCAGAGTCAGAATCAACAACCTGCGGCAAATTTAGTTCCGCGAAGGGAAATTGCTTTCGTGGATGAGAAGGGTGAGCCGCTTACGCCCACATCAGCTTGGAGAGCCGCAGAAAGATTGGCTAAAGTGGCGATTATGAGGAAGTCGTTGAACAGAGTAAGCGACTTGCACGGCTTTGAAGACGCCAGATTTTAGGATCATATAAGACAAAAAAAAATTGGATCAAGAAAATTTAAAATAAATTTTTTTAAAAAAAAAAAGTAGAGAGAAGAGTGAGAAAGTGGGACCAAGGAGTATAATAGCGACAAGCGGTACCCGACGTCTCGGGCCTTTCTGCAGAGTGAAACAGAGTCAGAGAAAAACCCCACAGTAGGCGATTGATTGGCGTGGAGTGCTCTCTAGTTTTTTTTTTTTTTTAAATTTAGTCGTCCAATATTTTGTTATATTTATATTTATATATATATAGTAGTAAATTAGTACTAGTTAAAAGAGTACATTAAATAGAATGATTAGAATGAAAAATGGATTTTATTTATGAATAAAGAAAGTTGAGAAATGTGAATGGTGGATGATTTGGGCCTTGGGCCTTGGGGGAAGGTATCTATTAAATATTAGTCTCTCTCTGTTGTTTCTTTGTGTTTATATATATATATATATATATATATATATATATATATATATTTATTTATATAATTCAATAGTATTATTTTTCTTCTTCTTCTTTTGTTTGCTAGTTTTGGGTGTGATATGATTATGTTGGAATGAATTAGGAGCATATGAATGCATATACTCATTCTTTTAATTACTACTAATAGTTTACTTTACCATGTCGATGAAATCAAAAAATGGCTTTGTTTTCCTAAAGTCAAAAGATGGGTGTAGGCGTGTAGCTGGCATGTTGGACACCATAATGAATGTCTTGGGATTAATTAGGAGGACAAGCATTACAAGGGAAGACAAAGGTTTTTTCCTTGATGAATTAGATGAGACCGTTACATTCTACTACAACATTATTTTTTGTTAAAATAATTAAATAAAATAATGCACACATGCATATTTGTGTCCCTCCACTTAAATTTTGATACTTAATTTTTTATTTAACACTAATTAATTTTAAAATTAAATAAAATGATATGTGTCAAAATTTAAGTGGAGAGACTCAAAGAGGACAGAAAATTTGAGGATAGAGGATCTGCTCTCAAAATAAGTCTACTATCACACATGAGATTTTAGAAGAGAGTGGTGCTGCGGGCGGTTGGTGAGGAGTTATTATTGAACCCAAATGCTCATTGAGATTGAGAAGATGCTACCAGAATTTCTGGTATATGAGTGGGTGCCCATCCCTACTCTAATCATTCTTGTAATCAAGTCAGAGTTTCAGATTGGTAGGAGAAACTACTTTAGTTGGAATTAGTTGCAATGGGAAAATATGTCTACTTTACGTAGCTGCTCATCATTTCCTTCTGTATTATTTCAGGATGCAATTAAATATAATACTTATATTTTATCCAAAGAACAATGGACCTTTGGATAGAAAAATGAATGATTCTCCAACTCTTGCTGTTTAATTAATCTCATATATATATATATATATATATATATATATATATATATATATTCAAATGTTTCTTGGATGGTATTACCAACGACCAACTACGAATGAATACAATTTGAATTACTAAAGCCTATTTATGCTTATGACAAAATCTAATCCCAAGGCAAGGAGGGTCACTTCCATTCAAAATCAGCATAACATATCCATAAACCAAATAAATATAACCATTTCCACCTACCCAACATCTTTATTCTTTCGAACAACAAGAAATGGATGCACAGAAGAAACCCATCAAACACTATTCCAGCAGCAAATAAATGCAAGGCTAATGTTAATATTAGCGAGACAAGACTACTCCAGCTCGCTCTACGCATTAGAGTCCACAATGTCAATAATTTTGTACAAACAGCTTTGACATTTTCCATTACAGAGGATGTGCAAAGCATTTCTATTTACATCAAAGACTACACAACATACCAACTTTGCATGCATAACACTACATGACATAATTAAAGTTGTGAGGGAGAGGGAGGGAACTTAAGAGTCTTCGACAAATACAATGTACATGCCAGTATATACATCAGAAATACAGTTGCCTACACTGAGCTACTTCAACCTCAGACGGGCAGTAAGGGCACTTGAAACGTCGAGTGCTGTTGTTCTTTGACAACTTTGTGATAGACTGTTTGCAGAGCACATGCCCACATGACAACAACATAGGTGGGTTTTCTTCGCTGGCCTGGTCCCGGCTTACTGGACATACAAAGATGGAATGAAATTGAAGCTCCCTGCCTAAATCCACTGGCACAGGTAAATGCCTCATAGACTGCCATTCCTGCTTCTTCCCTATCATCACATTCATCAGCTTCAGAAGAGTTGGCAAACCTTGAACTCCAGCTGCAATAGTAACACCCAGAGGGCTCTCAGAGGATTGCCCGAGAAGGTTGCAAAACTGCCGGGTCAGCTCCTCTGCCAATTTCTCCCAATGGGTTGGTGATAATAATTCAGAGTATGGGGAGGAATCAAGCCTTCCAGCCCAAAGTAAACATGCCATGAGCTTTTGGATTTCAGCCATATGAACGGCAGCAAACGGCGTGAGAAACGTTCTGGCATACTTTAGAGCTTCATCTCTGCCTCTCTTCTGCAGAATTTCCATAAACTGCAAGCAATGAAGCTTCAGCTCAATGTCTGATCTGTTTTCAATAAGTTTTTCACGGTTGCTTGCAGCCCAGTTTAACGCTGGCTCTAGGTCTCGAGATCTCATTGCTTCAAGTATCTTATACATTTCAAGAAAAGGAGATTTCTTATCAGCATATTCCGGTTCCCGCGCTTCGTCAGTGAAGCAATCCCCAATATCAAATAGGCCCTCCCTATAAAAGTGGCTAGCAATTATCTGGTTGACTGTGCGAATATCAAAATCAACGTTTCTGTATGCTTTCGATATATCAGGATTGAGGGATTTCTCAAGGAGCTTTGTGTATTTGCTCAGAGCAACATTTAATTCCTTCTGTGTGCCTTCCAGCTGACTGAGTGGGACAATCTCTTTCAACTTCAATTTTAGGTCAGCAAGGATCGACTTGTGATCAGGTTGGGTCATGCTATCATTGACTGACTGCATTCTTGATAATGCCTGTTCGATCTCTTGGCTCATTTGTTCAATCACTTCTTGAGATTTAGAAGAGGACATTTTTTGCTTCTTTCCAACACGATCAAATGCATCTTTAATGGTATTCAACTCCATATTCCCAATGGCTTATGCTTCTTGGCTTTACTAGCCGACTTCAGCAAAGGCCACCCACCTACAAGAAACAAATGAAATGATATAGTCCCATAAGTAACCAGTTGATCCACAAACTTTCATCATCATGCAGTTAAGGACCAAATTCTCATTTACAACAAAGGGGATATCAAGCATATTACATACTAAGATTGGACTTTATTAAGAACATGATCTCAAATTCTCAATATAGTGGGCAGCTACGAATACCTATAAAATCAAAAATATGACATACATTTAAGAAAGCATACTAACATTCAACTTTATTAAGAACACGGCCTCAACATAGTGGGCAGAAATGAATGAACTATGAAATCAAAAGTACATGTTGGTGCCAGTACTTATAAAGCGTCACGGAGAATTGTAAAGAAAACCAAGAGTAACTAAGCTCCTTGGTATTAATCAATCTGACGAAAGAAAGCTTATGAAAGATAACTAAAAACTAGATCCAAATCCGGGGAGTTAAGTTTCAAGATTCTGAAACACAAAATGGAATGCCAAGCTACTTAAGATCTCAATCTAGACATGCGCGACAGAAGGGGAGCCCAACCAAGATCCCCTATTTGTTATGCATATTTTCACAACAAACTATCGCCAAATACTGAGATAAACGACAAATTAAAGACAAGAACACAAGATTTAAGTGAAAAACCCAAATCGGGAAAAAAAAAATAATGGCAGGATATCACTATATCAAAATGTGAATACAATCTGTGAAGAGAAATCTCACACCACAAAACCCGAATACACCCAAACTGTTTCTCTCTCTGAAGGAAGCTAAAAACTGTGAAAGAAAGGAATACAGAAACCCTAATACTAATAACATACATGTAGTTGGACTACAAACATAACATGTCCATACCGCAAGGGCGAAACCCCTGCACCACCTTTTCCGAAGTTTGGAACCCTAAACCCACCTCTAAACCTCATCTTTCTTTTCAACTGGGAGTCAAAATGTCGGATCTCATACTAGAATTCGAGACACATAAACACATATTAAGTTTCCCCATTGGTTTTAATAGAAATTATAAACTGCATTCCCATAATGAGCATGTTTCTGAAGACCACACAAACATTTCATCTTGATCAATCAAACAAACATAATGCTCAAGGCTATAGCTATGTTTCAACAGGTCATCCATTATTTTCTTGTTTGGAACCCCATCCTTCTATACTTTTCCCTTCCCCATGGATGTCAGTCCATTTTAACACAACTACACAGGTATAGTATACAACTTAAATTCTTCCTAGACTTTGCTAACTACAGTCAGACACTTAGCTTATGAATTATCATATATCTTCTTCATCTGTTTTACAGTACAATGAAAAATAGCCCTTCACATGCTATTTGGTAGTAAGAAAATAGATAAGGTTAAATGATAATGATACCCAAACCAAAAACCAAAAGCTTATCCAAGTAATAGACGTTCTTCTGTGTTGCTTAGCTTCTCGAATTGTTATCAGATCTCAATGGTTACAACAGTGAGATTTACACTTGTATATTGTGCTTGCATATCCTTTGAGGTGTAAAAGGATAAGAACTTTCATTGTTTCCTTCCCATTGGGATGTGAAAGGACTTTTTGTCTTTTGTGCCCTTGTGCTAGTGGGTGAGCCAATAACTTCCTTGATGTTGTATCACTGGTCAATAATTTTTTTTAAAGCAGAATTTTTACGACGACAATTTTCTACTACTTATCTTTGTGTGGCTCCCTCGAGATGGTGCATAGCCTGTGTCACAGCCTCACACATACCTACTAACGTTCTGCAAAAATTGAATTTGTACTGAACAAGTTCTACAGAAAATTCTCAGCCTATGTCATTCCTGAGGCAATGAAAGTCCTCTTTAGTTTCTGGATACTCTTGGTTAATGTGAATTATAAGTTAAGAAACCACAAACAGATTTTCTGGATTTTTGTCTACTTTTACAAACCTGCCAGAAAAGTGTAAACATACCAAACTTTAATGATTAGTGCCATTCAATGCAAACATATGCAATAATATAACTGGTTAAAAATAGGGTGTCTTCTCATGCTTCTCTTTAAACCAGGGAAGGCCTATGCTACAGTAATAAAAAGTACATTGAGGTTCCAACAGTATACAGCCAAAAACGTTTCTTAAAAGCTCTTACAAATTTATTAAAATTCTACTGTTTTGACTTTTGAGCATCTCCCGTGGTGGGTTAAAATTTTAAATTAAAAAAATAATAATTTGTTTTAGTAATGTATAAATGAGAATGGGATATAATTAATGATGACTTGTCCAACATGGAAATCACGTATTATGCATATAGATGAGTAGATGCACAAAAGGTATAAAGTTTGTAGCAATCTCAAAAGCATATCGGGACAAATTACAGATAAAACAACATCAAATGATTAATAGTGGATGACTGAAGAGAAACATGAAATGAGATATCAAGGCAGTAAAAAACAAACTGCTAAAAAGGCTTTAGTTAGGACTAACCATGTCTTGCACAATTTCAGATTATGTAAATCAAAAATGAAATTCAATTCCAAAGCTGGTAGTTAGTTTGACATATCGACAAATCAAATTAACTATTATAACTAAGAAAGTATAAGAGCACTGCTCAAACTGCAGATGTTATTAAATCATAACTACTTACACGGTATAAGTACGAGCTAGTCTCAAGTCAGGCATAAGTGAGCTAGTCTCAAGCCGGGCTTAATTGAATCGATCTCAAATAATGAAATAAAACAAAAAATGGGTAGTACGAGCTCGAACACAACTGAGCCAAACCAAGCTCGCGAACAGCCCTGTTCACTTGTATTCCTAAAATTTATCCAACAGCAACTCCAGCTCATTAAAATAGTATTTCCTTTTCATCCGTCAATAAAAATACTTCCTGCTAAGAATTTAGGTCGAGAACTTATTTTTTATGAAAATATATTTAGTCTCTTTGTTATTTGTTTTATTAAATATTGGATATTCACTAAATACATCATTTACTCATCAGGCCAGTATCAAAAGGAAATTACAGAATACAAAGATCTAGTTATAGGGAAACAGCAGTTGTAAATCTCCATGCGGACGAGTCTGGCTGCATAAATGCGATCAGCAGTCCTGTGAGCTGTGATGTTACCAGAAAATAAGATAATCGCTTATAATTGTGCTTGACAAATTAGGCATACTTATATGCACAAAAGAAGCACAAGTTATGACTCAGTCTTGCTTAATGCACATATTAAGTGAAACAGTTTTACTTCTTCGTCTTGCACATGCCGAGGTAATAGCAACAAAAACTCATTTAAAACATTTTTTTGCAATACATGTATATCTACCCGCACTATTTGTTGTATAAAGGCCCAAAAAATGGGATTTCCCTATTAGCCTCGTTAATTTGGGGACAGGCGGGTGACTTATGATGAATAAATAGAGGATGAGCTTCAAGAAAATGAGTTGAAGTTTTTCCAACGCGGAACCACCCATTACAGGGGAGCTAGATAAATCTTCCTACTTTTTATTGTCGACTTTCATTGAGAAGTAGAATACAACATATACCGAATCAATTATATTACAAGATTTAGTTAACAGGAAAGAGATTCCTTAAAAGGAGAGACAAACCCTCCTATACCGAATCAAAATCACAAAATAAACCAAAAGGGATGAGTATATTGCCAATCACCGGTAATTCACCAATTAGGAACACAGTACCAATACATTGACGCGAATAAAGCAAAGAAATGTAACCAAAGCTCACTAATTGTACAACATAAACTTAAATTTATATGTCCATCAAACCACCATTAGAGAGTCCTGATCTTCAACAAGGCCAGACTTAACAGAAACCAGATCATTAAACAAAAAAAAAAATACTTCAAAATATTAGTAAAGGTTTCAGATCGAAACACATAAGCTTATATAGGTATCAGAATAACAAAATGAGGATGTCTTTTCTGTATATGTATGCGTATATATATGTGCAGAGAAAAAGAGAATCTTGTCTTACCAGAAGCAGGCGGAAACGCGACCAGGCTATCGAAGAAGAAGTGCGAAACTTTGGCGAGGAGGGAAGTAAACGCTTGAGATAAAATTTATGGAAAAAGATATATATAAGTTTATAGTTTTTAGATTATTGGTGATAATTTGTTTGGAGTGATTGTATAATAAATACACCCGCTTATAATTTTTACTTTCTACTATTTTTATTTTATATTAATTTTATGTATTAAAAAATTTTGTAAATTATAATTCAGTCTAATTTTATCATTAAACATCAAAAAATTATAAGTAATACTTATATTTACGTAGTCGACAATTAAAAAGCCATAAAAACTCCATTAATTTCGTTTATATCCTTTTCCCCTGCTAAGAGGCAATTGTGTACACTGTTTATTTGGAGAGCTGGTTACTATTTTCATAAAGAAAAATTAATAATTTTTTTATATAAAAGTGGGATTCACTTATTATTATAACTTTATAGAAATATTAAAAAAAAAAAATTGGTTAAAATAGCAATTCCCATTTGAGAATAGTCGAGTTTTCATTTTTTTTTTTGTTTTCCAATATCTTTTTTGGTTGAGAAATACTACACTATGGATACCTGTAATTAATTAATGCGACCTTCCTTGGGGTCACAATACTTAAATAGTAATGTTAGTATTAAACTGATCTCAAATGATGTAGAATTATAGTATATAGTATTTTGATGATTATATAAATAGTAATGATTATTTGTAGAGGACTTGTATCATTTCTTCTTATATAAGGAATTCATTTACTCCTTGTTAAGAAATCTAATCTTGTGAATATGATTATGAGATGTCATGTCTCCAAACAACTAGTTTAATAGGCTAGCAACTTTATTGAAGAGCTGACCAATTTTTATCCAAAGCTACAGATAATCCCTCCCGCCCTAAATCTAATACGTTGTGCAAGCAATTCCATGCAGTACTATACAAAGTCAATCTGGTCCTCTCCAACTTCCTGCACGCTTTAAACATTTGAATTTGGAAGTAAAGGGTAGTAGGACTTTGAAGGAACAATAAAGTAACTGTGTGATTTACAAGTTGTAAATAAATTGAGTTGCTGACCAACTAGAAGTTGAATACTTATCAATTTAACTATTTATCAAATAGAATAATTATAAGAAAATTGAATACTTTCATTTCATAAAATTCGGAGTCTCACATACCCACCTCCTCTTTGCAAATGATATTCTCATTTTTTTGTCATGGTACTGAGTCCGTAAATATCATTGAATCTTGTATAAACTTCTTCTCCTTATACTCTAGACTCATACTTAATATGCATAAAAGTCAATGCTTCCTTGCCAATGTTGCACCGGCTACTGCTCAAGAAATCATGTCTATTCTTGGTTTCTCGGCTAGTACTCTCCCCATCAAATTCCTTGGAGGTCCTCTCATATCATCAAAGTTCTCTTGTCGAGACTGCATTCCTCTAATCAACAGAATCACTCAGAGAACATTTTCTTGGGCATCAATTGCTCTTGCTTATTCGGGAAGGCTTCAACTTATAAAATCTGTACTATTCTCGATTGAATCATATTGGAGCAGGCACTTTATACTTCCAAAAACTATCAGCAAATCCATCCATTCTATCCTTAGCAGATTTCTTTGGAAGGGTCCATCCTTTGCTAAGTATGGTGCAGAAATGGCCTGGCACAATATCTTCCTTCTAGTTAATGAAAGTGGACTTAGTATCAAAAATATTTTGGAATGGAACAAAGCTCTCATCTTGACTCATCTTATTAACATCATCAAATTCCAACCATCATCGTATTTGGCTAACTGGATCAAAGTTTTTGTGCTCAAGAGTAAATTTTTTTGTCAAATTCCCATACATTGTGACTTCTCCTGGATATGTAAGCAAGTCCTTAAATTACGTCCCACTGCTTTGCAATACATAAATTATCATATTGGTCGAGGAAATCACACATCATTCTGGTATGACTCTTGGTTGCAGGGGGAGTCGATCAATCCAAGCCCCACCTTACTATCTACTTTTAGGCTTTCTCGCACAACCTTTGTTAGCAAGGAAATTCATAATATGCAATGGGCTCTCCCTCACAGTCGCCACCATGAGATGGTCCTACTTCAAAGAAGACTTGAAGCTGTTCCAATCCTTCCCAACATTGATGATTCTATTACTTGGAACTGATTGAGCATCTCAAACATTAATGCTTCCACCATTTGGGACTGCATTCACTCTCATAAACCCCCAGGTTAATTGGTACCGCATTCTTTGGCATAAACTATATGTTCCTAGGTTTTCTTTCATCTCGTGGCTTGCTTTGCTTAGAAGACTTCCAACTAATGACATTACAATGTGATACATAACAAATGTGTATGCTTTATGTCCTCTATGCCAACATCACAACGAAACATTTGACTATTTATTTTTTCTATGTCCACACTCAAACACTATTCTACAAGCATCCCTCAGATTGAGAAATTGGCACAACATGCCAATGGACTAGGCTGGCCTCATTAACTCAATCGTTTAGTTTCAAGGGAACAAGTTATCCAAAAACATCCTCTCTCACTGGCTACATCCTTGTACAAGATTTGGGAAGCAAGGAACATGAAGACACGTAAGGATGCTTTCATTCTACCTAGACAACTTGCCAATGATGTTAATATTATAAAGTTGAGACTTTCTCAGCTAAATCTTTTGTTAAAGCCCTAACCATTGTTCTTTCTTTTGTAACTGGCTTATGTACGTAATTTTGAGGGTTTCCTCTTGTTTGTTTTATCATCTGTAGGCTTGTCTTCAGATGACTTAACTATACTTCTAGGGCATGCCACTTAGCCATTATATATATATTTTCTTCTCAGCTATACAATCAACCAAACTTAGCAAGAAAAAAATATTAATGAGGGGTATGTTGGTCTTTAGTTGTGCCTCTTTTGCTGCTGCAACACTTTGTTGCGGCAGGGCATGTTGCTTTAGTCCGCTTTTCCAGTGAACTAAAGACGAATCGGCTATAGCGACGATTTTTTCCGTCACTATAGCATAGAAAGCCGATTTTTTATGCTATAGCGACGAAAAAAACCCCGTCGCTATTGCCTCTTAGTTCGCTCCCTCCAGTTCGCTGGAGAGAACCGGGCTATATATATATACACACACATTGAACTATTGATTTTTTGTATGCAATTGGAAAGAACAAGAGGTTTGGTGTGGGGATAATTATATTAGGAACCTGAATCATGAAATAATTGGGTTACATTTTGCTCTATAATTTCTCATGAGACTTCTGTAGTTCCTGTGTGGGCTTTGTTTTTAGCGTTAAAATGGGTTAAATATATTCGTATTATGCATGTAATTTTTTTTACTAATGATTTTATTCTTCATATGCAGTTAGTAGGTGATGTGCCCCAAAAGTGCACCTATGTTGTTTGACATATGTAATATATAGATCAGGATTTGCATCAGTTGCTGTAAAATATAAGCATCTCCAACAGTAGTAGCAAAAAAAATCTTTAAATTGAAGTTTATTGATTTACTTGACAATTTGAAAGGCATTATTTGCTATTTTTATATTTTGTGTCTCATCAGTCTCTTCAATTTAATGAGTTTTACATCAAACACATCAAACGTAATAAATATTTTAGCCTTTAATTGTAGATTTGAAGAGTGAGAAGGGGGTTGCAGATTTGAAGAATGAGAAGGGGGTTGCAGGTTTGATAACTAAGGTTGAAAAAGCTGTTGGATATGATTTTTTTTGTTGTGACTCAGTGACGCCCCCAAAAATAGGTATTCATCACCCATCTTGAGTCGCCAAATACATGGTACAAAATTTAAATACAACTTAATAATACAACTTTCGTGTAAAATATGACAAAACATAATCTAAGAGTTTAAACAAGAATACTGCCTTCTAGACAATATACATTCTCAATGGAGTCCTCATAGACAGTATACAAATTCAAATTCAGTCCTCGTTACATTTATTGTCACACTATTTAACAGAATAGTGAGGACTACTAATGCTATCATCTAGACCGTCACTCCGTTCCCCGACTCGTCCCAACTATATTCTCATTTCCTGAAGAGAACAATGAATGAAAGGGTGAGCTCAACTAGCCTAGTAAGAAATATTATGACTAAGATAATGCAGAATAAATTATCATTAGTCTTCAACAATGTTAAACTGATAAAATACAATAGACATCAAGTTTAACTGCAGCGGGACAAGCAATCCATTAAAAGAGTCAAGTAGAGAATAAAATCTACTATCTTTTATGATTTAAAAGGTTTTTCATCACTTTTATCGTTGAGACTCAGCTTAATAAATAATCCACATTATCGAATCACCCCGCACTACTGACCAAGAATATTCTTTAGTATCACGACCACAAATTATCCATGCACTACGGGCCAAGGACATTCGTGTATTCATCAATGGTCATGATCATGCCAACAATTGTCCATCAATGCACTACGGGCCAATGAGGACTTTTATCACATCATTTATAACATTACGGACATGTTTATACCGAATAATGTAAGAACCCAACTTTTTGAATAAAAATAAATTTTTTATAAATATCATTTTTTTAATATTATGGAATAAATTTGAAATAATGTTATAGTTGTGGATAGTATTTATAAATTCTGCAAAGTATGCAAATTGTTATATTATATTCGATTGGTCGGAGAATATTCGATTTAGCATGGAATATTCGTACAACGGCTCAATCATTGGTGGACCCCACAACAGAATTATTGTCGGATTAAGAAAACGACAAAAATATTTTTATGAAAATAACTGTGGAAGTTTTACTGTTAATCTTTGTTGAACTACTCAGTAGTAAAAAGTAAGATGTCTGGCGTGGTTGCATAAGAAGACACCTGCGGTATTGATTATTGATGCTTACGTGAGAAGTCTTTCAGTTTTGTTCAATTATTGCTATAGTAATTGTTGCATAGTATCTCACGTTATTTGATTCAATTATTGTCGATATTTTATATATTATTAAAATCAATAATTGAGACGACAAGGTTATTAATATTATAAATTGCAATATTAACGATGTCTAGAAGTTCTGCCAAGGAGAGGTTTGGTCACCTAATTGCGCGCCAATAGAGAGAAATCTTTATTGAAAAGCCCCCTCTTTCCTGGGAACGACCTGGTCGATTAATATTGTGAATTATAATAAAGATAATAATTGTTGTTAAAATTATTAAGGTGATTTTTATGAAGTTTGCTTATTTTATTGATTCCTATTTACCCATTTTTCAAAATAATCGGTAGAAAATTATTTAAGGTGGGGCCCACATGTGGGGCCCATATGTGTTGGGAAAATGATTTTGGAAATTGAAGAGTATACGTATGGAAGTATATGTGTGTATTGAGTATATGGTAGGAGAAAATGAGATGTGAAAGTGATGGGTGTGTGAGTGAAAAATGGTGGAAAAGTGATAGTGTGATAGTGATGTGTAAGAGTGTAGTGAATTTGATTATTGGGTGGGTGGGTGGGGGATAGATGTTGGTTATGGGGGAGAAAAATTAAGTGGTGTATATATAATATTGATATATATAATTTAAAAACATGTGTTATATATATATATATTATATTTTAATTGGTTTGATTATTGATTGGAAAAAAATAATTTCATCCGATTGATTGCATAAATAATTTTCCTTGCACAGTACCCTTCCATTCTCCTATAAATAGAAGTTCATTCCTTCATTATTTCTTACGAATTCACTGAAACTCCAGAGAGAAAAATTATAGAGAAACTATTGAAAAGTATTCTGCTACTTCCCTACTCTTATATTCAGTTTCTTTTACGGTAAGGGGTGTTATTCTTTCTTATTCATGAAGAGAACTGTTGTTATTCCATTTCTTATTATTCTGTTAGAATAACTCAGATCATGTGAGCTACCTTATACTTGGTGACATTCTTACATTATTACATCTTTATTATTACGCCGGAATATCACGTCGTGTGTTTTACACGGACTGGTTCCATTATTTATTATTCGCACTTATTATTCTCGTTGGAACATCCGTCGATGTGAATTTCACGACCTAGTTCCGTTATTATTATTACGTTGGAATAACTGCATACATCTGCAAGCACCGCATGCGTAGTGATTTCTTTTGTTATTCCATTCGTTATTATACTCGGTTGGTTAAAATTTTGACTTTATACTCCATGAAATTAGTGGAATATCCTTGATATTTGCGCTTCATCCAAAGATTTTCATGGAAATATTCTTCTGAGCATTCTTGAATTTTACTCTACAAAGCAGTATCATGTTGACAATTTGGACGTTATTAGTCCCTAAATAAATTAATTCGTGAACTTGTTTTATTGAATTATTATATCATTGTCATCATCCTCTTGTTTATATTTTTTTTTTGAAAATCATCTGTGGCCTGTGGAGCATGGATGGACTTGGTATGATTATGACCAGGGATTATTCGGTGTAATCATGACCGTAATGTTACAAAAGATGTGATAAAGTCCTCATTGGCATGATCATGACCATTGATGAATACACGAATATCCTTGGCCCGTAGTACATGGATAATTTGTGGTCGTTATACTTAAGAATATCATTGGCCGTAGTGCAGGGGTGATTCGATGATGTGGATTATTTATTAAGCTGAGTCCCAACGATAAAAGTGATAAAAAAACCTTTTAAAACATAAAAGATAGTAGATTTTATTCTCTCTTGACTCTTTTAATGGATTGCTTGATCATTGCAGATTAAACTTGATGTCATTGTATTTTATCGGTTTAACATTGTTGAAGACTAATGATAATTTATTACTGCATTATCTTAGTCGTAATATTTCTTCTTGGGCTAGTTGAGCTCACCCTTTTCTTTCCTTTATTCTCTTGAGAAATGAGAGCGTGGTTGGAGACGAGTCGGGGAACAAAGTGATGTTACGGATGATAGTGTTGGTAGTAGTCCTCACTTTATTCATTAAATAGTGTGACAATAAATGTATTGAGGACTTATTTCGAGAGTGGATATTGTGCAGAAGATAATATTTGTACTAAAACTCACAAGATGTATTTTGTCGTGCTTTACACGACTGTTGTATAATTAAGTTGTATTTGAATTTTGTACCATGTATTTGGCGACTCAGAATAAGTGACGTATACCTATTTTGGGGGCGTCACAAATAATCCCTGGTCATAATCATACCAAGTTCATCTACGCACTACTGAGCCATGAGATGACTTTCAAAAATATAAACAATAGGATGATGACAATGATATAAGAATTCAATAAAACAAGTTCACGAATTAATTTATCCAAGAACTAATAACGTCCAAATTGTCAACATGATACTTCTTTCAGAGAGTAAAATTCAAAAATGCTCGTAAGAATATTTTCATGAAAAGATCTTGGATGAAGCGCAAATATCAAGGATATTCTCGTGACGCCCCAAAATAGGTATACATCACCCATCTTGGGTCGTCAGATACATGGTACATAATACAAATATAATCTTAAATATACAACAAAAGCTGTGAGTTTTAATACAAATATTGTCTTCTAGACAATATCCACTCTCAGAATAAGTCTTCATTACAATTATTATCACACTATTTCATAGAATAGTGAGGACTACTAATACTATCATCTGGACCATCATTCCGTTCCCCGACTAGTCCGCGATTCTCATTTCGAAGAGAATAAAGTGAAAGAAAGGTGAGCTCAACTAGCCCAAGAAGAAATATTATGACTAAGATAATGCAGAATAAATTATCATTAGTCTTCAACAATGTTAAACCGATAAAATATAATAGACATAAAGTTTAACTACGGTATGAACAAGCAATCCATTAACAGTAGTCAGTAGAGAATAGAATCTACTATCTTTTATGATTTAAAAAGTTTTTCATCACTTTTATTCATTGGGACTCAACTTAATAAATAATCCACATCATCAATTCATCCTTGCACTATTTCTGCCAAGGATATTATTTTAATATCACGACCACAAATTATCCATGCACTACGGGCCAAAGATAATTGTGTTTTCATCAACGATCCGATCATGCTATAAAATAATTCATCTTTGCTCCCTCGTAAGAAGAGAATCCATAGCCATAATCATACCAAAAACTGTCCATCAATGCACTACGGGCCAATGAGGACCTTTTCCACATCATTTGTAACATTACGGCCATGATTATACCGAATAATCCCAGGTCATAATCATACCAAGTCCATCTATGCACTAGGTTTCTGAGATGACTTTCAACATAATATAAACATGAGGATGATGACAATGATATAAGAATTCAATAAAATAAGTTCACGAATTAATTTGTCCAGGAATCAATAACGTCCAAATTGTCAACATGATACTTCTTTGTAGAGTAAAATTCAAGAATGCTCAGAAGAATATTTTTATGAAAAGATACTTAGATGAAGCCTTAAATTTCAAGGATATTCCACTAATTTCATGGAGTATAAGTCAAAACTTTAATCAACCGAGTATAATAAAGAATAGAATAACAAAAGAAATCACCGTGCATGCGATGCTTGGCATAGACAAAGTTATTCAACAGAATGATAAAAGAAGCGGAACCAGTCGTGCAAAATTGCAGCACCAAGCGGGATGTTCCAATGAGAATAATAAAGAATGGAATACCAACAGAAATCACCATGTATGCGGTGCTTGGCGATGACAAAAGTTATTCCAGAATACTAAATAACGGAACCCAGTCCCACAGAAACGCATGATGTAATATTCCAACATAATAATAAAAGCGGAACCGGTCCGCCGTAAAAGCGCATGCATGAGGATATTCCAAATGTAATAATAAAGACCGGAATAATAGAAGAATGTCACCAAGTATAGGGTAAGGCGTATACAAGTTATTCCAATGAATAATAAAGAATAGAATAATGAAGAATTTCACCAAGTATAGGGTAGTTGGTGTATACAAAAGTTATTCAAGCGAGAATAATAAAGAATGGAATAACAAAAGTTCTCTTCATGAATACAAAAGAAATAATAATACCCTTACTTGGGTACAACAAATAATATCCACACCTAGTAAAAGAAACTTGATATCGAGAGTAGTGAAGTAAGAATACTTTTCTTCTTTCTCTCTATAATTTCTCTCTATAGAGTTTCGTTGAATTAAAAGAAAATAATGAAGGAATGAGCTTCTATTTATAGAAAATGGATTGTATAAGAATTAACTCATGAAGCGGTCCAGATTGATTTACTTTTAATCTGACTCATCCATAATTAAAGCAAAAATCTTTTAAATAAAATATAATATATTCTATTTATAATCTAATAAAACGAATAACTTTATAAAAGTATTTTGTTTTATATAAAAATATTTTACTATGCAAAAATACTATGCAACACTACGCAGCATTTATACAACACTATGCATAATAAAATATAATATAATCTAATTATTATCTAATAAAATAAATAACTTTATAAAAAGTATTCATTTTATATAAAAAGATTTTACTTATTAGCCTAATAAAACGAATAACTTTATAAAAGTATTCTATTTTATATAAAAAGCGTTTACTTTTATTACGTTAATAATACTAATAAAACAAAACTGAGTGACTTATCACATAAACATTAATAATCAATACCATGTACTACTATGCAACCACGCGTAGACATCGTAATTTTACTACTGAGAGTAGTTCAACAAGATAATTCAGTAAAACTTCCACCGTTATTTTTAATAAAATATTTTTGTCGTTTTCAATCGAAATAATAATTACATTATGGGGTCCACTAATGATTGTCTTGTCATATACGGATATTCCCCGACAAAAAGAATATTTCCGACCAATGGAATATAATATGACAACTTGCATACTTTGCAAAATTTGTAAATATTACCCACAACTATAACATTATATTAAATGCATTCCATAATATTCAAAAAAAATTATTTCGAAAAAATTAAATATTTATTGATAAAAATCTGGGGTCTCACAATCTCCCCTCCTTATGGAATTTCGCCCTCAAAATTTACGTACGTACCTGGTATGCCGAACATGTGAGGATACCTTGACTTCATTTCAGATTCTAACTCTTGAGGTATAACCCTTGAGTGTTGAATACATTCCAGGATTTTAACATGTAACACCCCCTTCCCGAAAAGGAAAGGGAGGTCACGTGCGAAGCACAACAAACCTCAAAATAAATAAACAGAGCACTAACAACCTCAAAATATTAATAGTGGTGATCTAATAACAAAGTAATAAGTACAATTCTCCAAACTGAGTCAAAATAATCAAAACTTAAAATTTGAATCAACCTAAATGGTCAAAGGCAAAACTCTCACCACATTAGCCCTAAATCACCCCTGCAAAACTGCCGGAAGAAAAACACAGCATGAGCCAATTGCCCAGTACGGATACAGATATACAAAGATATACAACTGATATACGAAAACAACTGAGACAAAATACTGAACAAGCCTCAAGTGCAAATACGAACGTAAATATAATATCCAAAGCTCTGAATTGAATATAGCTGAATCAACATAATTGACGTAAACCAATAAAAGAATAAAAAATAACGAATCAAGTAACTAACTCAATGACTTGGCTGAATCAACGAAACCAACAAAACTAATAAAATGAAATAATAAATTTGAATCAAATGGTTGGGTGTTAATATTTCATACAAGAATGAGCTCAAAAAATATATCTTGCCACACAAGTAAGTCAAACTAATGCCATACAGGCAAATCAAATGATGCCACACAGCAACCAAAATAATGCCATTATTGTGCAAATTACACATTGGACCGCGAATCCAAGTGTATGCAAATCGGATAGTGTGTTTGGCACAACATCACCAATCCATGAGCAGAAAACTAGGTTAACCCACACCTCCCACAACAAAATACCAAATGGCCCACTTCCTCTCAGAGCCCAAAAGCGGAGACGACGTGGACTAATCACACCGCCACGGAAAGTGTCATGTCTCTCGTGGCAAGACGACATGCATGTGGTACCCCCACAGGTGGTTATAGCTCAGGTATACCCTACAGTATATTCTAACAAAAATATCATGTCACAACACATGAGATATAATACCAACAAAAGGGTTCTATATGTACATGTTGAACCAAATCAAATTATAGTTACAAGGTTTTAAAAAGAAGGTAGCAACATGTACCGCTCTACAATTATCAAAAATAAATACTAAACATGATATCCTAATTCAAAGAGAACAAATACGAGTTATATGAATCAACTCCAAAATAAAACTAATATACGTATTTCACAAGAAACAATTATGTGAAATAATAACAGAATTCGAAACGAGGAACAAAACGAACACATCAAATTTAACAAGAGTATTGCTGAAAGAGTACGGAATCCGTACCTGATACTTCCAACCCATTTATAGCACACTCCACAAAATCTTACCCTTAATTGTCAACGATATCAAATACGAAACGTTATTCACAACCTAAACATATTCACCTCAAATTAAAAATAATCCAAACTAATAATTCCAAAATAATTCATAATCTATTTATATGCCTTTAATCATCGCTTTATATCAATTTTTAATACTCCAAAATTTATATTCCAAATATAACTCTTTAAATTCCCTCCGTTCGAACTAATTACATAAAATAATAAATTAAGTACAATTAGTGAATTATTATTATTATTATTATTATTATTATTATTATTATTATTATTATTATTATTATTATTTCACCCACGCGTCGTATATTCGTTTCAACAACACACATTTTAGATCTAAATTATATATGTGTATATATAAATATAGCTTATATTCTAAATCAATTACAACTTAGAAATGCATACTCAACAAAACAAACAAAATCAATTCAAGTCATCATATAATAACATCTTTATTTTATTAACTAAAAAAAATCCATGACCTTCATCTTATTTTAAATTTTTACAAAGACGCAATAGTTACTCATTGAATTTATTGAAATCAATCCAACTTACTTATTTCTAAAATTCATACAATTATATATAGTACGTATCCTACTTTCTTAAATAGGAGAATAAAACCCAATAGGCATTGTCATACAAAAAAAGAAGAAAACTAATAGAAAAGAAACTCACATGTTTCTTTTGTTTCTTCCAGATTGGTTATTATTTATCAAACAATCACTTTCTTTCTTCTCTCAAATCGGCCAATTTACTTTTTTTTTTTTTCTTCTTTTCTCTCCACCAATTCGTAACAAAATATATGTGAGGAAGATTAGGTTTAGTTATTAATTTATTAAATATTAACTCTCCTAATTTAAATAGGATTTATTATTACCCACAAATATAAATTAGACCCATTTAGTTTAAAGCCCAATTTTACCAATTTAATTTACCCAACACTTATTAATACATTAGCCCACAAAAATTAAATAACTAGTTTGACCCAAATAAAGACAAAGTCCCAACAATATGTTTTAAGAATATAAATTTAATATTATTATTATTATTTTCGGGATATTACATTACCTCCCCCTTAAAAAGGATTCCGTCTCCGGAATCAAAAGAATGAACATACCTAATTATCAAAAGATGCGGATACTCCGCTCGAATAGACTCATCTATCTCCCAAGTAGCTTCCCGCTCCGAATAATTTTACCACAAGACTTTAACAAAAGGAATTATCTTTCTCAATTTTAATTTAATCAGTTATTTAATTACCTACTAAAATAATTTAATTTTCCAAACAAAACAAAGAAGAAAAAAGGGAAACAAAAATCATTTACCTTTTCCAATTTAAATACAATTGTATACAATAAAATTAAATAATATTTAATTTTTAAAAAAATATGGGTTATTACATTTTTCACCCTTAAAAATAATTAAAAGTCCCTAATTCAAATAAGCTACAAAATAAATAAATAAGTTTAGTTACGACATATATTTACCATTTATAACAATCAACGCGGATAAGTCATCGGTCCACGTAATTATCAATGTACTTGTAAAAGATTCGTCAGCTACCGTGTCAAGCCTTGATAAGGTTCTTCGTGTTGCATCAAATTAGATCACATATATGATCCACCGTTGGTGCGGGCCGTCGCTAATATCTTTGAGTTTAATTCTTGTAAACGTACTCTTCGGAACATAATTCAAAATCACAAAAATTTCTCTTCATCTAAATACGATTCGAATACCAAAAATATTTAAAATTATTTTCAATTCGTAAAACGTTTATATTCCACACATGACAAAGATCTAACCAATTATTTTTATTTTATTTTACATAAATTCATACAAAACTCTAAAGACATCAGATAAACAAAATAATTATGCAAACTATATTACCAACTCTCCCCAAGTCCTCAAGAGCTTCAAAATATTACAACCTCAAATTAAATTAGTTCTCAACTAATATTACACCAAAAATATACTACTACTAAGATCTCTTCATCACCATACCAACTTCAAATCATATATCCTACTATTTGAATGAGCAAACTATAACTTTCAAAATCTCTTAAAATATATTGGATTCATCACTTATTATATATCTAATCATCCAATAAATCAATCATTCTCTTAGTGCGAACCTTAACACAACAAATTTCAAAATCTCATCTTACTATCACAAAGAAATTTCATATAAAATAATTTCAATATCCTACTAGAATAACCGAAAAGTTGATTTACTCCAAAAGATTAATCTTATTACCTCGAACCTCTACAACTCCTCAAAATTACAAGAGATCCTCTGTATTTAATAGCTTTCACTTTATCATATTATCCCACTGATACACATACCTCAAATTAACCACAAACTTAACAAAATTTAAAGAATAACCCAAATCAAATCAAATTCTAAATTCTAAGATCTCATAATAATTGATACATGAAATAACTCTAACAAATAATTCTCCAATATAAAATATTCGCTGATATAAGTACTCATATCATAATCGCATCTCATATAAGATCGTTTCTTATATGCACAAAGTATAGTTTTATTCACCTCAATGATTAAATCACAATTCTTAACTAATATCATTACTCAATCACCTTAATAAATTATTCCACTTTCCTCAAATCAACTACAAATAGAAAAGAAATCGACAGTTAGTCAAAATAGAGACCAACCAAACAATTAACAAAATCGAATCAAACTCTTACGTCTACCCAATGGTTTACCCACAACTCACAGGTCAAACCTAAATAGGTTTTCTACAAGAAAGAACCTAAGCTTTGATACTATCTTCAGAATACACCCCTTAGAAAGGAAAGGGAGGTCACGCGTCTGCACAAATAACCTCAAAATAAATAAACAGAGCACTAACAACCTCAAAATATTAATAGTGGTGATCCAATAATAAAGTAATAAGTACAATTCTCCAAACTGAGTCAAAATAATCAAAACTTAAAATTCGAATCAACCTAAATGGTCAAAGGCAAAACTCTCACCATATTAGCCCTGGATCACCCCTGCAAACCTGCCGGAAGAAAAACACAGCATGAGCTAATTGCCCAGTACGGATATAGATATACAAAGATATACAACTGATATACGAAAACAACTAAGACAAAATACTGAACAAGCCTCAAGTGCAAATACGAACGTAAATATAATATCCAAAGCTCTGAATTGAATATAGCTGAATCAACATAATTGACGAAACCAATAAAAGAATAAAGAAATAACAAACTAAAATAACTAACTCAATGACTTGAACTGAACAGAAACCAACAAAACTAATAAAATGAAATAATAAAGTGAATCAAATGGTTGGGTGTTAATATTTCATACAAGAATGAGCTCGTAAATATATCTTGCCACACAAGTAAGTCAAACTAATGCCACACGAAGCAAATCAAATGATGCCACACAGTAACCAAAATAATGCCATTGTGCAAATAAACACATTGGACCGCGAATCCAAATGTATGCAAATCGGATAGTGTGTTTGGCACAACATCACCAATCCATGAGAAGCGTAAAAACTAGGGTTAACCCATACGCCCCCACAACAAAACACCAAATGGCCCACTTCCTCAGAGCCCAAAACGAGACCTTGGTGGACTAATCACACCGCCACGGAAAGTGTCGTGTCTCTCGTGGTAAGACGACACGCCTGTGGTACCCCATGCGGTGGTTATAGCTTCGGAGTATACCCTACAAGATATTCTAACAAAAATATCATGTCACAACACATGCGACATAATACAACAAAAAGGTTCTATATGTACATGTTGAACCAAATCAAATTATAGTTACAAGGTTTTAAAAGAAAGTAAAGAACATGTATCATTTCTACAATTATCAAAAATAAATACTAAACATGATATCCTAATTCAAAGAGAACAAATACGAGTTATATGAATCAACTCCAAAATAAAACTAATATACTTATTTCACAAGAAACAATTATGTGAAATAATAACAGAATTCGAAACGAGGAACAAAACGAACACATCAAATTTAACAAGAGTATATCGAAAGAAATATTTAATCCGTACCTGATACTTCCAACCCATTTATAGCACACTCCACAAAATCTTACCCTCAATTGACAACGATATCAAATACGAAACGTTATTCACAACCTAAATATATTCACCTCAAATTAAAAATAATCCAAACTAATAATTCCAAAATAATTCATAATCTATTTATATGCCTTTAATCATCGCTTTATATCAATTTTTAATACTCCAAAATTTATATTCCAAATATAACTCTTTAAATTCCATCCGTTCGAACTAATTACATAAAATAATAAATTAAGTACAATTAGTGAATTATTATTATTATTATTATTATTATTATTATTATTATTATTATTATTATTTCACCCACGTGCTGTACATTCACCAACACACATTTTAGATCTAAATTATATATGTGTATATATGACGCCCCCAAAATAGGTCCATTCCATCCAACCCATTCTGAGTCGCCAAATACATGATACAGAAATAACTACAACTTTATTATTACAACATATAAACTGTGAGTTTAAATACAGATATTGTCATCTAGATAATATCCACACGCAAATAAATCCACATCATAATTATTGATACATTATTTTATAAAAATGGTGAGGACTACTAAACAACTCTCTCTAGGACCTTCATTCCATACCCCGACCAAGACTTGCGCTACATTCTCGCCTCTCCGAGAAGAAAAATGGAACAACAAGGAAAAGGGTGAGCTCAACTAGCCCCAAGTAAAGAACATTATGACTAAGATAACATAGAGCAAATTATCGTTAGTCTTCAACAGGAAAAATCTAATAGAATACAATAGACAACAAGTTTTAAATCAATATTCGCAATGAAATAATAATTCATTAGAAGAGTTAAGTAGAGAATGCAAACTACTATCTTCTATGTATGAATTTAAAAGTTCATCGCTCTATCTTTTATCCCTCGTAACATCAATCAATATATATCTCGAATCAAATATTCATCTTTTGCACTACTGTGCCAAAGATATTCACCCGATTAGTTATGTTCATCTAAACACTGCTCATCTTTGCACTACTGGGCCAAAGATATTCATCGAAATCATTCATCTTTGCACTACTGGGCCAAAGATATTCAATAATATCATCATTTAAGACTGAGGATGATGAAAAATATTTTTAAAGAAACGAATCTAGTGAAACAAAATGACAAGGATTAAGGATTAAGGATTCGTACTTTGTTTTATCCATGTCCAAAAATATCTCAAAAATAATCATAGTGGTGTAAAATTCAAGAATGATCAAAACATGGATACAATCAAAGCTAGTATCCAGAATAGATATTTTGGACGAAAAGAAAAATTTTTATTTTTCGATGACATAGAGCAAATTATCGTTAGTCTTCAACAGGGAAAAATCTAATAGAATACAATAGACAACCATTTTTAAATCAACAACTGCAGCGGAAACAACAATTCATTAGAAGAGTTAAGTAGAGAATGCAAACTACTATCTTCTATATATGAATTTAAAAGTTCATCGTCGATATTTTATCCCTGTTACATCAATCAATATATATCCGAATCAAATATTCATTTTGCACCACAGCCAAAGATATTCATCAGTTGATCATGTTCATCTAAACACATGTTCATCTTTGCACTACGAGCCAAAGATATTAATCAGTCGGTCATATTCATCTCAACACTTGTTCATCTTTGCACTACAGGCCAAAGATATTCAGTAATATCATCATTTAGGACTGAGGATGATGAAAAATATTTTAAAGGAAACAAATCCAGTGAAACAAAAGAACAAATATTAAGGATTCGTATTTTAAATAATTCAAGTTCAAAAATACTTCATAAGTAATCAGAGTGGAGTAAAATTCAAGAATGATCAAAACATGGATACAATCAAAGCTAGTATCCATAATAGATATTTTGGACGAAAAATAAAAATTTAATTTTTTTGTGAATAGTTTTGTATTCGTGAATAGTGTTGTATACGTGAATATTGTCGTATACGTGAATAGTAACTCCGACACCAAAAGATAGAAATTTCACAAAAAACATCATCATGCTTCGTGAATAGTACTCGTGAATAATAACTCGTGAATAAGAACTCATGAATAAGAACTTCGTGAATAAGAACTCTCATGAATAAGAACCCTGATACATGAAAAAGTTCCAAATTTGATAAAATTTCCAACCAATATTTCTAAGATAATGATATTGAAGAAATAATATCATTTTTGAATAAAATAACATCCCTTACTTACCTCGAAAGACAGTCTTAGTTGAAACATCGGATATAAAGCTATGACTTGAACTTCAGATCGATAGCAATACTCAAAGTATACTCAAAATACTCACAAGAATATGCTCGATAATATAGAGAGAAAACTTCAATTTTGGTGTGATTTTCAATTCTAACCCAAGACCCTATTTATAGGAAAATGCTTAGAACACCAAAGTAGAAAATTTAATAAATTAATATTATTTATTTTTTCTACATCTTCCTACGCATCATGCATCCTGAATTCAAAGAACTTGACATGTGTTAAAGATGCCCGCCAAACACAAAAAGCGTTTTTCTTATTTAAATTATTTTAAACTTCCAAAAATCAATTATTTCGGAGTTTCGGAACTTCAATAATTCATAATAATTAGGTCTTTTATCAGAAAAATTCAAAACACGCGGCTTTCCATAGGAAATTCCATTATCTACAACTTTGCGGAAGGAAGTTTTTCCAAATTCCAAACAAAAATTGACCGAAATCCACAAACGGGCGATTTTACTGTTTATAATCAAATTTCAATCGAGAAATGGGTCTACCAACACACAAAATCTGCTTTTAATATTTATTACAACAAAATACTCTTTTTCCTCAGATACTCATATATCTCACATTCATTGTAAAAATATCACCATTATTATATTATTAAAATATAATAATATATTTAAATGAATTATTTTATCGAAAAAGATAAAATTTCAATTTTCAACAATTGTCACTTTAAAAATTTTCTCCATCTATATCCACATAAAATTAATATTTTTCTCATCATATAAATCAATAATTAATTATTCATAAATAATATTATGTAATCACAAGATCGGCAACCTGTGCCGCTCAGAAAGAGGGCTTTCCAATAAGGATCTCTCCTTACTTAGCAGCAATTAGGTGTGACCAAACCTCTCCTTAGACGTAACTTTCTAGACATTGCCAATAATGTTATCCAATAATATTATTCAGATAATATGAATTATTGTCTCAGATAATGGAAAATCTTGTGTAATGACAATTTATTGAAACAACAATAATATAAAATATCAATGCAAAGAATTATTGAATCAATAAAATAAAATACTAAATAAGTAATTATCGTAATAATTATCGAGTAAGAAGCCTTCTTTCACGTAAGAATCAATAATTGGTGCAATCTGAGTATCTTCATTGTTCAACAACGGCAGATTAGTGTGTTTTAACCACGGGTATTCCAACAAGATAATAAAGATAATAACTACTGTTATTTATAAACAACTTATATTTGTGTTTTTCTTCATCCAATCGCTTCACAGTTATGGAGCCCACAAAAGACTACGCCGTCGCATTTAATATTCCCCGATAGCATTTAATATTCCCCACCAAACGAATATTCCCAAACAATAATGAATATTTTATAACCACTTTCTTATTGAAATATTTGCGTATTTTACCCATAACTATCCACATTAATCAAATCAACCCTTACTATTTCAAAATAATTAATAGAGGAAAATAAATTTCATTTATTAATAATTTGGGGTCTTACAACCTCCCCTCCTTATGAAATTTCGTCCTCGAAATTGACGTATGTACTGGTGTTTCAAAAGATGAGAATACCTCGCTTTCATTTTCGCTTTCCAACTCCCGTGTCATTTCCTCAATAGCATGGTTTCTCCACAAAACTTTAACTTGTAGTATAACCTCAGACATGGGGACATATTCTTTCCTATCCAAGATCTTGACAGTACCTCCACGCACGTTAAGTCTTAATTTATCTCGTCCGATTCTAACTCAATAGCGTGGTTCGGGTCGTCCACATATTTATGTAACATCGACACGTGAAAAACGTTATGAACACGCGTCATACTTGGCGGTAAAAGCAGTCTATAGGCCACGGTTCCTATTCGATCGAGAATTTCAAATAGATTAATAAATCGAAGGTTTGAACTTTCTCACCTCACCGATTCTCGCTTTTGAAATAACAACTTTTGCACCTCCTTCTTCAAATTCATCACTCCATTTGTGTAGCTTGAACGAAATTTTAACTTTATCGATTAAAGTCGATTATACTCGATATATCATCACGTGGGTACCTAGAGTTTTCATCTCCATCTCTATTATTTGTAAATTATACGAAATTAGTCTTTGACAATATCGCACGTGCATTTTGTATACGATCTTCTACTCAACACGCCGCCTACCACGCTCGCTTTTCCAGGATGGCATGGTCGTAACATGTCTTTGAAATGAGTCTCCTCTTGAGTTCTTCAAGCTCTTCCCACATTCCTTGCTCCATTCAAATTTTGTATCTCTACGAGTCAACTGCATTAATGGAGTAACGATTCGAGAATATCCTTCAACGAATCTCCGATAATAACCAACTAAGCCTAGAAAGCTACGTATTTCGATTACTGAACTTAGGTTGTTCTCAATCGTGACTCATATCCCAACCTTGGATAAGACGTTACAATGAAATCTATCGATTTACTATCGCACGAATATGGTGTCCCCTACGAGAGAGTCCGGCTTGGTGCATTCTACAAAGGAAGTCACCAGATAAAGGCTCGGTACCAAATTCTATAGTTGAATTTTTAACTCTCGAAGTTCAATAGAGCCATTCGATATGAGATTTTAGAAATGAGTTTTGTATCGGGTTCAAAGTCGATACAAAATTTAATAATATCGACTTTGGGAGTAAGCCAAGAAATTCTTCAGAAATACGTCAGAAAAATCAATAACAACAAAAGAATATTATTCAAATCGACGTGTCTTTATTCAAATCCATAACATGGACTAAGAAAACTTGACATCCGTAATAAACGAATGACTTCATGGCTTGATATGAAAATGTTTGACTACAATGGTTTGAATGCTTGAATTGAATAATGAGTTGCTTAGGAATATAAAAACTAACAACCTTACGTAAAGTAATCAATTTGGCATGATGAGTAGTTAACCTTAAAATCACATCAAAAGCAAATATCTCTATAGAAATAAGGTTAACTGTGTAATGTGATAGTGCCAAACTGAATCAAGCAAGATTTCTAAACAACGGATGTAATGAAAGTTTCTCCTAACTGAGTCTCCATAAATAGGTCAAAGTCTAATTTCTCCGTAGTCAAGTTCAAACGCTTGGTAAGCAAAGAGATAAAAGAATGGGTAGAAGAATCCCAGATTCAAGTAAGGTATAAACTTCGCAAGAATTTATAATTAACTAACCCGTGCTAACTTTGTTCGGGTTCCTCGATTTTGATTTGGTCACGACAAACGCTTCTTCCAGAACCGTTGACTTTGACCTTTTCAGGACATCCTTTTGAGTCACCATTCATTGGATCTGGTTTCGATACCGCATAATCTCGAGCGATATGTCCTTCTTTTCCACAATTATAAGATACCTTAAATTGTTGTGGGCGTTTGGGTTCATATGTCCTCTTTCGCAGATTTGTAACATACGACCGGTGGTCTTTCTCCTCCTTGGAACCGATTCTTCTTGTTGCCGACGTCTTCATACGGTCGTTGTTGAATCTCCTCTTTTTAAAATCTCCTCCGACTCGCTTCTTCTATTTTCATGGCCACGATTACCACCAGATCGTTACCGCTTTGTCCAGTATTTTTCTTTCTCCGTTGGTTATCGTTATTTCGATGATCGCTATCTTCAGGTATGATCCTAGTTATGGTCTCTCGATTGAACGTACTTCGTTATCATTTCTAACAATCGAGCCTCGTTGACAACATCTCTGAATAGAGAAAATTTATGAGAAATGAGATACTAACGTATCGGGGTTTCAAACCTTTTAGAAACATCCGCGTCATACGTTCCTCATTCTCCACCAAATGAGGTCTGAAACTGGATAACTCCATGAATTTCTTTCGTCTTTGGGACACCGCCATGTTATTCTCGCTTCCGGCCTAATAAATTCCACTTCTTTCATACGACGAATACTTTCGTGGAAGTACTTATCATTGAACTGCTTTCTAAAACGTCTCCCATGACATGCTTAGATGCAATTTGGATGGGGTACGCTTCACGATTCCCACCAAGATGTCGCTTCATTACTGAACATAAAAGTAGCGAATGGAACTTTCTGCTTTCTCCGCATCCCAAGACATCGAATATCTTGGTAATTTGTTTGACCCACGTCTCGCCTTTAATCGATTCGGCTTTCCCTGCACTCGGTGGTCCCAACTCTTTGAATCGCTTCATTGTGACCACCCGTGAATTCTTATCATTTCCTCCTCGTATTTTGAACACGAGTCTCCTCGTCGATTTTTGCATGAGCGCAAAAAGCTTCCAAACATCCCTACGTTCATCATCATCCGCTTCCGGTGGTGTTGTTCACGGGAGGTACATTGCCGACACTGTTGACGCTCTCCTCGTTGGTAAAGACAGCATCTCCACCGCCTCGCCATCTCCATCGTTAATATTCTAAGTCGACATTCTCAAACATCGCCATAAAACAAGGGTTAATTAAAGAAATCAATATATCACATAATATTCCTATATATTGACCAACTAAAAATAAGCTTTAGGTAGGACACACTAAGCGAAGGATTTACTCTAAATCTCCCTCCTAGTTCTATTCCCCGATCTCCGCCAGAGATCATATCCATAAGCTCTTATACCAACTGTGATACCCCCAAAATAGGTCCATTCCATCCAACCCATTCTGAGTCGCCAAATACATGGTACATAAATAACTACAACTTTATTATTATAACATATAAACTATGAGTTTAAATACAGATATTGCCATCTAGACAATATCCACACGCAAATAAATCTCCATCATAATTATTGATACATTATTTTATAAAAATGGTGAGGACTACTAAACAACTCTCTCTAGAACCTTCATTCCATACCCCGACTAGTACTCGCTACATTCTCGCCTCCTGAGAAGAAAAATAGAACAACAAGGAAAAGGGTGAGCTCAACTAGCCCAGTAAAGAACATTATGACTAAGATAACATAGAGCAAATTATCGTTAATCTTCAACAGGGAAAAATCTAATAGAATACAATAGACAACCACTTTTAAATCAACAACTGCAATGAAACAACAATTCATTAGAAGAGTTAAGTAGAGAATGCAAACTACTATCTTCTATATATGAATTTAAAAGTTCATCGTCGATATTTTATCCTCGTAACATCAATTAATATATATCTCGAATCAAATATTCATCTTTGCACTATAAAGCTTAAGATATTCATCGATTGATCATGTTCATCTAAAACACTGCTCATCTTTGCACTACTGGCCAAAGATATTAATCGATCTATCATATTCATCTCAACACTTGTTCATTGCACTCTGAGTGCCAAAGATATTCGGTAATATCATCATTTAGATTGAGGATGATGAAAAATATTTTAAAGGAAACGAATCCGATTGAAACAAAAGAACAAATATTAAGGATTCAGTATTTTAAACAATCCAAGTTCAAAAAATATTTCATAAGTAATCATCAAGAATGATCAAAACATGGATACAATCAAAGCTAAGATCCATAATAGATATTTTAGACGAAAAATGAAAATTTAATTTTTCAATTGAATAAGGTCATATTCGTGAATATAGTCTGTCATATACATGAATAGTGTCGATACGTGAATAGTAATCTCACACCAAAAGATAGAAATTTCACAAAAACATCATCATGCTTCGTGAATAAGATTTCGTGAATAATAACTCATGAATAAGAACTCGTGAATAAGAAGCTCTCATGAATAAGTAACCCCGACATGAAAAAGTTCCAAATTTGATAAAAATTTCCAACCAATATTTTAAGATAATGATATTGAAGAAATAATATCATTTTCGAATAAAATAACATCCCTTACCTCGAAGACAAGATTTCTAATAAACACAGGATATAAGGCTATGACTTGAATTTGCACCAGTATAGCAATACTCAAAATACTCACAAGAATACACTCGATAATATAGAGAGAAAACTTGATTCTCGGTGTGATTTTCAATTCTAACCTAAGAACCCTATTTATAGGAAAATCTTTAGTAACACCAAAAGTAGAAAATTTAATAAATTAATATTATTTATTTTTTTCTACATCTTCCTACGCATCATGCATCTGAATTCAGCAACTTGACATGTGTTAAAGATGCCCGCCAAACACAAAAAAACGTTTTTCTTATTTAAATTATTTTAAACTTCCAAAAATCAATTATTTCGGAGTTTCGGAACTTCAATAATTCATAATAATTAGGTCTTTTATCAGAAAAATTCAAAACACGCGGCTTTCCATAGGAAATTCCATTATCTACAACTTTACAGAAGGAAGTTTTTCCAAATTCCAAATAGAAATTGACCGAAATCCACAAACGGACGATTTTACAAGCTATAATCAAATTTCAGTCAAGAAATGGGTCTACCGACACACAAAATCTGTTTTTAATATTTATTGCAACAAAAATACTCTTTTTCCTCGTATTCATATATCCCACATTCATTGTAAAAATATCACCATTATTATATTATTATAATATAATAATATATTTAAATGAATTATTTTATCAGAAAAGGATAAAATTTCAATTTTTAACAATTGTCACTTTAAAAATTTTCTCCATCTATATCCACATAAAATCAATATTTTCCTCATCATATAAATCAATAATTAATTATTCACAAATAATATTACAGAATCACGAAGATGGGCAACTGAATGCTCTCGTGAAAGAGGGGCTTTCCAATAAGGATCTCTCCTTACTAAATAAGCACCTGATTGGTAACCAAGCCTCTCCTTCAGATGTAACTTTCTAGACATTGCCAATAATGTTATCCAATAATATTATTAGGATAATATGAATTATTGTTCGATAATGGAAAATATTGTGTAATGATAATTTATTGAAACAACAATAATATAAAATATCAACGCAAAGAATTATTGAATCAATAAAATAAAATCTTGAATAGTAATTATCGTAATAATTATTGAGTAAAGTGCCTTCTTACGTAAGAATCAATAATTGGTGCAATACCGCAAGGAATCTTATTCTTGTTCAACAACGCGTATTAGTGTGTTTTAAACCACGGGTATTCCAACAAGATAATTGTGAATAACTACGCCAATTATTTATAAACAACTTATATTTGTCATTTTCTTCATTTAATCGCTTTCAGTTATGGGCCCAATAAAGATCGCTGCGTCGTGCATGCGAATATTCCCCACCAAACGAATATTCCCGACAATAATGAATATTTTATAACCACTTGCTTATTCGAAATATTTGCGTATTTTACCCATAACTATCCACATTAATCAAATCAACCCTTACTATTTCAAAATAATTAATAGAGGAAAATAAATTTCATTTATTAATAATTTGGGGTCTTACAGTATATATAAATATAGCTTATATTCTAAATCAATTACAACTTAGAAATATGTACCAATAAAACAAACAAAATCAATTGAAGTCATCATATAATAACATCTTTATTTTATTAACTAAAAAAAAATCCATGACCTTCATCTTATTTTAATTTTTACAGCATGCAATAGTTACTCATTGAATTTATTGAAATCAATCCAACTTACTTATTTCTAAAATTCATACAATTATATATAGTTTGTATCCTACTTTCTTAAATAGGAGAATAAAACCCAATAGGCATTGTCATACAAAAAAAAAGAAGAAAACTAATAGAAAAGAAACTCACATGTTTCTTTTGTTTCTTCCGTTGGTTATTGCTATCCGACAATCACTTTCTTTCTCCTTCTCTCGCCAAATTGCGGTTCTTTTTTTTTTTTTTTTTTCTCCACCAATTAAGTAACAAAATATATGTGAGGAAGATTAGGTTTAGTTATTAATTTATTAAATATTAACTCTCCTAATTTAAATAGGATTTATTATTACCCATAAATATAAATTAGACCCATTTAGTTTAAAGCCCAATTTTACCAATTTAATTTACCCAACACTTATTAATACATTAGCCCACACAAAATTAAATAACTAGTTTAACCCAAATAAAGACAAAGTCCCAACAATATGTTTTAAGAATATAAATTTAATATTATTATTATTTTTTTCGGGATATTACATTACCTCCCCCTTAAAAAGGATTTCGTCTCCGGAATCAAAAGAATGAACATACCTAATTATCAAAAGATGCGGATACTCCGCTCGAATAGACTCATCTATCTCCCAAGTAGCTTTCCGCTCCGAATAATTTTACCACAAGACTTTAACAAAAGGAATTATCTTTCTCAATTTTAATTTAATCAGTTATTTAATTACCTACTAAAATAATTTAATTTTCCAAACAAAACAAAGAAGAAAAGAGGGAAACAAAAATCATTTACCTTTTCCAATTTAAATACAATTGTATACAATAAAATTAATTAATATTTAATTTTAAAAAAAATATGGGTTATTACATAACATGTACATCTTCATACATTAAATTATCCGTTATCTCGTCCGGTTCTAAATCAATAATGTGGTTTGGGTCGTCCACATATTTACGTAACATCGATACGTGTAAAATGTTATGAACACTTAAATATCTTGGCGGCAGAAACGCAGTCTATAAGCTACTTGTTTTACGTTAATCGAGAATTTCAAATGGGCCAATTAAATCGAGGGTTGAGATTTCAACAACTCTTCTTTATTTAAAATAACGCCTCTTGAACTTCTTCTTCGTGTTCATCATTTCAAGGTGCGTGGCTTGAAGCGCTTTTAACTTTATCGATTAAAGTCGATTCTACTCGTATAGTCGTTATCTTCACGTGGGTCTCTAGAGTCTAAATCTTTATCTTCATCATTTGTAAGTTATACGAAATGGATTTTTGTGTTAACAACGTCACACTCATAACTGCATACGATCTTCTACTCAACGCGTCAACTACCACGTTCGTTCTTCCACAATAATATTAAATGGTATAATCATAATCTTCAACAGCTCGAGCCAACATCTTTGACGCATGTTACATTCGTTTTAGTTAAAGAAATATTTAAGGGTTTTAGAAATGAGGTTTTGTACTGGGGTCAGTACAAAATTCGATTTTACGCTCTAGGGGTAGGCTAAGAAGTCTTCAAGAATACGTCAAGATATTTATTAACAATAGAAATATCATTCAAAATTGTGACTCTTATTTGGACTTGGATAGTACGTCGCATTAATACCTATTAACTTGCCATCGTCATTCACAACGTCCCCTACGGAAAGTCTGGCTTCGGTGCATTCCACACAAGGAAGTCAACAACGAAAAGATCGAGCTATTTACTTATGGCTTGATATGACAATGATTGACTTTAGTGGTTTGGTTGCTTGAATTCGCATAACAGGTTGGTTAGGAATATGAAAGCTAACCACCTTACGAAAAACATGATGAGTAGTTAATCAATCGATTTCTAAAATCACATCAAAGGCAAGTATTTTCGAAGAGATAAGATCGACAGGTAACGTGAAAGTGTCAATTTGAATCAAACAAGATTTATAAATAGTGGAGGTAACAAAGGTTTCTCCCAACGGAGTTTCAATAAATAAATCAAAATTGAACTTCTCTAGGAGTTAAGTACAAACATTAAACACAACTAGGTGAAATAAAAGAGTGAGTAGAATCCGATTGTTCAACACTTCAGATAGACTTCATGCAAGAGCTTATGATTAACTTACCCGTGATAATTTTATTAGGTGTTCTTCGTCACGAGAAAAAAACGCCTCTCTTAAACTACACGGCTTTGGCATATCCGGGACATCCTTTGACATCACTATCCAATTTGGACTTGGCGTCACCATACGACAAAAATCGAGCTAGGTGACTTCTCTTCCGCAATTAAAACACGCTTTGGATTGTTGTGTATGCAGTTTAGACGGATGTGTCCTCCCGTCGCATTTGAAAACATATGACCGGTGGTCGTTCTTCTTCCTTTGAAACGGGTCTTTGTGCTTACGCGTCTTTACGTCATTGTTGAACCTTCTCTTCTTGAAATGTCCATTCTTATTGTTTTGGCCATGATTACCACCGAAGTGGTTACCATTTCGCATGTTGATTCCTCCATGCTTATTATCACCGCTTTGATGATTTGTTATCACCCAGATTATCATTTTGCCATTACTCTCTCTTTTGGTTGGGTTGACTCATTATCGCGCTCCAATAATCGAGCCCTATTAACAACATCCGAATACAAACACGATTTATGAGAGATAAGATATTGACGTATCTCGGGTTTCAAACTTCTTAGAAACATTCGCGTCATTCTCTCCTCATTATCAACCAAATGGGACTTAAATCGGGACAACTCGGCAAACTTGGCTTTACATCGCGACACTGGCCATATTGTGTTTTGCTCCAATTTGATAAATTCGACCTCCTTCATACGACGAATGCTTTCGGAAAGTAATTGTCATTGAGCGACTCTTGGAACTTCTCCCAAGACATCTTGAAAAAGCCGTCGGGTTGAGTCGTGTTACATATTCCCACCAAGAAGTCGCTTCTTCACGCAACATAAAGGTGGCAAGGAAACTTTTGCTCCTGGAAAGCATCCCAAGACATCAAATATCTTGGTGATCTGCTTTAACCACGCTCTCCGCCTTAAGTGGTTCCGCTTTCCCAAAACTCTACGGTGGTCCCAGCTCCTTGAATCGCTAAGCGGTGACTAACCGTGGGTTGCCATTATTTTACTGCATTATGAAGCGAGGAGCGCGATTCACCGATGTTGCATGAATTCTAAAAAGCTCCTAAACATACCGTCGTTCGTCAATTGATCGATGTTGTTGTTGTTTATGGGAGGATTATCGTCATCCCTGTTGCACATTGTCTCGATTATTGATCTGTGGAGACTCAACGTCACACCGTGCTCCATTGCTTATCTCAACATTTTCATATGCCATTTTCAAATAGTGCCACAAAACAAGGGTTAATTAACATATCACATATTATCTCTATACTACCAATCGACCAATTAAATACCAAATAAACTTAGGTAAGTCATACTAATGAAGAATTCCCGTCTCTCCCTCCTAGTTCTTGTCTCACATCTCAGCCATGGATCATATACCTAAGCTTTGATACCAACTGTGACGCCCCCAAAATAGGTATACATCACCCATCTTGGGTCGTCAGATACATGGTACATAATACAAATATAATCTTAAATATACAACAAAAGCTGTGAGTTTTAATACAAATATTGTCTTCTAGACAATATCCACTCTCAGAATAAGTCCTCATTACAATTATTATCACACTATTTCATAGAATAGTGAGGACTACTAATGCTATCATCTGGACCATCACTCCGTCCCCCGACTAGTCCCTGCTACGTTCTCATTTCCTGAAGAGAACAGTGAAAGAAAGGGTGAGCTCAACTAGCCCAGTAAGAAATATTATGACTAAGATAATGCAGAATAAATTATCATTAGTCTTCAACAATTTTAAACTGATAAAATACAATAGACATCAAGTTTAACTGCAGCAGAACAAGCAATCCATAAACAGAGTCAAGTAGAGAATAGAATCTACTATCTTTTATGATTTAAAAAGTTTTTCATCACTTTTATTGCTGGGACTCAACTTAATAAATAATCCACATCATCAATTCATCCCTACACTACAGGCCAAGGATATTATTTAGTATCACGACCACAAATTATCCATGCACTACGGGCCAAAGATAATTGTGTTTTCATCAACGGTCCTGATCATGCTATAAAATAATTCATCTTTGCTCCATTGGCCGAAGAAAATCCATAGCCATAATCATACCAAAAACTGTCCATCAATGCACTACGGGCCAATGAGGACTTTTTCCACATCATTTGTAATATTACGGTCATGATTATACCGAATAATCCCTGGTCATAATAATACCAAGTCCATCTATGCACTACAAAGCCACAAATGACTTTCAACATAATATAAACATGAGGATGATGACAATGATATAAGAATTCAATAAAATAAGTTCATTTAATTAATTTATCCAGAACCAATAACGCCCAAATTGTCAACATGATACTTCTTTATAGAGTAAAATTCAAGAATGCTTGAAGAATATTTTCATGAAAAGATCTTTGGATGAAGCCAAGAAATTTCAAGGATATTCCACTAATTTCATGGAGTATAAGTCAAAACTTTAATCAATTGAGTATAATAAAGAATGGAATAACAAAAGAAATCACCATGCATGCAGATACTTTGCATGACAAAGTTATTCCAACAGAATGATAAAGTAGCGGAACCGAAGTCGTGCAAAATTCAGACCGATAGGATGTTCCAATGTAATAATAAAGAATGGAATACCAATGAAATCACCACGTATGTTGTCTTCAGATAGAAAAGTTATTCTAATAGAATACTAAATAATCGAAACCAAGTCCCGTGCGAAACGCATGCAGACGTGATATTCCAATGTAATAATAAAGGCGGAATCAGTCCAAGGCAGTAAACGCATGCATACATGATATTCCAACAGAATAATAAAGATTTTAACCAGTCCCACAGTAAAAACGCATGCACAGGATATTCCAGCAGAATAATAATAAAGACTGGAATAATAGAAGAATGTCACCAAGTATAGGGTAGTCCAGCAGATCAAAGTTATTCCAATGTAATAATAAAGAATAAAATAATGTAAGAATTTCACCAAGTATAGGGTAAAGTCAGTGTATACAAAAGTTATTCAAATGAGAATAATAAAGAATGGAATAACAAAAGTTCTCTTCATGAATACAAAAGAAATAATATTCTTTACGGGCACAACAAATAATATCCCTCACCGTAAAAGAAACTTGATATCGGGAGAGTGAAGTAGAAAGAATACTTTTCTTCTTTCTCTCTATAATTTCTCTCAGAGTTTCAAAGTGAATTCGTAAGAAAATAATGAAGGAATGAGCTTCTATTTATAGAAGAATGGACTGTATAGTAACTAACTCATGAACGGTCCAGATTGATTTACTTTAATTAGACGGTCCATAATTAAAGCAAAATCTTTTAAATAAAATATAATATATTCTATTTATAATCTAATAAAACGAATAACTTTATAAAAATATTTTGTTTTATATAAAAAGATTTTACTATGCAAAAATACTACGACCTTACTACGCAGCACTATGCAACACTATGCATAATAAAATATAATATAATCTAATTATTGTCTATAAAATGAATAACTTTATAAAAGTATTACATTTTATATAAAAAAATTTACTATTAGCCTTTAATAAAACTAATAAGTTTATAAAAGTATTCATTTTTTATATAAAGCGCTTTACATTTTATTACGTTAATAATACTAATAAAACAAAACCGAGTGACTTATCACATAAGCATCGATAATAATCAATACCGCGTCTACTTATGCAACGACGCCAGTACATCGTATTTTTACTACCGAAAGTAGTTCAACAAAGTATTAACTGTGAAAACTTCCATAGTTATTTTTAATAAAATATATTTTTGTCGTTTTTTTCAATACGACAATAATTACTAATAATAAGGTCCACCAATGATTGTATTGGTCGTATGAGATATTCCCCGACAAAAAGAATATTTCCCAACCAATGGAATATAATATGACAACTTCAGATACTTTGCAAAATTTGTAAATATTATCCACAACTATAACATTATATTAAATGCATTCCATAATATTCAAAAAAATTATTTCAAGAAAATTAAATATTTATTCATAAAATCTGGGTCTCACAATTCCACTAATTTCATGGAGTATAAGTCAAAACTTTAACCAATTTGAGTATAATAAAGAATGGAATAACAAAAGAAATCACCCGGGCATGTGATAGATAAAGACAAAAGGGAGTTATTCCAACAAAATAATAAATCTGAAACCAGTCCCGTAAAAACGCATGCATAAGATATTCCCAATGTAATAATAAAGGCGGAACCGGTCCCATGTGAAAACGCATGTATACATGATATTCCAGCGGAATAATAAATACGGAACCAGTTAAAAGATAAAACGCATGCATGTGATATTCCAATGAGAATAATAAAGAGGCGGAACCAGTCCTGTAAAACGCATGTACGACAAAGATATTCCAATGTAATAATAAAGAATGAAACAACAGAAGAATTTCACCAAGTATAGGGGAGTCCGCGTATACAGGTTATTCCAACAGAATAATAAAGGATGGAATGACATAAGTTCTTTTCATGAATATAAAAGAATAACACCCCTTACCTTTAGAAAATCTGGATATTGGAAAAATGAAGTAGCAGAATACTTTTCTTCTTTCTCTCTACAGTTTCTCTCTCAATAGTTTCAGTGAATTCGTAAGAAATAATGAAGGAATGAGCTTCTATTTATAGAAAAACTGAGAGTGGCTCTTGGTCTTAATGAATGGTCAAAATGACTCTTGGTAATATTGAAGAGACAACTACTATTTGCGAAGGGGCAATTAACACTTGGAACACCGAAGAGGCAAATAACTCTTAGTAATATTGAAGAGACAACTACTATTTGCGAAGGGGCAATTAACCCTTGGAACAGAAGAGACACGTAACTCTTGGAAAACCGAAAGTAAGTAATTACTATTAAAACTTTAAATCAACGATCCATATTGATTTACTATTATAATTTCAACCAATGATCGAAAAAATAAAGACATCTCCTCATGGAATAATATTGTACCCAAAAATGATTTGGACCGAAAATAAATATATTGTTCGGATGAATAGTACCCCATAAATAGTACTCGTGAATAGTAACTCGTGAATAATAACTCGTGAATAGTAACTCGTGAATAGTAACTCATGAATAGTAACTCGTAAATAGTAACTCATGAATAGTTCTCTGACACGAAAAGTGCCCCGAATACCCGATTGAACAATATAACCTTCAGACATCAATTATTATCGAAATAAATATCAATTTTCACTAACACAAATAATTTCAACACAATGAAACTATTTTTATCAAAAATATAAATTTTGAAATTTCGAAGTTTGACTTTTCCCGAAAAAGTCAACTGTTGACTTTTTGACCAAATAATAAAAATCGGAAAATTTTTATGTTTATAGTCTATTTTTACTAATTTCATCGCTCCGGAATCAAATATCATGTTCGCGTCTCCAAATTCAACTTCGAGCACAACTTCAATTTTAATAACATTCATCATTAATATTATAACTCACAATATTTATCAACCAGGTCGTTCCCAGGAAAGAGGGGGCTTTCCAATAAGGATTTATCACTATTGGCGCGCAATTAGGTGACCAAACCTCTCCTTGACAGAACTTCTAGACATTGTAAATATTGCAATTTAATAATATGAATAACTTTATCGTCTCAATTATTGATTTAATAATATAACATATTATGCAGATGATAACGCGTGATAATAATTGAATCAATAATATGAGAGATATGATCCAAAGAATTATCTTGTAGCAATAATTGAGTATAACCGAGTGACTTCTTACGTAAAGATCAATAATCAATATCGTGTAACTACGCAACCACGTGTACGTGTATTCGTATTTTTTACTACGAGAAAGTAGTTCAACAAAGATATCAGTAAAACTTTCACGTAGTTATTTTCATAAAATATTTTTTCGATTTCTCAATCCGATAATAATTACATTGTGGGGTCCACTAATGATTGTCTTGTCGCATTTAATATTCTAACACACAAAGAATATTCCCAACCAATCGAATATAATATAACAACTTGCATACTTTACAAAATTTATAAATATTACCCACAACTATAACATTATATTAAATCCACACCATAATATTCAAAAAATTATTTCGAGAAAATTAAATATTTATTCATAAAATCTGGGGTCTCACAACTCACCTATTTGAGTATTTTCAAAGTGATTGAAGAGAGTGTTGGAGATACTTTAAGGGTATGAAATATATGAGAAAGACTCATGAATTTGCTACTTATGCCAAAGCTCGGATTTTGGTCATGGGCGGAACCAGGGATCATATGACCCCCTGGAATTTTCGGGGTTATTTATTTTCTTTTTCCTTCTTTTTTTTATGCATTTCTTTTTCTTCTTTGCTTTTTTTATTTTTACTTTATCATCAAAATGAGTCAAAAAAATAGTAACAATTTTCTCTGTAAACTAATTAAAAATAAAAAGTTAAAGAAATATTTTTTTTTTTTTTTGGATCCTACTATAGTGACCATAAGTTCACCATAGTTCTATCCTATCAAAATTATTAAATTTGTCTTCTTCTATTTTTTGTTATTGTTGGAATTCATTCTTTCAAGCTAATTAATCCCATGAACCACAATATAAGGTTTTGAATATATAATATTATAATTGGTAATTTATCTATAAAAGTAACTAATCAGTTGATTAAAAATTTTAAAGTTTAATTAATAATCTCATAGTTCGGAAAAATTTTATATATATATATTTAAAGTCATTAGACCAACAACTCAAAAGTTGATAAGAATTAGAATAGGATGTTGTGAAATACTATAATTGGGCAAAATGAATTTGAAAGAAACACTCCGAGCGTTTATAAATAATTTTTTTACTGATATATTTTGACCCCCTCTATAAATATTCTGGTTCCGCCACTGATTTCGGTATCACAATAATGCTTTGTGTGAAAGTCGTCTTGAGATTTCTTTATGTTTTGGGGTCTAGGGATTTTATGGGTTGGATAACTAATTTAGGTGGGCTGTTTAGTCGTCTGATTGTGTTTTGTTTAAAGAAATTGATATTTTTATATGATTTTTTGATATTTTTATATAAAAATTATCGCTATAAAATCTATAACGATGTTAAAAATCGTCGTTATCGCTATAGGAACTATAACGATGATTCAAAAAATCATGTTGATTTGTTAGTTATTTTTGTATCGTTTATATATATATGTCCTGTAACTACTGTTGTTGTATATATTGTGCTACGAAGTTTTTGGGCTTATAAAAAAAAATTAGTACGCAAGTTCAAAAAAAGTGGTGCGGTATATGGGGTCGGGGATACAAAGGTAAATACCAAAATTACACCGTAATTTTAATTTTAATTTTTTTAAATTTTAATTTAAGTTTAAATTGCTCCCTCTAAGTTAATTATTGTCTTTTTTTAGGGTAACCACCCTTCAAATTCCAAAAAAAATCAGCCCAACAGTAAAAGAAACACACAGATGACGGAATTACAATTGATCAGCATCTTTAAATATCTAATAATAACGCTCATTGTTTTGATCACATTCATATTTCAAAATACGTTGGACGGACATGTATTACTTCGGTGGGTCGAACTCTGGACTTCCAAAAGTCCAACCATGGTTGCAAATCGTAACCGAACCCACTTCCGCGCAATATATACTCCGTGCGCACAATAGCGCCCTTCCCTTTTGTTTCTGGCTCCTTCTATTCTACGCACTTTATCTTCTCTCTCGTAACTACGATCCCCAAATCGACGACGTAGCATTCTCCTCCCCTCCTTTATCTCCCAATTCGTCTCTTTTGCTGCTGATCTGACATCGCTTCGTCCCTCTCTTTCCCGAACCAGGCTCGGATTTCGGTTTTGTGGGCTCAAAATCGCTCGCTCGATCGATCCGATTTATTCGATTTCGAGAACAAATCAGGTAATTGATGATGATTTCCTTTGTTTTATTGAAATTTTTTGATGTATTTTGTAGCGAATCGATGTAATTAAACCTTTTCTTTTCTTTTATTTACCTGCACATGTGAATTCAATTAAAGATTTGCTTTTGAACCGGTCGATTTGAAATTAGGGTTTACTTATTTTGCTTTAATTGAAAGGCTTAAATTTGTTGACATACTTGATTGTTCGTTCTCGATTAAGGTTGTAATTGTTAGTCTCGTTTTGAATTTGAATTCAGTATTTCTTTTTCTTGTTTTGAAAATTTTTAGTGTAATTTTCATGCGAGTCGCAGCACTTCAACCTTTTCTTTTATTTCATGTATCTGCATATGGAATTCAATTAAAATTTGACCCATTTTGATATTTCAGGCGAAAGGCTTAAATTTGTTGTCTTCTTCGACTGTCCCTTATGGATTAAGGTTGTAATTATTGGTTTCTTTTTAATCTGAATTCACTATTTCTTCTGGTTTCTCTGATTTGCCAAATTTCAAATTTTTTCCTTCTCGTTTTTCTGCATATATGCGATAATCAAAGGTTTGCTGTAAAACTTGATAAAATTGTTAGATGAATGTATTTGGTTTTATGTTTTCTACCGTTCCCAAGAGTTGCATGAAATTCATAAATGTTTACTCTATTTTTTTGGTTTTTAAATTGTTTTTTTGTTGCTTATAGCCTTATATCCTCCATGTGTGTGTGCAGTTAGCAGAGTAATTTCCTTGGAGATTCAAAATGGCTATGCGTGGATACGATAGAGATGTAAGCCGAATGAAAGTAATATATTGTTGTGCAAATTGTTGTTCAATTTTCTGTCTGTATTATAAATTGTCTTCGTGCAGGAATATGAAGATCTGGATGAGTATGAAGAGGAAGATGAAGATCAAGAAGAAGAGGTTGTTGAAGATGAATATGAAGAGGAAGAAGCTCGACAGCCCACGGAGCAGGAATTGGAATACCTTGAATTGAGACAACGATTGAAAGAATCTATAAGAAAGCAGATGAAGAAGGACTCTGGTTCTTCACTTTCCAATTCTCAAGAGAAAAAAAATAAGCTACCGTATGACAAGTGAGTTCTATGCCAAGTTTTGGCAAACTTGAGACACCATTTTATGGATTGCATTATTTTTGCTTATTTAGATTGCATTTTCTTATAAAATTTGTTAACTTTTCTTTAAAACAAGTCTACATAGCGTTCAAAAAAATACACTGAGTTTATATAGGTTTGCACCTGAGCAATTTGCAGAAGTGCATTGGAGTTGCAAATACTGGTGATTAGTCTGAGTTTATTATCTACCTGTTTATAGTTTGAGATGGTTTTAAGTTGGATTAATTTTCTAGTTGCAACATTAAACTTCTTGATGTGATGGGGACAACACATATACAAAATGCAGTTCGAGTTGTGGACTGCCTTCTAGACCCAAGGGGCTTCCTTGAGGATGGAATAAATAACTGATTGGTATATCTGATACACGGGTCAATAGAATATGTTTGGTCAGTGTTGCTAGAGTGATGTTGTCGGTACCAGAAGGCCATGATTCTACTATCCTATGGGGCTAGTCCCACATCGGTTGTATGGGCAACTTGGTGCGGATAGAAATGGTTGGGCTCTATTTCTCCAACTAGTTTTTGAGGATGAGTTCTTTTAAGATCATAATAAGTGATATGGAAGTGCTTTCTACGTATCACTTTGTCAAGAACCAATAATTCTCTCTCCACAGTCCACACATCCCACGGTCTCTCTCTCTCTCTTTATGGTGGAGAAATATTTCATGAAATTTATATCTTATGCTTTCAATAGGCACGTGGTTACAATTTTAATGAGTTCTTTCATATCACACCGATTCAATTGTCAAACTTTTTCTAATTTAGTGAACCAGAGCTCAATCGTTGTGTAACTAGAGTTAAATCCTAAAGCAAACTTAAAGCGTTCAATTGATTTTCTTGTTTCATGTTGTGCAGTTATGGATCCTTCTTTGGGCCTTCACAGCCTGTTATAGCTCAAAGAGTAATCGAGGAAAGCAAGTCGTTATTAGAGAATCCACATTTGGCAGAAAGAGTTTCTAAATCCAAACACAGCGTAAGTATCAAAATTCATTATATGCCTGTGATTTGTAAACCTAACTTTAGTCTGAACCTTCTGCATACATCCAGGTTGTGCCCAACTATAGGTGAGCTCTCCTTTGGAGAATTGTAGTAACATGCAGCCCAAAGTGATGATCCGTGCACCTTTTTTTTCTTTAATAGCTGTGTTTTAGTTTGAAATGTTTAAGAATTTGAGTAAAAATAGTTCATGGTGATATTATATATTTTAACATACGTAAGCAAAATGTATTTAGGTCATTGATTGTTAGCTGCTATCCTGAATGTTGGTGAATCTTATTACTAAGTTACAGAGATGGACTGTGGATAGGTGGTAGGAAATGTCTTCAGACATAGCATTCTGCTTTTGGGTTAAATTTCTTGTACATCTCGCCCTTGGAGGCATGCTTCAATTTTATACACTTCAAAATTCAGCTTAAAACCATTATGGGACAATTAAAAAATCATATGGTTATTTCTGATGTAAATTTGATTGATGAACTTTGAAGCTTTTCTCTTCATCTGGGGTTTCCCTTTCCAGACTTATCTACTTCATTTGAGTTGTGGTTTACAAGTTGACGACTAAACTTTCCTTTGCAGAACAATAAGGTTCATGCTTCAGCCCCCCAGGGATCCAGGCCTCGAGTGAATGACCATCCCCCTAAAGTCACTAATGCGGTATTGTTTTGATTTACAGTAATATGTTCTCAATTGTCCGTTAAATTTGTTTTATATATAAATATTTAAAATAAGGTTCTTTTAAATGGTTTTGCAGCTAAAGACAAAAACAAAAGTCCAGATGCTTAAAAATACTAGGGACTACTCATTTCTATTATCGGATGATGCAGAGCTTCCAGCTCCTAATAAAAACCCGCCGCCTCGAAATGTAGCTGTTCCAAGACCTGGTGTGTTGCTGCTTAAATGTATCTGTTCTGTTTTTTTTTGTCTAAAGACCCAGAACATGCTATTTTCATTGTGAAAACTTATACAGGTTTTTTGGTGATGTTGAAGAGGCGAGATTGGCTCAAGTGCCACAGAAGAGCAAGCAGTTATCTAGCAATAATGACAAAAAGGTGTTTAATGGTCGCGATGAAAGGAGATCTGTGCCTGCAGCTAGGCAGATACAAGCTAAAGTTGGGCCTCAAAAATCAACTTCTGTCAGTAAGCCGATGACATCAGTGGACTATCGGAAACGGCATGGTAGCAACAATGAGAGTGGACACGGCCGGCCTCAGGCTCCGAAAGCCTTACCTACAAAGGTTCCGATGACTTCTACAGAGAAGAAGATTATTCCACCAAGTGCAAAGAATTACATGCCTGTTGTGCGCAAACCACTTCCTTCGAAACCCCAGCCATCTATTCCAAGCAAACCTTGGACCAAGAAGGAATTGCAAGAATCTAGCAAGGGAAATTGTTATCAAGACAACCAATGTCCTCCAAACCTCAGGTTCAAACTTATTTCCTGTTACGCACATATATGACAATTTTGATGGTTTCTATTTGGGTATAAGGCATTACTGCTTAATTTGTTAGTTTCCATCTTCCTCTCCGACTCCTCATGATTGTGTAAAAATAATTTCGTTGTCTCCATGAAATCTCTACAGATAAAGCAGCCACCAGCAAAGGTTCCCTCCCGTGATACTTCACAACAGGAACGCCCAAAGAAAAGGCCTGCAAGACAGTATTCTGATGATGACGAGGACGAAGATGGTGGAGAAGCAATCAGTATGATTAGAAGAATGTTTGGGTAATTATTACAGTCTGTTTTCTCCTAATATTTTCATTATCATTTGTTGGATCATTTGCACGGGTTTAAGGCTGTAAAATGAATCAAACAGTTCGTTGATTCGAGTTCGACTCAAAATATAAACGATTCAAATATGAACAAATTTTAAAATTCAATAAATTATTCGAACTTTTTGAAATTGTAATTTTCTATTGATACTTGGATCAACTTGAAAAGTTCAAACTGCTTGAGCTTGATTTGAGATTGTGCTCTACTCTGTACCTAAACGACCCTTGGTCAAACTTCATTTCAGACTCGATAAATTTTATGAACCAAATTTGAGCCAACTCAATACTCGACTCGGTTCATTTACACCCTAGGTTTAAGCAAGCTTAATGTTTGATCGTATAATTTCTATTTTTGTCCAACTTTATAGGCTTGTGTAGGTGTAATTATACCATTTCCTTATTTTACCTCCCTTGGTAGAAGGGATTTCAGGTTAAAATACCAGTATTCTATTTTGAGCTCGCAAGGGTTGCACTTGTAAGAAAAAATGGACCTTCCACTTATTTGCAAAAATGAGCCCCAATAACCTATTGTTTGGCTGTTTTAATGTACGGTCAAGTGTGGGTTACTATTTTAAAATGAAATGTAACTGGTTTGGCCTGAAATCTCCCTATATGGGGCCATGAGAAAGCTGGATGGGGTTTGGGGGAATTAGGCATCGAGTTTTGAACTTATCAGAATGCCTGCTAAGTGGGATAAGCATGTCTATCTTCTTGCTTATTTACTGAAGCTCTAGGAATATGATTTTCATTTCATATACTTTTCTAGTTTCTTGAGTCGGAAAAAGAGAGAATAAAAAAGGAGGTGGGAGGGTTGTTCTTCACCTTGTTTTTTGATAGTAATGTGTCAAAATGACATTTATTATGCTTTTGTCAGTAGTGTAACAAAATTTTATTCGAAGATTCATGGATGCGACCTTTTAATTTGTATTATTACTTGCATTTATTGCACATTCTTGTTCATAACGAAGTTGAGATTTCTTTTCAGATATAATCCCAAGAAATATGCTGACGATGATGATGTCAGTGACATGGAGGCTAATTTTGATGAAATTCTGAAAGAGGAGAGACACAGGTTAGTATAAACTATTGTTATGGCCGAATTTGGCCATTTTAGGTTTCTGCATGTGAGAATCACTTGGACAATTAACAACATAGAAATCAATCTCTACACATTGTTATGTTTACTGTTTCTATATATTAGTAATGCCACCACCTGCATATATATACACTTTTTTTTTATTCCTTGTTGCATCCATTCCCCTTGTACACAGACCACTGGTGAACACATTAGATACAACAAGCGTCTTCAAGTAAATATTGCATGTTTGATGTTTTGTGAGGTTCTTGTTTCTTGACGATTTACTTCATTATCTTTTTAACCATTTGATAAGGAGGCCAAAAATATGGGAATTGGGATATAATGTTGGACTTGTTTTTTTGATAGGAAAAGGTAGTTTTTTGCAGCCTATTGATATATATTTAGCAATTTCGTGGTGACAATTCAGAGCAGAATGTTGAGAATCCAAATCAAACAGACACCTGGATATAATGTTTTTTTTATAAAAATAATTCTCGATTATTAAAGTGTGAATTTCTTTTATGGTCTTGTGCACCACTTACAGGCTGAGATGCTTCAAGGGAAATTGCATTAATTAAAAACTTATTTTGAGAGATTTGTCACCACTTGGTGGGAAAAAGATGCTTTATGGAAATTGCATTAATTAATAATTTCTTTTGTGAGAATCGTTCTAGTGTAACAGATAAAATATTATACATATTCAGTCATTTTGTGTGTGCCAATAGTATTCAATTTTTTATTTTTATTTTTATCTTTTACTTGTACCGTGGCTCATGAGCTTTGTGGTTTCTTGTCATTCTTCAGTGAGAAAATTGGGATGAAGGAGGATGAGGAAGAACTTGTTAAGATCGAAGAAGAAGAGAGGAGAGAACGGATGAGAAAAGAGGCAAAGAAGCGGAAGCTAAGCCGATGATGTTTGACAAAATAATTTCAGCTTGAAGGAAATTTATTTTTTAATTAGCTTAAATCATCCATCCCTTTCAGTTTTTCAGAATTTGTAATTCCTGGGGTTTGTCGTGGTTGTTTCTAAGACAGCATGATGTAAAGTAGGGGCTTATTAATCAGCTGGGGTCAAATTTAGATGTTTAATTTTATATTTTTTGGTGATCTATATAGCAGCCATCATCTCCTTGGCACGATCTGGTTTAAGTTGGGGATCTATGAAGTATAATTGAGCCAATAATGCCCATTTTATATAACAATGAACTGACAATGGGTTGTATTTGAAACTTTTAACTTGTGTTTATTTTTTGATCCTTGAACTCGCAACTGGTAATTATACACACCTGTTCTTACCCGAATAAAAAGATCCATCGGAAAGGAAAGTGTAATCTTAGTAGCACAATTCCAAGTCAAAATTATATTATACTCCGTAAATTTTGATTTAGTTAATTATGGAGTTAATATGTTTACAGTTTTTCTTAATTAAATAAAGCCATGTAATATGGGGCCAAATAAAATATACTGTTATATAGTTTTATCTACTTTGTTTGAAATTGAGCTTGATATCATTAATTATTTTTTTTATTGATAAATTAAGTTTTGTTTATGATATATTTCTTACATTTCACAAAAAGAGTTTAAATTTATAAATAAAAATAATGAGTTTTAAGTAGTATTATTGGTGGTATTAATGAAATTGTGATGCTAAATTCGAGACTAATATGTTATTATGTATTGTCGCTAGCAAAATAGAAGATTTTTATTTTTTATGAAATAAAATATTTTATTCCTAATAAGATTAATTTTGTGAAATTTAGGATTTAAATATTATTCTTTTATAAAAAGTTACTCCAATTAACTTAAAATTTACACTTCTTTCGTTTTCAATTCAACTCAAGCTTAAAGGACCCCTTTTTAAAATTCGTATTAAACTCTTTAAGTTAGTATTTAAAATTAGTTTAAAATATTATTATTTATAAATTTATAAATTTTAAAAAATAAAATAAATCAAAGTAATTTAAAATTAATCAATTATAACACTAAATAAAAATATATAAATATTTGCACCTGCACACACGTATCAATAAAAATAAAATTATGATTGTTAGGATTAACTGATAATAACAACTTAAAATAGTATTTTAATTAATAAAGTAAATAATAGCTATAAAATTAGTGAAATCTTTTATGTCATGAATTTTACACACGACTAGAAATAACAACCTCAATCATATAATTATAAATCTAACACATGACATGATACACATACTTAGGGGTGTATTTAATTAAGATTTTTAAAGTTTTATTTAAGTGACATATTTTTGTAGAATTTATAAGATTTTAATGACTTTCAAAGACTTTAAAGACTTTTTTAAAATTACTTTTATAGATTATATGAAATAAGTAATAGACTTTTATAAATTTTTTATAAAAGATCATGATAGACTTTGTATACTTAATATATATCTTGCAACTTATATTAATTGTTAATTAGCCCATGTGTACAACATCTCCCTCTTTTTTCATGAACTAGAGTAAATCTCATTATATTATTATGGCATGAGATTTTATAATGTTGAAAGTGTTCATATTATTCTACTCATTTCATAATATATTTGGATACTCGGATACCAATAAAACTTTAGAAACTACAAACACAGTACAAAATTAAGCTCACTTTTCATTGAGCTATATATATACTTTATGCATATGCATACGCTTATTTGGAATTATTGTTTTTCATTTCGGTCTACAAAAGTTGTCATCAATACTTATTTACGTAGCTTGCAATTAAAAAATTAATATAAACATTTGCAATATATATCGATTTCCATTCAAATATTTGAATATTATCTCGCCTTAGTATCAAAATTTGCAAATAAAAATAATATATACTTGTTTCATATATATTTTAAAATAGCAAGTTATTTTTAAATAAAAAAATATTTTTTATTTATATTCTTTTTAATAATTTTAGTTTAGTAATGTAACATATAATAAAATGATGATAAAAAATTTGAAGAACTTATATATTTTATACAACTATATATCACTATAAAGTACGTACTCCTATATAAATTACTTTCCCTCTCTCACTTTTTTTTTTCTTCATTTAACTCGGATCAAGTTAATTTACAAAATTATAAAATTATAAAATATTGTGTATTTATTTTATTTTTGAAATAATAACGTGTGTTTATTATTAATAACAAATAAATTCAAAATTTAAAATTTTGAATTTTGTACGTTAATTACAAAAAACAAAATAAATGTTTTATTTTTGTGGGTACAACAAAAGTATTAATTATTCTAGATTATAAAGTAATTAGAAATATTAGATTCATGTGAAGTAATTAGAAATATTGGATTCGTGTGAATTGTATTTTAAATTTATTTAGCTTATTAAGATGAGATATGAAGTTTTTAGAAATCTTTAGAGATGAGGTCAGATTTTGGATATGGGTTGATAGTTATAATTCTTCTTTTAAAGTCTGTCAAACTCTACCATTTAATAAAAATCTAAAAAGTCTATGACTTTTTGAATACCAAAATACTTTTATAGACTTTGTAAAAATCTGAATTCAATACCACCTAACTTTTAAAGACATTAAAAAAAGTTGTAATTGAATACCACTAAACTTTTATAAACTCTTTAAATGTCTAGATTGAATACAACCAAACTTTTAAAATCTTTAAAAGTCTTTAAAAATCTTAATTGAATACAACCAAACTTTTAAAATCTTTAAAAGTCTTCAAATAATTGTACTAATAACTACACAATAAAACAGTAATTGTATTATTATAGTGTGATTGTTATGTGCCAAGAAAAATGGGTTAAATAGTTAAAATAGAGGATCATCACGTATTATAGTAAAAAGTGTGTTTTTATGACAAATAATTGAATAGGCAGATAATAATGTTAGGGTTTAAATAGTATTTTCTACCTTTTTTTCTATTAAAATTATACTAAATATTTGCTAAAAAATTTTACTTCTAAAATTGAGTTTTTTTTTTATCCCAATAAAGAGTGATATCTTTTTTTTTTGAAGTATGGAGATTGGAGAAGATACCCTCCAGAGTATTTGACTTTATAATTTATTTTTATAAAATAATTTATATTAATATTTTAACAAAAAACAATTGTATAAAAAAATTCATTTTAAATTATGAGATAATATATATTTTTATTTAATTTAAAGTTATGTAGCATAATTATTACTCCATAATCTTATAAAATTAATATATATTTCGGTAACTTAGTTTATTAAACTTTCATTAATATAAAATCGTTGACATATATCACTAAATTATACGAATTTTTTTATATTTGTACGGTTGGACTCATCTAAAAAAAAATTAAAAATTAAAATATTAATTATCTTTTTCACTGTTCCTAATTTTAAATTAAATTCTAATAAATTTAAGGATAAATAAAAAAGAAGAATATTTTACGAGTCCTTTTAGGGGACATTATTCTAGCGACATTTTTTTTTGTAATACCTCTTAAAAAATATATAATATTTATTTCAATTAAATTTTTTGTAAAAAATAGTGTTTTAGGTGTAATTTAGATACATACAAGAAATAAGGTCTCTATAACCCTTTTTCTTGTATATATTCAAATTACACTTAAAATATTATTTTCTGTAAAAATTCTGATTAAAATAAAATACTGTTAACGCCAGGATCTTCTCCAATGTCCCAATAAAGGCATCAGTTCAGGACAAAAGGATTTATAATAAGATCAATAAAGGTCTAAAATATAGCTTACCGAGGCCCATCTGATGAACATCAAATAGCAACATAAATTAAGATTGGAAGTCCATTTAAAGAGCCCGCTCCAGGCGAACATACAACAACAAATATTTTACCGCCTCCCGATCAATTCAGACCTTCGCCACAAAAACCATCCTAATCTGAATCCAGGCCCGAAGATGTGGCGACACCGATTATCATCGGTTCGGCAATAATTCCATCATGGAACTGATGGGTGAAGGAGTGAAATACCAGACTAAAGGAACTTAAGATTTGACCATCAATCTGAACTGATTGATTAATATTGGTCATCTGCAAGTAAACACTGTCTTCGTGTGTTTCCGTCCCAAATACAAAGAAGAAAAGGATGCCAAGAAGAGAATGTCAAGATAATGCCGCTTTAGAAGGAGAAAGCCATTCAAGTCTCGTGTTTGGCAAAAGGAAAGAAGCAACCTTGACATTGTTCTTCTCAACAATGAATGCCTCTGGAAGGATATTGACAAGGTCAAAGAAGAACTGAAAACGACCAAGGCCACTCATCGGGTCATCAACGATATAAATGTCGATCCGTCAAGCTAAAGGATCAAAGCATCGGTACATCGTCGTCAAGCTCGAAGAAGAGCTCAAAGAGCTGGAGCCCTTAAAAATTTGAGTCCGCCACTGACCGAAGACTTTCGTAAGGAGATCCAGGCAGGATACAGAAAATCCGCGAGCTGAACAATAATATCGTCCACATGTATGCAAAAGGATATGAAATTTGCCGAAGTAAAGGTAAGAAAAAGCTCGGGCCAAGGTAGATCCATCTCTTCTAGACTCTTTAGATGGTGACGATGACAAGGAAGAAGCCTGAAGATGACCTCTCATTATCTTTAGCTGTAGAACTTTCTGTGAAAATTCTAACTTTATGTGAACAGTTAATATTTAATGAAATATCAACTTCATGCCTTATTACTTCTGTGTGAACATTTCTTGTCAATAATTCAGTATCAATTAATCTGTATGAACTTAACTTAGGACATGAACTAGATAAGGCATATAACAGTTAATTTATGAAATGAAGTGAACTGAATTTAATGGATAGAATTTAATGAACAGTATTGAATGAATTGAACTCAACACTTGAACAAAATAAAGTAATGTATACTTATCGTTTCCGAAGTGTGAGATCGGTTATGTGAGTGAGGTGAATTAATTTGATCCTCCTCAGACCATCAAAATCTTGCTTACCACTCGGGGTAGAACAAGTATATAAGGACATTTGTTTACCACTCGGGGTGAAACAATAAGTGGGCTGCCATCGAATGGCCAGCAAGTCCTACCATACCTCCATACACCATTGTGACCTTAGGACAAATAGGACCAGGATCAATAGTGACCATTGACTTACCACCCTTGGTAAAATCAATATAGGATCATAGGATTTGTCTACCACGGGGGTAACAAATAAGTGAAACGCCATCGAATGGTCAGCGAGTCCTACCATACCTCCTTACACCATTGTGACCTTAAGATAAATAGGACCAGGATCAATTGTGAAAAAGTGAATGTGGATGAGCCACTGAAGTCTTTCTGTGCTGAATCCCCAGTTCTTTCAAGAATATCGTTGCCGAAGTTCTTTGTAGGTCAACAACTTCGGGCCAAATAATCGCCACAAATGTCTTTGTGAACTTCCCGAAGAACATACTCTGCTTCGGATGGAGTCAAATGTTTGAGCAATGATGACGAAAAAGGTCTTTCGATAAAGATTCTCATCAATGAGATCAAAATTGACACTCTTGTATTTGGACTACTTTGCGACATCGATCCAGGGAAAGACGCAAATACGCCATCAAAGTTATAAGCATCTGTGAGTGGTCAACTTCGATAATGCATCAAAGAATGGAATTGTTATTGTGATCGACCCTTGATAGTCTGTCAGATCGATGTCCAAAACAGAATATCCATCTCGCATGCAATGTCCACGAGCTCGTCATTGAAGTACTACAACGACTTTGTTCCGGACTCTCACCGCTTTCCATCCGGGTTGCAACTTTAGATGGATTTCCCGAAGATAAGTGCCACAGTGATTGTGCCCTCAATGGACTCTCTGGAGTGTGATTTTGGATCTATTTCGGTGAAACTTTCATCATTGTGGTGAGGATACTCAAGGCGTAATGCCTTATTTGTATTCTCGAGGTGCATACTCCCCGGATCGGTTTCTTCGTCTGCTGCGACCATAATCCGGAAACCAATAGAAATGAATACCCTTCTTCGATCAATCGGGAAAATGGTTGTTGGGTCTTCATCTACTCGCCTTTGATTATAATCTCAAAGACCAATAGTAGTGAGTACCCTCTTGATCAATCAAGAAAATGGCTGTTGGGTCTTCATCTACTCTGCTTCAACCATAATCTCGAAGACCAATAGGGCGGAGTACCCTCTTCGGATGCTCGGGGAATATGGTTCTTTGGTCTTCTTTCGTCGTGAGGATCACCTTGAGACATGTCCTCAAAGTGTATAGGCTCGCTTTTCAACTCAACTCACGGTTGTCCATCTTTAGGCGTACCACATCTTTCAGACTAGACATAATTGAATGTTTTGTCCCTCAGCTTGGTAATCCGAAGAATCTGCACGACTATATCCTTGCTCTGCTCAGCTACATCCTCGCCCACTGACATTTACATCCTCATTTCCAAGACATTTACATCCTCGCTCCGCTCCAAGAGAACCTCCAAAGCTCTATCTCGCTTCGTCCACCATCTTCATCATTTGACCACCGGTTTAAGGTTTAGTTCTAAAGCGGGGTGTTTTTACTTTGCTTTTGGCCATGATCATGCTTTTTTTCGTTGTAGAAAGACCAACTATCTTCGAAGCTTCTTAGTGGGATCTCGAACGAGAACCCCCTGATTTGTGCCATAACTTCCGATGTAGAACAACTGGAAATATTGTGATTGATAACTCAATAACACTAGAAAACAACCCTCTTTCTAGCGCCAATGTTAACGCCAGGATCTTCTCCAACGTCCCAATCACGTAAGACATACGATCTCCGCGATAGAAACACGATAAACACCACAAGCTTGACGGCTGTTCCGTCGGGGGATAACTCAGGCGTAAGAGTCAGTATACGTGTTCACAAGATTAACAATGGAAGAATGTAATGTCTAGTGTATTGAGAGAGATAGATATATTCTCATTGTGCCAGATATATATGAATGTAAAACGACACATTTTCTAAAAGACTTCTCATATAATACAAGACTTCGGTTCCTTGTGCCATCGACCCTCCCGACCCTACCCGCTGCGGGGTAGCTTTCTGTTAATCCCATCTCTTACATCCACCTGGCCGATTGATGCCAATCGTCCAATCCTCATTAATGCCGTGTAAGATATCGATCATCATATCTTTATCATTATCACTTAGGTCAAAGATGTAGATATTTAAATATCGATGGGTCAACCCACCGATTTGATCCGATATTAGAAGGACTTAATAAAAATAATAAAGTAGTAGGCCAATAATGTCAACACTCAATAGTGAAGACCCAATGGACTAACTGAATAAGTAAGCCCAATTCATTCGGTCTAATAGGAGAAATATCACGACCCAACAAATACTATACATTAAAATAAGAGATACTATAAAATTTTTTTAAAAAAATCACTAAAAATGTAACTAGAAAAAGTGCCCCTAGACTTATTGATATTTTACAAAGGAGTTGGAACTTGGAAGAAGGAGGGGATAAAGAGCGAACCGCTTTCTACAAAAGGTAAATAATTGAAATCAAGCCGAGTTTGTGAACACTTTACCAAAGGCAAAGGTGACCTGAAAAGGTCGGATGCACTAATATTCATGTTTAATTTTTTTTTTCCCTATCTTTATCCTACTATTATTTGTTTTTCTATTTCTCGTTCGTTAGGAAAACAGCTGCAATGGAGATTTTACTACTTAATAATGCAGCGTTTCCAATGATGGCTCATCCTTTCCCCAAATTCAGTACGCCTAAGTGGAAACCTATTAAGCCCCGTCTCCTTCATTGCTTAGGGTATCACTCAGGAATTATTTATCATACTGTTATGTTCTAACCAACACTCATTCGTTATTTGTATTAATTTATTTCTCAGGAAGAACGGGGAGAGCATTGGTTTGTCTAGAGGACCTAATCAGATTGAGTGAGCACATCTGTCTATTCTATTCTTATATTATTGATGTAGTACTTTTTTTTTGACATTTTGCCTCACTCAGCCACAAATTATATATTTCAATTTAGGTTAGAGAGTGAAGATAACATGTCTGAGGTACGTATATTTTGTTTCAGAGTTGAGTTATTTAGCAAAAGATTAATATTGTTAAATCATGATAAACATTGTTGTGTTCTTTTTATAATAGCTTAAGCTTTTAGAGCAGTTGGTAACTTCACATAACCGATTGTATATTTTTTTATGGGACAGCTGCAAAGTATGAATCCTCAGCCAGAAAAGACGCATACAGACATTTGGCAACTTTTCAAGGAAGCTCAACAGAGTAAAAGTTCTTTTGCATTCCCCTCCCTTCAATTCTTACAAATCTGTCAATTTTTTCTACGAATTAATTAGTATGTGCATCATACTCCAATATATGCTTTTTATATTCTGTTTGATAATGCTTGCCATTCAGATATTCTTTACTTAAATAAGCAACGTCTGAAGGCCTTAGAGGAGCTGGACAAAATGAAGAGAGAAAAGATGAACAAGCAGGCCAGCACTGGGAAAGGTGATAGTCACTTGAATATGATATTTATGTACAGCTGATGCAGTTGTTACTATTTAATTGTAGTTTAATAAAAAAAGTTGTTAATTGCTACAGTTTAACTTTGTATCTTTGACTAATTTCTTACGAGCCTCTTGTTCTTGGGATTTAGCAATTTTTGATGTCTTTTGTTGGCTTGCATTAGTTTTGAAGTTGGGCTGTTTTCACGTAGTCTAAGGTCATGAAATAACATTCCAAACTCCAAAGCACCTTGGTTCCTCAATTGCTCTCTTCCAATAATTCTCAGGTTAATGAAGAACTACAATAGAATTAGGGATAGAACATAAACGTAGAACTGTAAGCACTCAAGTCTGTTAACTCTTGTTGCCTCTGCATAAAAAGTAATGGCTATCAATATCATCCTCTAAAAAAACAGTGGAAAAGAAAAACGAAAAAGTAAAAATTATAATTTCATCCACCATACTGCACTGTAGGATGTAGATTACGATAGGTGGTTCAGATTGAAGATCATATATTATATTGCGCAATTACTCTTAAGAGTTTCACTCTGCATATCTGTAGGATTTAATAGCCTCTTAGAAAGTGATAACCTTGGTTAGTCTGTGCATGCCCCTTGTATGTGCAAACTAATAAATGCAACTCTACTCTTCTTATCATTCATGATGCTGTAGATATCTTAAGAATCTCAGTTTCTTCGAGATTGAAACTTTGAGGGTCAGTTTGGATAAAGATGACTTTAGGGATATAATATAATGGAGTTTCGTAATGTAATGGTAATGTGCTAACACGATTCCTGAGTTGGTATACGTAAAGTACTAATTACAAAGTCAAAATGGCAAGTCAAGACTAATTAGTACTTTACGTACCACGAACGTTATCTTTCCGAGTAATGGGACATTAAACCCGTATATCTATATAATGAAAAAGGGCCAAATTGGCGTAATCTCGTCACAGATGTATTTATAATTAAAAGTAATTGGATGAACCAAGTTAGTCTTGAGAAGTGTCACATCAATGTAATAAGCGATTCCATTACGGCCAATCACATTGATATGACCTGAACCAAATGCTCCCTAACTAATGTGTGCTCTCGCACACACAAGTTCACACATACAAGGATAGTAGGGCCATCAATCAGCGTATTTGATTCATAAAATGAAGTGCTTTCATGTTGATTAGCTGATGAAAATGCAGTTCCATCAACTAGATGTGCATGCTTTAATAATAGTGTTGCTCCTTATATCTCTGGTGAAATCTGGGAAGAAACAAAAAAGATACCTGTAGGAGAAGTGTGAGGATGAAGTGATAAAGCGTAGAAGTTTAGCTTGCAAAAAAAGAAAAGAAAAGAAAAAAAAAGAAGTAAAATATTGATTGGGTTTTCTACTCTATAGAGTTTTGTTCATTTTATTGTAATATATATATATATATATATATATAATACGTATCTTAGTCTTTATATTAATACCAGAATCTGTTCTAGTGTTTTGAATACTGCGAAGTTGTTTATTATGAGCTGTCAATGATATTACTCTAGATGAGTTGACTTGCCCCCTTAACTGAAATTCAGGTGAATTTGGCATATATTGTTGAAGTTTCCTCTTAATGGGTCATTTCAGTCTCATGTCTTTGAGCTAATTCGTGCATATTTATATTTTTGGATTTCAATTTCTACCATATGTTATTCTAAAGGAGATACTACACATTTCCAACTGTAGAGATAGTATATGGATAACCATTTATCTAGGATTTTCATTACTATGGTAATGGTTAAGCTCCACGTACAACTCAAACAATATGCACTTGACTTACGCATGCAGTAGTCTGTGGGCTTCATCGATCACATTCCTTGCTTTTGAAGTTGTGATGTGTCAGTAATAGCTATGGGAGTTTGGTTATGCATGGTTGGCATGAGATGTTATATACAATCTTGCCTGATAGATTTACGAAGCTGCTGATGCAGCCTTTGGGGAAAAATGATATTCCTGAAAATTTCTACCTGCAGATGTATAGACTATAGAGAGTACTGTTACTTATTTGCTTGTAGCTCTATTTGGCCATGTAGATATTATTACAAGTGTAGACAATTATTTATGATTTGTAATTATGTAACTTTATATGTGGCATGGGCTACTTTTATGCTGTCATATAGGATTCACTTTCAGCCTACCTGAACTAGTTTGGAGTAAAAGGCGTTGTTGAGTTGAGCTGAGTATCTGTAGTAGGGAATTATGAAGGACCCGGTTCTATGCTCATGTTATGCTTCTCGTGCTTTGGCACTTGAAATGCTTAACACTTCAAGAGAAGAAGGATGCTTCTAAAGCTAACAATCTTCTTTTATTGATTTACAACCAAAACAGATACGCTCTCAATCCGCTCGGAATTGCTTCTTAGAATAGATTCTATGGTTCTTACTGGCTTGATTGACACTCAGGAGGCATCTGTTTTGAGAAAGCTAATCATCGATTCAAAAGGTAGTTTAGTTAATGATTTCTCTGACATGCTGCGTCAAGGAGATGCTGAACTTCTGGCAGGATTCCGCTCTTTCTCTGGTAAAAGAAAAATGTATGTATTTCGATACATATTGGTTTACTTATTTCAAGCACTAGGATAATGTTTTGAATTGCTGTTACTTATAATAGAAAAGTGTTTTGAATTACAGTCTGATTTTACAGTTTTTAGCCTACAAGAAATACTTCCCAACTTATCGTCTAGTTTGTATGCCTGAGTTATTGTTTGTACATGTGTATTCTTTTCATGCTTATTTTCAGTAAGTTCAGTGTCCCGATTTTTATGTATAAAAGTAAAAGTAAGCCAGGAGTATGTAAAATTGGCTGTCGATAAAGATATTTGAAGGAAATATTTCTAGTGATATCCAGTTGTTGACTTTCTTATATTTTTGGAATTTCTGGCAATAATTGACAGAATCAACCATTTTATGGTTTGTGAAGCAGATTTGAGAGTTCTCTCCTTCCCCCCTTCCCCTTTCCCCCTTCCCCTTTCCCCCTTCCCCTTCCCCCTTCCCCCTTCCCCCTTCCCTAAGCTGAAGGGTGGTTTGCTGACACACTTGGCATGTTCCTACTTGCAGGTTTCAAGTGCATGTATATTCTTTTATTCTACTTCTTATATTGTTTTCTCTAACATATACTCTAATTAACAGGAAGGGTTTCCACATTGTCCACATCTGTACTGAAATGGCACCAGTGACCTCTGTTGGATCTTTGGCGTCATATATCACAGGCTTATCTTCTGTACTGCAAAGAAAGGGGAATTTTGTGGAGGTTATATTACCCAAGTAATAAAGGACCTAATCCTACATTTTGATCCTTCCTGAATGTCCTATCTATTTAGCAGCTGAATATCAAAAATCTTATATTGCATTATTGCTCCATAGAAACTGTATCATAATTGGAGATATTAGTTATTATGCTTTTGTGTGAGCATTGATAAAGGACAATAATAAATTAATCGAGAGGTTACCAAAAGCTACAATGACGACCGTAACCTAATCAGTAAAAACTAAAAAGTGTTTTTTTCCTGGCAGGCAGAAGCATCACTATATTGTCACACTATCGTAGTGAATGATGCTGTACCATTATTGAATGTTCCCTGACTAATCCTTAGTTTCTTAAATATTTGTATCACTATTACTATGAAAATGGAACAATGTCTTTTGAAATATGTGTCATTTAGCTTCTTGCAAGTGGATTAAAGGTTTGAAATAATTTATTTTTTCCTAGGAGCCTTTTGAGTTTAAATTTTCTTGAATAAGCTGAGCTCTTCATCTTCTCCTCACTTTAATTTAAACTTTAATTAGGTGTTCCGTATGTTGGTTAAATGAATTGAGGATAAGATTCAGTTATTTAAAAATACTGTTCGTTTATGCTTCAGTTAATGCAAGAAAGTCAAATTATATGCATACATAATACCCTAAAAGGCCAAGTCCCTAGTTCAAGGACTGCTGGAATCTTGTGATTTTTCGCCAGTTCCACATGAATCAAATAATTGTTAGGTTAGTATTTGTTCTAAAAACGGTAAGTTGTTAGAGAATGAACTCGACCATGTATATCATAATTTAACATTCTCCCCCACTTGCGATCCTGGCTTGCACAGGGGAGACAAACCACAGTGCATCATAATGCACAAATCAAAAGTGTGCATCTGTACCAACAACATGAAACAAAGTGTAAATGGGAAGACATCATGCAAGACATTTGGTAACTATAGGAGTTGTATCATGTTAAGTTACCAGTTGTAAAAGCTTAAAATGTTAGAGAATGGGCCCAACAATTTTTTAACAATATTGATCAGCCATAAAGTTTTTGGTACAAATATATTTAATTTTTTTGGATAATTGGAGCAGTGCATGTTTTAAACAGGTACTCTAGCCTAAACCTAGATGAAGTTAAAGGATTACGAGAAATTGAGGCAGAGTTTTATTCATACTTCAACGGACAATTGCATGCAAATGTTATTTGGACTGGGTTAGTTTCGAAGTTTATTGTTTTGGAAATTTTACTTTAGAATATTCCTTTAAATTAACTTATTTCTTTTGTTGTTGCTAATATTTGAATTTTAATTGAGATAATTCAGTCAAAACTGCAGTAGGAAACTTCCCTGGGAACTGATCAAGCTTTATTCTTGTTATACAGTGTTGTGTGTGGCATAGGGGTCACTTTTATACAACCTGTTTATTATTCATCCTTTTTCTGCCGTGAGATGATGTATGGATACTCGGATGATTTTGAACGGTTAGTATTTTTTTATCATCTTTAAACATTTAAGAGGGTTAGACGGCATAAAGTACTTTTATCTGTTTTTTTTTCTAGTTAGCATAGTCTTTCTCTTTAAACTTTGTCCAATCTGAAATTGTTCTACATTGCAAAAGTGTGAATTTATATATATGCTTCAAAAATGTTCTGGTTCCCCTCACCCATGATTATAATTACGACCCGTGGATAATTAAAATTTTCAGCTTAGCTTGTTTCATTTTTTTGTCGTCTCTACTTTTTGGTTGAGAGAATCATAAAATGCCGAAAATTTAATTCCCTACTGTCCATGCAATTTAATGTGTCGATTGACCTGAATCCCAACACTGTGTTGATTGGTTTATATTGGGTTCCTTGTTGATTGAATTGTCCAGTCCTGGGCCAGTTTTTGGATACACAAATTTGTCAGCTCAGCTTTCAGTTGGTCTAAATTGGAACCAATTTGAAGGAAGTTACTCCTTTTGAACCACAGAAGCCTTTGCTTAACCATGCTAATGGAAATTCAACTCCGCAAAGAAGTCAAAATGATATATCAGAAAGATTGTCCTTCTTCATTAGCTTGTTATTACATGTAGGGAATTGTTGAAAAGAACCAAATCCAATATATAATAAAAAAATCTATAGTAATATTTTTATTATTTATATGATAAAAATTGTATACTGGAGAGGAGCCACGTCCAATATTTGTTTGGTTGAGTGGGTCGTTCTTTGCTTACTATATTGTATATATTCAGTATGGAGAGTAAATGAGTTGTTTTGTTGGGATTAGAGGCCTATGAACCTGTCAGTTGCTATTTGTATGCCAAAAGTGTATTAAAATCTGGAGTTGCTAAACTTCAAATTGTTGCAGTGATGGTGAGGAAAGATTGTACATGCCCTGAGTGAATTACTGAGAAACCCGTTTGATTAATCCCTGACACCCTTGTTTCAGGTTTTTAAATATGACTGTACATGCGTTGGAGGTTTGGTTAGTCGTAAAATCATAATGGCTACTGTCAAACAACCTTCATTACTACAAGTAATAGTTGAGCAATTAATTTATCAAAATATAAATGGAAAAATGTTCTATTTATTATGGTAAAAGTAAACTGAAAACTAGATTAATCATTGTAATGCAAAATACCGAAGTCATCCTTTTAGCACAATAACCATCCCGACTATATTCATATAATTATGGCAAAAGTTTAGTAAACTGAAAACGAGATTAATCATTGTAATGCAAAAGACCGAAGTCATCCTTTTAGCATAATAATCATCCCGGCTATATTCAGTCATTCACTAACACGAATATTATTGCTAGAGCTGTTTCCTCCTTAGGGGTGTTTGTTATACCAAGCTTATTCTTTCCTTAAGTGACAGTTGAAACCGACTCCATCATGGTGCATCAGATTTAGTAGTTTTCACTTCAATATTTCTATAAAATTTTAACTTTCTTTACTTCCATGTAGTTCAACTAATTACATATAGTTTCCTAGCTAGTGTTTTGTTAGTGATATCACTACCTAGTAATTTACAATTGTCGTTATTTACAAATTGTCTATCTGGAGTTCACGCTTTATTGGGGTTCTAGTGCAACTGAGGACACTAGGCCAACTGATTTAATCCTTTTCTAAGTAATTATCCTGTCATTTAGGGTGGCTATCTTGCTGGAACTCCATTTTACATTTGTATATTCTGCAGATATTTGGTGCAATTTGTAGTTAAATATGATTTCTCATTTGTCTCTACTTAATGTTGTCAGATTCGCCTATTTCTCTCGTGCGTCATTGGATTATATAGTAAAATCAGGCAAGCAGCCTGATGTGCTACATATCCACAACTGGGAAACTTCTATTGTTGGGCCACTCTTTTGGGATGTTTTTGTTAATCAGGTGTAACTTGGATCTACATCATTTTATTGATTTCAGTGGTATTTTTATATCGCATATGTTTGAATCTGTAGAGTTGATCTTGGTAATATAGTACATTTTACTTTGCTATCAGAAGAAGTCTTTTGTTTATTTCATTCAGAAAAGTTTTACATGCTCAAGAAAATGTTTTCATAAAAGTTTTATATTTATAACTAATAAACTCTACAAAGGTTTGTCGGTCTTTAAGCTGAGATTGTATATAGTGCTAGTCTGTTGCAAGTGCTCAAGCTTCATCTCCTTATTGTTCATAGTGATTCTGGCATGCCTATGCTTTCAAGCACACTTCAATTTAGATCACCTGGCGTCAAAGGTTTATTTGGAACATTTCATCCGAGATTTCTCATGCTCAACTTGTCTATTGTTATTTTCATATGCTACCTTTACAATTATTATACTTGCTAATGAATTATAATCTGTATATGTTGGTGATGGTAACAGTTTTGTTTTAACTATTCAGGGACTTTCAGCTACTAGAATATTGTTAACATGTCAGGCATTTAATTCTCAGGCAATTCTTTTGGACTTTAATTTATATTTTTATCTTTTTTTCGTACTTGCAATCTTGGATTATTGACTTATCATCTGAGGGTGATTTGTCTTATATCATTTCAGCGTCTTGAGCATCCAGATAAGTTAGCACTATGTGGACTTGATCCTTCCAGGCTACACCGTCCTGATCGATTACAAGATCACAATAAGGCTCATCTCATAAACATTTTGAAGGTATTTATACTATAGGCTTCATTCTTGAAAATCATTGGCCATGGTCACATTCATTATCAACATTTTGTGGCGTTAAATGCTCTATTCGGCATTTTTGGCTCCTGTTGAATGGATTTATTAAACTTTTATCAACTAGATGGAACTTTTTTGTGGTTTAGAAAGCTTAAGATGCACAATACCCCCTAAAGTTTCAGTGAAACCCGTCAGACTAATTCTAAAGGGCTTACACTTAAATTGGTATGTCTAGGATGATGATTCAACACTTAGGCAGTAGGCGCATCTAGGTCACTTACTCATAATTTTACTCTAATCCCTAGCTTGTTTTTGTGTAGGAGCAGTGATAATGCAGAAAAGATTTTGCTACCTAATTTGTTCAGTCTTTAATTTATTTTCCATGTCGCAATGTCTAAATAGTAGGATCTTTTGCCTCATTTAATTGGCCTCTTTTCTTGGTTTCTTTTGACTCTATCCCTTCAAGTTTGCAGGGTGGAGTAGTTTACTCCAATAAAGTTGTGATAATGTCATCCATGCATTCAAAAGGTCATATTATTCGTAATTTGAGTCATGGGCTGGAACCCACCTTAGCCATCCACAAGTGAGTAGTGCTCTTGTACTATTGAACATTCATGATACATTTTTCCTTCCCCAATCTTCCTCTTCATAGAACAAATAAATAGGTTTTAAAATTGTCTTTCAACCACTGTTTTATGTCTTGAGAAATTTAAATAATTTATACTGTAGGTTATCCTCTTTTGTTTTTAAATGAAGGGACAAGTTGATGATTGCTCCTTTTGGATTTGACAACTCAACCTGGGATCCTTCCAAGGACAAATTGCTTCCCAAAAGCTACAGTACAGATGATATGAGAGGAAAAGATGTTTGTAAAGTCGCATTGCAGCAGCACTTGGGCTTACGAGACCATACTTCTATTGTTCTAGTAAGTGGTCAGTCCATTGAGGATCTTTCCCCTGCCCACCCCCATACTTCTATTGTTCTAGTAAGTGGTCAGTCCATTGAGGATCTTTCCCCTGCCCACCCCCTTCTTCTGGATGCTTTTGTAACAAGTTTTTTGAGTTGAGGTGGAGCTGTGCTTTATGTATTGCAAGTTAAACTTTAAATAGGAACTTATATTGCGTGCCGGAAACATGTTAGCTAATGTTGCAAAGATGAATGTTTTGAACATTTTATTTCAGAATAATTAGTCATATTTTGATTTTTGGAGACTATTGTCTGTTTCTTCATTTCCGAAATGCTTCGGCAATTTAAACTGATAAAGAGTGGATTTTGGTTTTTAGGCATATTGACATTTTAGGTGATGTGTTAATTCATACCTGAAGTAGTGTTTTTTAATATCATTATTGCCTAAGATCTTTCAGACTATAAGTTAATTATTCCTATATTCTGAATAGATTGGAAGGCTTTAGGTTTAACGTTTGATACATGTACGTTCAGGCTAGGTCTTAGGATATGCTAGTTATTTGATACTAATATACTAAATGATGTCCACTAAGTTAACATCTGTGGAGTATGATGTGCATGCTTTATACATGTTTTTGATTCTTAGTTTATGGTGCTTTATATATCTACATTTACTTCGTGGTTCTTCTACTTTTCTGACACTGGCGATATTTTTGCTCTTTTAATTATGTCAAAATTATTTGATCTTTACTATAAATCCCTCGATACAAATGCCTTTGGTAGAAGTGTGTGGAGGAGTGCAATCTGCATATTGAAGGCGAAGTTGAGTTTCATTTTTTCTTTCGTTCTTTCTTTCCTACCCATTTATGTCATTTTCCCCTTTTGTTTTTCATATATGTATGTGCCTACCCCAACTATTTTGGAATAAAAGTTGAGCTGATATGTAGGTATTTTTCTCTGTGGGTGTTTAATTTATTTAATTCCATATAGTTCTATTCTTTTATTTTTCATCTTATTTTTTTATATGTTTTATTATTATATTATTTTAATTTCTCCTTGCCTTTTTCTTTTCCACCTATTAGATTCATTTTAAGCCTACCCCAAGTAGTTTGGGAATTGGGATAAAAGATGTTGAGTTGAGTTGAAATAGATAAGAAACTTGCAAGCTGTGGCACCTTCATACGTTCTCATACTCATCTATGTTTAACTTATTGTATTTGAATAGCCAATTAGTTGCATATCTTTGAGCAGCCTGAAGCTGCTTCATTTCGTCCAATTTCTCCAAGGTGCAGTATCATTGTTTTGATCACTATAAAAGAGAGTAAAAAATATTTTCAGGTTGGATGCATCTTCTTGGAAGTTTCAGATGTTGATGTGGACAACCTTAAGAAGCTTATTTGGATTGCTTCCAGGAGAGGAGCTCAGGTTGTTATAAGATTCTTGTTTCTATTCTCCGAAAATTTGCAAAATCATTTTTCATGTCTGAGTTTGTTCGGTTAGATCTGTTTAGTTTTCTATTTTGTATTTATTGGATTGTATTGAGGATCTAGCTGCTTGATTTAGTTGAGGCAATCTTCCTATTTTTATACTAATCTCATATGTTAGATTACTCATTTGTACTTTGTTTTAAAGGAGTAATGGTGAGTCTCAGCTAATTAAAATCTTTTGTGCGAATATTATGTCCTTGTATTAGAAAATTTTCCATGTATTTAAGTGTTTTTGGGGATTCTCCGCAGTTCATTATAATGGGGATCAACAAAATTCCAGGCATAAACAGGGCATTGGAATCCTTTCAGGGTGAATTGAAGGTACAACCATAAGTACCTCTTGTTTTTAATGTGGTATGTGATACCTTCGCTTTACATGCATTGAAGCTAATGTGGAAGGATGGATATGAGACCACTGCTTCTATAACCCAAGTCTTTTACTGACTTGTTATTTGATTCTCCTGCTTGAATATTGTTTACATTTTATAAAGACTTCTGTACATCCACTTCTATACTGCATAGTGGTGATACATGCATGTTCTATGTTTGATCTGAATTCAGTTGGTCAATTGCTACTGATAAAATGTTGTACTTTGTTTCTGCAGGATGAAAGTTTGATATTTTTGAATGAATACGATGAAGCTTTGTCACATTTAGTCTTTGCAGGATCCGACATTATCTTGTGCCCATCTTTTGATGATCCAGTGTCCCAAGTGCCGGTATGTATAGAGCAATATTAATTTTCTTAAAAATGACAATTCATTTATGTTCAGAAAATTAAGAAACTTTTGGCTCACTTTGAAGACGGTTGGACCATGACTTTATTTGGACTCTCTAATGGCTTCCTTGTAGATATTTTATTTTCATATAATTATGCCATTGCATATATACTAGGGTGCTAATGGGTGGGGATTGCAGCTCCTCCCACCCGCGCACACATGTAAGGGAGATAACATTTCTACATTGTGGGAACAATTTTTGAACTTTGGGTAGAGCAAGTTTTTTGTCAAGTAAAGACACGAGGCACATGAATGGCAATTGAGAAGCCTGCAGTTTTTATATAAGCACAGTATTGCAGAAGGTTTTTTAGATTCCATGGGAAGTGAATGCTACATAAACTCTGTTAAGGGATGTTGGTATAATGCTCAACACCTGAAAGGGAAGAGGTGGATTTCATCCTTTATCAAAGCGTATGCCTGTTTTTCTGTGTCGCTATTGATGTGAACCTGAGAGTTCAATGAGCCTCCTGTCAGGCAAGAACCTTGTTCGGATGGTCAATCCTATCCCACCCCTAACCTGAGCAGTTTAATACTTCATACTATGCCCACCTTTGAGCTGATATCTAGAGTCATAGATATTCTATTGCTGCTTGAAAGCCAACTTATTCCCCTCTTATATTGGTCCTTCGGTTGTGCTGCATCTCTCATTAATGTTTTGTATTATGTTTCTTTTCGTACAATTCTCAATATGTACTCTTACGTGCTTGATTGCATGAATTTGTTTTGTTTTGTTTTTGTTTAGTATATGAAATGTTGTTTACTTACTCTTCACTTTTGCGTACTTCTGATTACATAGCTCAAGGCAATAAGATATGGTGCAGCTCCTATTGCAATGAATTTTACTGACCAAACGTTCAGGTAAGTTGATGCAGCACTGAACTGAGTGAAGTTGGAGAATTACATAGCTGTTACCTCTATTGTTTTTAGAAATGGAAAGAGGTTCATCAGTTAGTGTGCAATTGTATGTCAACAGGCAATTTATGGATCATGAATATGAGAGTACCAAATTCTCACAGTATATCAGCAATACCTTTGCCAATGTGTCTTTAAGCCAGCAGATAGATGAAATTGTACGTTATCTACTACCCAGCTATACACATTCCTTTTTCAGTGGTCTCCTTTTCTGATTATTAGTTTTTATTTTTTCATTTTACGTCTTGCCAACTTAACAAAGAAATTACTTTTCACTTACTGGAGAGTTAAATTAAGATCGGATACTGTTTTCTTGTGCTTTGCAGAAGAACAATCCATCAGAGTGGAAGCGAAAGATAATTGGTGTTATGGCCAAGGATTTATCGTGGGATGCAGAATGCTGTGATATACATCTTTCAGCATACACGTCCATTACAAACTTGTAAAGTAGGTTTGCATGTAAAATACATAAATAGTATTAATTTGTGCACGCACGCAGAAAGGTAGTGTAACACATAATAATTTTCCAATGCTGCTGTATTATGAGTTGAATAGAAATGGTGAAGCTTTTAAAGTACTTGGGATAACCCATTTATATGGTAGACAAAAGGTATTGCATCCTGATCTCTGAATCAGAATCAGAAGGCATGATAGATTGATTGTGTTATGTTTGGACCACCTAACCTAACAATGAAAATATGGATAATGCCCATTCCGATTTGGATCCTAATATTTCGCCAGCATTTTGGGTTTGTTGATTTAAATCAAGGTTTTTGGGTACGGAATGTGTTAAAATTTGTCTGGAAAGTGTACAAAAACTTAGATATCACATTCTCAAGTAGATCCAATATGTACATTCATATATAAATTATAAGCAAATTGATCACTTGTGTTGTAGTAGCAGATATGGTGGAGTAGTATGATGTAAAAGAGTTAAATATATTTTTTTTACACTCTACTTGATCTCGGTTTACAAATGTTATTGAATTAAAATTTTTTACAATCGAGTCAATGAACTACAAATATTTATCAAAGCGTTACAAAATTTGTTAAATAAGTTGACTTTTAACATAAACTTGACAATCCATGCCTGATTCATTCATCAGTCCTTAAAAGCGAACATACTTGATTTTTCACCAATGCAATTTGCAAATGAAGTTTGTAAGAGTTATCATTAAAATAATTTATTACAGGGTGCTATTATGTATTACAAAATACATACAATTATTCACCTAGCTGGTAACAAAATTTAAGTTTGCAAGATATACCATTTTTCTGAGCACTTTAAAAAAAAAAAGTCACCGGTTGATTTACTTCAACCTCTAACAACTAACTAACTAACGTGGGCCGAACCGAACCGAACCATGGTTCGTCACTAATCAGGCGCCATGTCTAAATCCAATCCTTCATAATCTAAAAGTAAACACGAAGAAATGATTGATGTTTTTTGACAGCGATAGAAAAAAGATTTTTCAGAATGAGAAAGTTCCAAATAAACCTTTTTTTTTCATTTAATACTGTTAACGCCAGGATCTTTCTCCACGTCCCAATCACGAAAGACGTCCTGATCCTGCACAGTAAACACGACAAACACCACAAGCTTGACGGCCGGACCGTCGGGGGATAGCTCAAGCGTGAGAGTAAGTATGTCTGTTCATAAGGTTAACTCAAGAGGATAATAAAATCTAGTGTAGTGAGAGAGATAGATTCTTTATTATCAGTTGTGTGAATGTATATATATCAAAAACGTACCTCCTTGTGAAGACTTACTCGCCAAGAAATAATATCTTTGCCTGGATTACTGTGCCACCTACTACCATCTGACATATCCCCTAATCGATGGGTTCTGCGCCGACTGCATGGAACTTATCCACTGCTTTTGGCCCCTTTATTCACCACCACGGCCTACTATAATCCCATCCACATTAATGCATGACAAATATCTTGGTCAGCTGTCATACTATATCATCATTACAAGTCAAAGTAATAGATATTAAGTGACCCAATGGGTTAATCTAACGAATCGACCCGGTCCATATAGGATTAAATAAAGTTAACACAATGATTAGGCCCAACGAGCCCCATGACTTAAATATAAAAGCCCAACGGATTAAATTAATAAGTGAGCCCAATTTAGTCGGCCCAAAATAGGAGAAATATCATGACCCAACATTGCCCCCTAGTTTTTTATTAAACAGGAGGTTTAATAGGAAACTATAAATGGCATCGGTTCAGGACAAAAGGAATTATAATAAGACCAATAAAGGACCAAAATACGGTTTACCGAAGCCTATCTGGTGAACATCAAATAGCAACATAAATTAAGATCGAAAGTCCAATTGAAGAACCTGCTCTAGCCGGACATACAACAACAAATATTTCACCGCCTCCCCAACGACTCAGACCTTCGCCACAAAAACCATTTTCTTATGAATTTAGGCCCGAAGCTGTGGCGACACCGATGATCATCGGTTCGGCGATAATTCCATCATGGAACTGATGGGTGAAGGAGTGAAATACCAGACTAAAGGAAGTTGAGATTTGACCATCAATATGAACTGATCGATTAATATTAGTCATTTGCAAGTAAACACTGTCTCCGGGTACCTCCGTCTCAAATATAAAGAAGCCGAAGAAGATACCGAAGAGAATGCCGAAAAGATAACGCCATCCGGAAGTCTGTGTTGGCAAAAGAAAGAAACAATCTTGATATTGCTCTCTTCAACAATGAATGCCTTCGGAAGGATATCGACAAGATCAAAGAAGAACTGAAAACGACCAAGGCCACTCATCGGGTCATCACTGATACAAATGTCGATCTGTCAAGCTAAAGGATCAAAGCATCTGGCACATCGCCAGAAGCACGAAGAAGAGCTCAAAGAGCTTCGGGCCCTTAAGAATTTGAGTCCGCCACTGACCGAAGACCTTCATAAGAAATCCAAGTAGCATACAGAAAATCCGCCGAGCTGGACGATGAGATCAACCATATGTATGCGAAAGGATATGAAATCTGCCGAAGTAAAGGCAGGAAAAAGCTCGGGCCAAGGTAGATCCATTTCTTCTAGACTCTTTAGATGGTGACGACGATGAGGAAGAAGCACTCAAGATGACCTCTCCTTATCTCTAGTTGTAGAACTTTCGTGAAAATTCTAACTTTATGTGAGCAGTTAATATTTAATGAAATATCAACTTCATGCCTTATTACTACGTGTGAACATTTCTTGTCAATAATGGATCATCAATCAACTTGAAAAGCGTAAAAGTGCCTCTTATTTTAAACCGTTAGTCAATAATTAAGCAAACTATATAGCGATTAAGAACAATGATAATATAATCCGAACTCAACACTTGAACAAAATAAAGTAATGCATACTTATCGTTACCGAAGTGTGAGATCGGTCATATGTGAAGTGAATTCGGCTGATCCTCCTTGTACCATCAAGATCTTGCTCATCACTCGGGGTAGAACAAGTATATAAGGACCAAGATATAAGGACCAATTGTGACCATTGACTTACCACCCTGGTAAAATCAATATAGGATCCTTTGTCTACCACTCGGGGTAAAACAACAAATGGGCTGCCATCGAATGGCCAACGAGTCTTACCATACCTCCTTACACCGTAGTGACCATAGGACAAATAGGACTAGGACCAATAGTGACCATTGATTTACCACCCTGGTAAAATCAATATAGGATCCTTTGTCTACCACTCGGGGTAGAACAACAAATGGGCTGCCATCGAATGGCCAGCGAGTCCTCCTGAACCTCCTATCGAAACCAAAAGATGACATTCGCCTACCACGAAGGGCCTGATGAAGTCTAAGTGACGACAATTGCCTACCCCGAAGGGCCTGACAATGCCAAAGTGACAACAATTGCCTACCGAAGAAGGGGCCCCCGACAATGCTAAAGTGACCTCTCGCCAAGAGGCTACCATCGAATGGTCATTGAGTCCTCCCGAACCTCCTAACTTCAGGGTGGCATTTCTTTGTGCACTGTCGAATATGGATGAGCTACGGAAGTTCTTTATGAATGTTTTAAACTTGATCCCATGAAATTTGGCGTTTGTTAACTTTGATCCCCAAGCAATGGACCCAAAGACGACTACCCCCAGGACAACAAGAGGTATAGGAGATAAAGTCGAAATATAGCCTTTTGGTGGTCGATGTGGGATCGAACCATTTGGGTCGACAAATATCCACATGAACCCTCCAAACAACATTTGCAGCTACGGATGGCGCTCGAAATTCCTCAATAGTGGGAGATAGGTCCAAAGTAGAATACCCGAAGTCTTTCTGTGATGAATCCCCAGTTCTTTCAAGAATATCGTTGCCGAAGTGCCTTGTAGGTCAACAACTTCGGGCCAAATAATTGTCACGAATATCTTTGTGAACTTCCCGAAGAACACACCCTGCTTCGGATGGAACCAAATGTTTAAGTAATGATGACGAAAAAGGTCCTTCAATAAAGATTCTCATCAATGAGAACAAAATGGACACTCTTGTACTTGGTCTTTGCCAAGATCTCGATCCGAAGGAAAGGCGCCATCCGCCATCAAAGTTATAAGCATCTCAGAAGTGGGATGACCGATAATGCAACCGACGGTGGAATTGTTATTGTGATCGACTCCTTGATAGCCTGCTATACTGATGTCAGAAATAGAATATCCATCTGCATGCAATACCCACGAACTCTACGCTTCTGCCGAAGAGCTGCAACGGCTTTGTCGGACTCCTCAGCTTCTCTTTAACTATTATCAGCTTTGGACCATAATGTCAACCGACCTTGGAAATATTTACCAAAGTGTTTGGATTTCCAAGAGTGTGGCTTATAGATCTGCTTTGGTGACGAGTCCTTCATTGTTGGCGAGAACACTCAAGGCGAGAGTGTCTTTTTGTGTTCTCGGGTGAATATATTCTTGAATTACTCCCTAAATCTCGCTTTTCTCATAGTCCCGAGAACCCCTAGGATGAGGTACCTTCTTCGGATGCTTAGGAATATGGGTGCATTTTGTGTCTTTGAATCTGAACTTGATGATTTTAGATGGGCATCTCAGAAGACAAGTGTCTCGGCGGTGTGCCTCGGTGGATTCTCGAGTGTGATTTACGGATCTACTTGGTGAAACTTTCATCATTTGTGGTGAGCCTTACGTCTGCTGCGACCATAATCCCAAAGACCAATAGGCGGAATACCTTCTCGATCAATCAATCGGGAAAATGGTCATTGGGTCTTCATCGACTCGCTCGACCATAATCCCAAGATCGATAGGCGAGAATACCCTTCCGGTCAATCAATCAGAAAATGGTTGTTGGGTCTTCATCTACTCGCTCGATTATAATCCAGAAGACCGATATAGTATGAATACCCTTCTCGATCAATCAATCGGGAAAATGGCCATTGGGTCTTCATCTACTCGCTTCAGAACCATAATCCCAAGACCAATAGGGGCGGAATACCCTTCTTGGTCAATCAATCGGGAAAATGGTACGTTGGGTCTTCATCTACTCTGCTCCGACCATAATCCTCGAAGACCGATAGGCGGAATACCCTTCCGGTCAATCAATCGGAAAATGGTCATTTGGTTCGCTTCGATCCCAGGAAGGCCTCGAGACATGTCTTTAAAGTGTAGACTTCTTTTCTAACTTGATCGGTCGTCACCCGACCACACGGTATAGGATTCTAAGCGGTATGCCTTCTACCCTTTTCCGACCATGGTCGTATTCTCAGGCAAAGAAAATCAATCTTCTTCCAAAGATCATCCCGGGCTCTCGAACGAGAACCCTCGAAACTCTTGGAAGCGATGCCAAGGCGTGAGCATTCTTTGAAGGACCCAATCAATCCTCGACAGATACTCGTTGTGTGAAGACGAAGTCATAGCCATCGGGTATCTTTAGAGGTAATCGCTCTACTCTTCTTCACCATGGATTGGACGGCGTGAAGCATTACAATTTGTGATTGAAAACTTCAAGAACACTAGAAACACGACCCTCCTTCTAGCGCCAATGTTAACGCCAGGATATTTCTCCACGTCCCAATCACGAAAAGCGCCCCGATCCTCGCGACAAGAACACGACAAACACCACAATAAGCTTTTCGACGGATGGACCAGGGGATAGCTTCGGCGTGAGTAAGATATCTGCATTCATAAGGTTAACTCAAGAGGATAATAAAATCTAGTGTAGTGAGAGAGATAGATTTTTATTATCGGTTGTGTGAATGAATATATATATCAAAAAGCGTACCTCATTGTGAAGACTTACTCGCCAAGAAATAATATCTTTGCACGGATTATCGTGCCACCTACTACCATCATCTCGATATATCCCTCGATCCGATGGGTTCGCTCATTAACGCGTAACTTATCCACTGCTTTTGGCCACTGTTCACACCGCCGGCCGACTATAATCCCATCCATATTAATACATGACAGATATCTTGATCAATTGTCATACTATATCATCATTACAAGTCAAAGTAATAGATATTAAGTGACCCAATGAGTTAATCTAACGAATCGACCCGGTCCTATAGGATTAAATAAAGTTAACACAATGACTAGGCTCAACAAGCCCCATGACTTAAATATAAAAGCCCAACGGATTAAATTAATAAGTGAGCCCAATTTAGTCGACCCAAAATAGGAGAAATATCATGACCCATCAAATACTAAAAAACATAGAACTAGTCGGTCTCCGGTCTCCAGGCTCCAGGCTCCAGCTAGCTACCTACAAATACAAAATTTCTGAACCTTTAAAGCTCGTCCGTCCGTCCGTCGTCTTCTGCATTCGTCCGTGGTCCATCACTTGAGTAAATGTAATGGGGTTATCCGCACCATACGCTGTAAACAATTGCATTCAATTCTTCGACCCAAAACCCTCTCATTTTCTCTCTCCTCCCTCTTCAAGGACATTACTTGTAGTAGTATTTTACAATGTATCTATCGGTTTCAGCTGAAGATGATGTTTTTTTCTTCAGGATTTCTTTTGGCGGCTATATCTTGTCTTTTTGTATTCCGTTGTAATTGAGGTTGAGTTTGTGATTTCCGTTTATTTCCCGGATGAATTAGGGTTTTGTCGTCTTAAGGGAGAATCTAGAGCAATATCTTTATGTTGTTGTGATATTCTTAGCAAGTGAAATTGAGTTTAGAAGTTTGGAATTAGTTTTCCTCTGAAGTGAATTAATGTTGATGATTGAACATGCCAAGTATTAGAGCTCCAGCTACTAAGAAAACCACAACCCTCACGGTTAGCCTTTGCCTTATTCAATTCTTTTGTTGACATTCTTTGCTTTGCCTACACTCTTTACTTTCTTTCACCTTATGAATTTTGTTGGCAATAGGTTGCAGTGAAATGTAGGCGATTAACTGACAGAGAACGAGGTCGTGATATTGTTAGGGTGAACAATGACAAGGTGTGATTTTCATCGGCTCCAGGATAAATTATGTTGCTTGTTTTTCACTAATCACCACAATAAAGAAAGTTTTGTGTGCTTTTTGACAATGGCATTCGTAGGAGGTACTTGTTTTGGATCCTGACTTGTCAAAGGACTATCTTGAACGGGTTCAAAACCGAACAAAAGATCGACGATATTCTTTTGATTATGCATTCGGCCACGAGTCAAACAATTCGGCTTGTATTGCCTATTTTCCTTTTGCTTTTGGTGTTTTGATGTCCACTTCTTTGTACAAAAATCCTCTGATTGTTTTTTCAATGAAAGAGAGTAAAGGTAAGATAGTGGCTGTATAGTTTCCTTTCTCAGGTGTTTTGGCCTTTGTTCATATGTTTTCCTCATTCATTTGACAACCTTGTAGACATGCAATGTCATTGATTTGAAAACACAATATGTATGTTTTCAATTGCTTTACTAGTATGTTCAGGAATTAGTCTTTGAAGACTTCTTACTTCACACCTAATATCTTATGATTGATTTTATGGTGCTTATAACCAAATTAGCACCCTTCTGTGGTGCTAAGAAGAAAAATAAGCAACAAAATCTTCAGCGTCATCAAAAGACCTTTTTCTTTTAATTAGCAGTGACTATGAAGAACTTATGGGAGGTTTGGTTCATTCATTCTGATGATAAATTTTCAGACTGTTAATCTTACGTTTACTTTCCTTCTTTTCATGTTTAATTTTGTATTCTTTCTTCCATTGCACATTGGGATTTATTGCTTCATTAACCTTAACCCTCTCATCATTAGTTAGCTGTTGCATTTAATTTTCTCGTTAGATCTAACTTCGGTATGGGCACATCCACAGTATGAAAGATCTTTTATATACACATGTTCCTGGGGCTAGTGTAGTAAACTCTATTATAGGTCATTCTGATGGGATTTGTTTAGTTTTCTACTTTTCTTTGGGTGGGGAGGCAGTTTGGATGTGTATGGTTCTGTGTGACACAGTCAATAATTCCCTTCATTTTAAATTAGGCCTTCCTATTCAAGTTTGATGGAGGTGGGATTAATCCTCGATTGCTAGCAAAAAAACCCTGCGTACCTTACCAACCAGTCTAACTGCCATTGCCCAAATTACTCCCTCTGTTTCACCATGAGAATGCCCAAAAGTTATTATGGGTGAGAGGAGCTGAGGAAATATAAGCTAATTGTCAAAGAACAAGAAGCTAAAATTAGGTAAAAGGAAAGGAACATCTTCTAGTTACTTATTTCTCCAAGAGTATTTGAAAAGGATTTGATATCTTTTAGTAGCAGCAGTCTTGACCCATGCAATGAAAATACACTTTTTGTCTATTTTGCTTGGGCAATCTTCGATCTTCTAAACCTGAGGATTATAAGGCATTAATGTTTATTCTTATGAGCTTAACAAGTTACAGATTCCTTATATTTTTAAGTTTGTATCAGTTAATAATATGATATGATGATAGATTTTAGTTTTACTGTCAAAAGAGGTGTAGCTTACTTACTGAAAAACAAAAACAAAGAGTTGCAGACGATGCTTATTTTGATTTTCAGTTTGTTTCAATTTTCAAATTATATGGTCCATTAATTTAATGGTGCACTTTTATCCAGGATGTCTACATGAGAAGTATATCTTCTACAGTCGCTGGGGTCATTCAAGGCCTTAATGCAACAATATTTGCATATGGTTCAACTGGAAGGTATTTGATACTCTGATCATATTCTTTATTCATGTCCCTTAAGCCCTCAACAATGAGAAAATAGTCGATGTCCTTAATTATGTGCTTGTCTTTCTCAAGTCTCATCATGTGATGAAAGAGAAAGAAACTCATGTGATGAGAGAGATGGATTATGGTGATAAGTAATGATATTATAAGACGTCAAGGGGATGTCTCCCATATGGAAATGGCAGATAAAGACACTATAACCATTACAAGTCACTAACAATTGATATCATATTTAAATCATCATTTAAGTATACCCGCTAAGTATCTTTTATATTTGAATTCATACTAAATGTTTGACGTTCTTTTACTAAATCTCACACATAATACTAACTTTTAAACAACCCGACTTGTTCAACCACACACCCGTATCTAAAAAACAGACCCTTTTATGATGAGTCCCGAATCCTATTATTTTAATAATAGACAAGTCCGATACCTAGACACTACCGAGTAGCAACACAATTTCTGTACCTGTGTCTATATAACATAGATCAATCCCCATGTTGGGACTTGTTATTTGCACAGGAAAAAATTGATATTTCCACAATGTCTTTTACATGAGTGTGAAACCTACTTACTATACATGTGAGGAGGACCTTGTGGAAACAACATTTTTACCTGTGGAAATATCAATCCCCATGTTTTATATCTTAGCATTCTCATGATTTGTGTAGTGTAAGGAGGGAAAGCTACCTTGGAAACAATGGTGACTACCATACTAACTGAATCGTCTCTCTCTCGCCCCGCATATATATTTGTACACATATGTTCTAATGCTTGAGCAGGTTTTGGTTATTTATCTTTTCTTTGAGTTTTTCCTTGGGCGTGCATATGTGGTGCCTTCAAATAGATTACTTATATAATGTCTTAATTAGGATAAACTAGAATTTTTCTTGAGGTTCTTGATGAGCATGAATCACATGCTGACACACAAAGCCAGAGAAGATTCAGCAAATAAAATGTTGTGCTATATATTTCTCTTGAAAAACTATGAACATCTGATTTTTTTTTTGCTTCAACTCTGCTGCTTCCCTTCGTCCTTTTTTTTTGTGAAAGCTAACATTTTTTGTTGTTGCAAATTTAGTGATAAAAAAGCATTTATGCAGAACCTAACACCGTTCTATATTTCAGCGGAAAAACATATACAATGGTTGGTACTCAAAATGATCCAGGACTTATGGTTCTCAGTCTACATACAATTTTTGATCTTATCGAAAAGGACAATAGCTCTGATGATGTCCAAGTTACTTGTTCCTACCTAGAAGTCTACAATGAAGTAGGGCATACATCATGCTTAAGAAGTATTTTTTTTTTCTTTTTAATAAAAAAATTCAATGTAAAAATAATTTGTTGATAGCTTATTTTATATGAATGCAGGTTATCTATGATTTACTTGAAAAATCATCAGGTCATTTGGAACTTAGAGAGGATCCCCAGCATGGGATAATTGTTGCTGGACTAAGATGTATCAAGGTTCTTTCTTTTCATCGTATTCAGTTTTTATGCCATATCTCTGTTTCATGCAATATTTGCTTGACATGTGATGTGAAAATGATTGAAACTTGAAAGATTTACTAAAGTGCGGTTGATATATTTTTGGTTCTTGTATTTTCACCAAGTCCAAGGTGATAGACATACATATATGCGAATATATGTATGTCAAGATACTGATGTCCTTTAAAAAAATCATAAAAATGATGGTTGCTGATAAGCTAGGTTTTATGCATTAAGACACTAACGAATATAATTAATTTAATTTCCTATAAGTAAAAGGTCTTATAATACAAAGGCGCCAAAAGTGGGTGTTGTCCAGCTGCAGACAAATATCAAAAAGCAGTTGGATCCAAAAAAAACTTGACATCCGTGTAAGATATAAAATATATCTACTCCGTGCTTGCTTATACTACAGACATACAAAGTTAAGCCTTAATAGCATACAAGTGACGTGTTACTAGCCTGTGGAAAATTAGCTGAACATATATGCATACACACACACACACACACAGAGACAGGTATACACACACACACACACCAATCAATGATGCATACCAAGATATTTCTTGTTCTCAAGTTGTTGCATAGTTGGCTTGTATGGTCAGGGTACTTCTGAGTCTTGATTATTGTTGCTTATATTCAGGTTAACTCGGCTGATAAGATTCTTGAACTTTTAAATCTGGGAAACAGTAGGCGAAAAACAGAAAGCACAGAGGCTAACAAAACATCCTCACGGTGAGTGGCCTGTTATTATTGTATTTCAAGCACAATTATGTTTTCCCTGATCTGAATTTAATCATGATATTTAGCAAGCTAGAGGCATCACTTGAACAAATTCTACTTATAACAAAAAAAATTCTCAACCCCTCCTTCCTCGGGGGGACGCCCAAGGGGGTTCATACACCTCTTCTAAGTCTGCTTGACCTCTTCAAGGCTGTATTGTAGCGAGTGACACTTATGATACATCTAACATGCCAAAAGATCCTGTGATATGATCGAATGTTCAGTTTATTCTTATTATTTTTAGAAGTTTTATTTCTCTCTCTCTCTCTCTTTTTGTGTGTGTGTGTGGATAGGTAGTCTTTCTTTGTGTTTGTTTAATCATGTAGTAAGTGACTTTGCAAGGATTTTTCTTCACTGGGAGTGTTACACTAATGATTAAAAAAGTTACAATGGAAAGAGTCCTTTGTCAAAAATTTTAATATATACTCCTCCGTTCCAAAATGGGGATGCCATTTCAATACACTTGAAAAATAAAACTATCATTACTCATTAGAATTAAAAGCAAGCAATGATATAGGTTGAAATAAACAAATTGTCAAAATTTTAAACTCGTTAAAATTTTCCTTAAGGCTGAAGGGATGAAGGCTGAAAACAATTGGGAACCTAGGATCTGAGATTGTGCATTCGTGTTTGTCATAGACATAGTGTTAAAGAAAACAGAGAGCAAGATCCATGTGTTAGGGGGGGGCGAGGAGAGAGAGAGAGACAGAGCTGAGAAATCAACTTCGTCAATTGTGGTGGGTTCAAGGCGTTCCAATGTTGAAAAGCGATTTGTCAGTATTTCACACAGGACCATGTAAATGTAGTTTTAATCATTATGCATTGACCCATAATTGTATGTTAAATATTGTTAAGATCTACAGTATTTATTTTAATATAAAAAGTCCTCTAAGGGCAGCTGTCCACACTTAACTATACATAGCTCCATCCCTGTATGTAGTTACATGTTTGTACAACAATTATTAATGAACCAATATTACCAGGAAAAAAATGGTGGTCATTCTTTAGGCTCCAAGTGAAGGGTGATTTTACTAGCAACTATTTATGATATCATGATACCCAAGGCATCATTATTATTGTCAGTTGTCACAAAAGGTTACTTAAGAAAGAGTTGAATTTCTCACCTCTCTGTTGTCTGACATGATGTTAGCTTCTTATGAACAGGTCACATGCAGTTTTGGAGATAACTGTGACAAAAAAACAGAAAAACCGATATCAAAATCAAGTTATTAGAGGAAAACTTGCACTTGTGGATCTTGCTGGCAGGTATACCCATCTCTGGAAGTACTCCTTTTCCTTTATTGTCTACACAGATTGTTCTGCTTGAAAGAAAGGTACAGATGCATTAATAGTTGTGGTTCAGTGAACGTGCTTCTGAGACAAACAGTGGCGGCCAAAAGCTGAGAGATGGGGCTAATATCAATCGCTCACTCCTTGCTTTAGCAAACTGCATAAATGCCTTGGGGAAACAGCAGAAGAAGGGTCTAGCATATGTCCCATATCGCAATAGGTATCTAATTGGTAATTATGGTAGCATGGATCCCTACACACTAATATACCTAATGTCAAGATTTATTTCAGCAAACTGACACGGATTCTTAAAGATGGTCTAAGTGGTAATTCTCAAACGATCATGATTGCTACCATATCACCTGCTGATAGTCTGTACCATCACACTGTTAATACGTTGAAATATGCCGACAGAGCAAAGGAAATTAAGACGCACATCCAGGTGAGAATTTCGATGATGAGCAGAAAGAGGCATTGTGGAGAATTTTCCTATTGGTAGTGTTTGGGCCAGAACTTCTCTTGCATAAGCACTTCTTGTATCAAATTCTATGCTAAACTGGATATTCCTCAAATTCAATATAAAATAACAGTGTTGTTAGACACCATTAAATATATCTGTAGAACACTGCTATAATATTAGACACCTTGTATTTGTGGTAACTCACAATATCCTTGTTATTTTCTTATATTTTAAAATTTTACATGTCATGGGACTAGGAATAATCAGTTCTTTGCTAATCTATTTCCTTTGCCTTGCTCTTTATTTTATTTTATTTTATTTTTCCCTTTTCACCTCTTCCTTACTAGCCACTCTGTCATACTTTGTCTTGCTACCCTTGTATAGAGTTTGATGTGTTCTTATGGTATCTTTTGCGTTAGTTCCTTTGGATCATTGATCACTTGTAGCAATTTTGTTCATCACTGTTGATGATTTTTCCAAATATCCACTACAGAAAAATATTGGCACAGTAGATACCCATGTCGAAGACTACCAACGGATGATTGACAGTCTTCAGGTGCACCTATTCATTGTTATCATATGTTGTTTAATGCATTATTACTCTTACATTACATCAAATAACTAAATTTGATTGTGCAGGTAGAGGTTGGTCGGTTGAAGAAAGAACTAGCTGAAAAGGAATCACAACTAACCACCAAACCTACTGAAATAGCATCAGGTGATGAACTATCTTGGTTGAATATATTGAGCCAAGAAACAAGTGAAAATGTTCAGGAGCGGATAAATTTACAGAAGGCCTTATTTGAGCTTGAGGAGACGAACCTTCGCAATCGCACTGAACTCCAACATCTTGATGATGCTATTGCCAGACAGCAGGTTTGACAGTGCCAATATTCTGCACCTTAATATGTATATGTTGTTTATAGCAATTCCTAAACTATTTTTTCTTCTCTCTTGTGTCTCAATTTCAACTTGGAGCATCTGTTTCCACAATAGATAACACTATCGAGCAATTTGGCACCTGAATCTCTAGGAAACCTTTGCTGACAAGAAGAATCCTTCGCTTTAACATATCTTTAGCACTTCTATCATCATTCATGTGGCCTGAGACTCACTTGTGCTTCAGCACACTACTATGATTCCTTTCTCACATTCTTTGCAGCTCTTAAGAAACTGGATAGTCCAAATTCATATTTTTCGCTGATCCCCTTTTAATATGATAGAATATACATTTGTACTGTAGAGAGGCAAGCTGTAACTGCTGAAACATGTGGAGTGTCATTTTCAGTTGACTGTTGCCAACTTTTCAGGCTTTCGATGGAAAAACCATAAGAATCTTAGTAATAGAAGAAATTGCTTAATTTGTCTTCTCCTCCACCCTAAGTTTCCCCTTTGGATGGCCACTTATCCAAATTGTCTATTACATCTTTGTTGACACGTTAACTTTCAGTAAATTTGTGCTTATGTTGGAGTTCATCTTCCCTCTATCACAGGCCATTGAAAATGACGGAGCAGTTGTACAGGCTTTAGTATCGAGGCGACAAGTCATTCTCGATAATATTTGTGACAATGATGAGGCTGATGTCAATTATCAAAGAGTACTATTCCTCCTACTTTTGTTGCTTATAGATTTGGATCTGCTTTCCTTTTAACTGAAACTAATTCTATTTCTTGTAGGAAATTGAAACAAATGAGAAGCTCCGATGTCAACTACAAGAGATGATTGAGGAAGCCATTAGTAACAATGGCAACAAAACCTACTTGTGTATTCTCAGTCAATACAGACTACTGGTAAAGAGAGTTAAAATAACTGTAAACACTATTATGGTATTCGAAGTTCATGATTAATGCCGGAGATGAGATTTTATATAATACTTTAGTTTCATACTCAAGTTTTTTTACTTCTGAAACTAAATTTATTAAACTAAATTATAATTAAAAGGATATATTATAACTTGTAAGTTAGACTACTTATAAATGTGTATGCATAACTGTATTTCTATTCTAATAATCAATAATATAAAGGACTTTGACCTTAGTTGTATTAATTATTACATAATAGAATTATTAATTATCACCTGCTGAACGAAATTTGTTCCTTGAAACTTTATTAGAGGTTATTAACTTATTGAATATTAATTATTAGAGGTCTGCGAACCTGCTATTCGAGTGTGATAATTGTTAGACTTTGCATTGAAGGGGATGACGAATACCGAGCTTCAGTTTGAAATGGCAATGAGGGATCAAATCATTCACAACCAGCAGGAAGTGCAGAGAAACATGTGGAATTTGCTTTTAGGTTTAGGACTTGATGAAAAACAGATATCTGAAATTGCTGCTAAGCAAGGGATATTAATAGAAGACTGGACAATGACATCCTATCCAGGGTCGTCAGATAATAATCAGTCACCAAATATAGGATGTGGAAGTACTTGTAGTCCCTTACCCTATTCTCCTTGCAGTGGGCAATCCTTTGCCAAATCATCTTGCATCTTTCAAAATACCCAAGACATTGGTGCTAGGTCATTTTTGAAAGGAAATTGGAACATGCCTCGTACATTTTGCAGAGAGGAGCACCACAGTTCATATTACTACACGACACAGGATAATTATCCGTCTGCATTGATGAGACCGAGGACGAGAAATAAGCATTGCCTCGATGATAGGGGGGATATTTCAGGATTTGGTTCGCCTGATAAATATCCTCATGGTTTGCAAGATTTATGCCAAAATATGAGAACCCTGTCATCTCCGTACAATGAGATCCCTTTATGAACTTCATCTTGCAGCACCGACTTCCAACAGCAGCAAAAGGTATGCCTGCAAACACTTTATTGTAACACATACCTCTGAATGATGAATTGACTGTCACAGCAGGCTAATTATTCAATCTAGTTCTCTCAAACTTCTCTTCTGATATTACCTCTTTTTATTTCTAATTTTACAGTGGCATATGCTGCATATTATTTAACTCCAGGTTAGTTTTGCACGCAGGAATTATGGACTAGCATCACAAGACAACAACCACATGCCAGCCAAGATTCAGGCAGTGGATTGAGGATGCATCAAGTCCGGTCTAACCATATTTTCCCAAACTTTGTGCCTCCAAACCGCCCAAATATGTCTCAGGTTCTCCCATTATATGCTAGTTCCAGGTCAATTCATCTCAACTCATGTAACCTTGATTCTCACCCCTCGATTTTTGTCTAGATCCTAGTGCTTTTATAACATTTTTCTCCCCTTTTCGTAGCAAAGGTACATATGTTAAGTGATGCTAGAGAACCTTGCGGATAGTTGAACTCCAGGTTGTCTATTCTATTCATTCAATTTTTTTTTATCCCTTCTCCTTAAAAAAGCTGGGGAAAGATGATGGGGGCATTTAGAAGTTAGAATAGTTTGATAGTTAATTTACTATTAACAGTTTAGTTGTCTACCTTGAAGGATGCAACTCTGATACTCTAAACATGTTGTTAATATAACTGGCAATCTTAGTCAACTAACAGCAGCTGATTATGAGCATTTCGGTCTTTATTGTATTCCTTACAGGAAATTGTTATTTTCACAAGCACCTCTCTCTCACATGAGTTCTGTTATAATAGATATGAAGTCAAACTCACAGCATGCAGCATAGTGTCACAAGCTCACAGTCAACAAAATCAAATTCATAACAGTGGCAAAGCTTTAGCTCACAATCATGTACATTAGCTTATGCTAGTTATGTTTATGGCAATTTTGTAATTATAGTTAGTTTGATAATTAGCTTAGCAGTTTACATGTATAAATTAAATAGAGACAACTATCTCTGTATTTTGGGTGTGATTGTAATGATAAAATGAATCTTCATTTTCATATGGAATTCATTTCGTATCAAGTTCAAAGCAGTAGGATTAGTTATCTTTTTTGGCCAACTGAAGAATCTGTGTATGTTTCTGGTAAATGCAGTACCACAAGTATTAGTAGATGTTTGATTATTTTTTTTATAAATCGAGGGAAAGGCTACATTTTTCTAATGGTTTTTGGAACAATCTCTCTCCGCCTGCCATGCATTGCAGAATAAGATTAAAATTTTGAAATTATTACAGAGAGAGAAGCATGTTCTCCCTCGCGTCGAAGTAGTCTTAATTCTACGATTTGCAACTTTTCCAAGATAACGTTAGTTAATTTATCCATCTGATTAGATAACAATTTTTAGTCATTAGTGTTAAATAAATAATAATTTTACATTTCTACTCATTGATAATTATTTAAAATAAATATGATTAATGTATATGTGATGCCGGACAGAATAGCGATTATCTTGCGGGCTAGAGTAACAATAAATTCATAGGTAAAGAAAGCAAAAGAATTATTCTAAATACAAAGAAATCTCTCTGATGTGTAAATTATTATTATCAAAACAAAAGCTAGCTGTAATTCAACCGACAAGCCGGGTTATATAGATAAATTATTTACTTATCAAAATAAAACAGAATTCCTATAATCATGGAAAGAATATCGTAATAGGTAACAACTAACTATGGCAAAAAAGTGCTAATAGGTAACAAATTAATTCTGTAATAATATACTACGTAATAAAACACTATTACCATACAAAAATTAAAATCGAACAATAACAAAAGCATTCTGATCTTCCCGAAGTCCGAAGACACCCAAACTCCCGAAAAAATCCACCAAATATCCGAAGCTGAACATCCGCTCCGAAGACATAATACCGAACCCGAATTAGTCAACAACCTTATTTCTTGCGTCGATCCGTCAATTCATAGAACTTCAATGCCAACAACGTGCTGTCCGAAAGTTCAGCATTATCGGGCTCAGATCCTCTTGCATCAATATGTCACTTGGTCATGTAAATTTTTCCCTATGCCACACTCAATGTCACTCAATTATTATCAAAATGATTGTAGTTTTTGCGATGCCCCCAAATCCGAGTCCATTCGAACCTCAAATCTGGTCCGCCACGATACTACTATCGTAAAACTATTATATCTTTTATTCATAACTTAATGAATATAACCTTGCGTATTACAATTTAGAATATAAATTCTTTCCATTTTCAGGATCTGTATAATGACCCTAAACTTTTATAAGTTTTAAATATTGGTCATTTATCATCCCTGTCTTACATCATATTCGATGCTATATAAATATGCGGAATAATTTAAACTTTTTCTATCTCCTTTAAAAATAAATCTTTTATTGATGTCTTAACTTGAATAAATTACATATCCTTTGAATTAATTACATATCCTTGAATCAAATTATGTTATGATTCATCCTATTTGAATTACTGTATAAATCTTTACATCTCAATTCGAATTTCTCTATGTATCACATAGTACAACTTAACATGTATTAATTACACATCGTAAACTACTATCATGTACATCTCCTAGAACTTAAATATGGTTTAAGAGTATATATTTAAATAAATGAATCAATCTCCTTTGATACTATTGAACTCTATCAATCAAGTAGCACGTAATCTTTACCGTGAGTCCTTAACCTGCAAAAGTGATTATTTGCAAGGGTGAGCTCGACAACCCAACAATTCTAACAGTTTTCATGCAACACATAGCATACTCAACTCATGCATTCATAATCCATTAATATTTACTACGCATGTTACTTCTCATATAACAGGCATATAGGTTTACTTCACAAGTATATTGTAAGACTCCAACTTTTATGAATAAAGATTAATTCCTCTCGAAATATATTTTTGAATATTATGGTGTGGATATAATATAATGTTATAGTTGTGGGTAATATTTACACATTTTGCAAAGTAAGCAAGTGGTTATATAATATTCGATTGGTCGGAAAATATTCGCGTTTTAACAGGGAATATTAAATACGGCAAGACAATCATTAGTGGACTCCTAACGGAAGTATTGTCGTAGTTAGAAAAAGCATGTAATTATCTTTTATAAAAATAACGGCGAAAAGTGTTACCGTTAAACTGTTGAACTACCCGGTAGTAAAAAATGCGAATGTCTGGCGTAGTTGCATAAGAAGCACACGGTATTGGTTATTGATGCTTACGTGAGAAGTCACTCAGTTATACTCAATTATTGCTACAATAATTGCTGCATCATATCTCCCATATTATTGATTCAGTTATTGTCACAGTATCATCTGCATAATATGTTATATTATTAAATCAATAATTGAGACGACAAAGTTATTCATATTATTAAATTGCAATATTTATAATGTCTAGAAGTTCTGTCAAGGAGAGGTTTGGTCATCTATGTGAGACCCTAGATTTTATGAATAAAGATTTAAATTTCTCGAAATATTTTTTTTGAATATTATGGTGTGGATTTGATATAATATTATAGTTGTGGGTAATATTTACACATTTTGCAAAGTAAACAAGTGGTTATATAATATTCGATTGGTTGGGGAATATTCGTTTTAACAGGAAATATTCGTACGACGATACAATCATTGGTGGACCCCATAACAGAAGTATTGTCGTAGTTAGAAAATGACATAATTATCTATTTATAAAAATAACGGCGAAAGTGTTACCGTTAAAACCTGTTGAACTACCCGGTAGTAAAGTACAAGATGTCTGGCGTGGTTGCATAGTAGTACTGCGGTATTGATTATTGATGCTTACGTAAGAAGTCACCTTTCGGTTATACTCAATTATTTCTACAAAGAATTGTTGCATCATATCTCTCATATTATTGATTCAATTATTGTCACAGTATTATCTGTATAATATGTTATATTATTAAATCAATAATTGAGACGACAAAGTTATTTATATTATTATTTGCAATATTGACAATGTCTAGAAGTTCATCGAGGAGAGGTTTGGTCACCTAATTGCTTGCTTAATAAGGAGAAATCCTTATCGAAAAGCTCCTCTTCTTTGGGAACGATCGGTTGTTAAATATTGTGAATTATAATATTAATGATAATAAGTTCGTGTTGATTAAAGATGAAATTGATAGTTCCATTGTGTGGAAATTATTAGTGTTAGTGGAAATCGACATTTATTTCGATGTCTGGAGGTTATATTGACCAATCGGGTAATTAACCGGATAAATGAGCAATTAATTGCTATTGATTCACATGATTATAACTATTTGTTCACATGTGTGTACTATTGATTCACATTCTGTCTTTATTAGGGGAGTTGGTGCAAGATTGATAATACTTGCATGACTAAGTTAAAAATGGAGGTATGGATGGAGAGTACTATATTTGTAATTCAGTATTTTCACATGATTATAACTATTGATTCACATTATTTACTATTAGGGGAGGTGGTGTGTAAGACCCCAATTTTTTTTTAATAAAGATAATTTTTCTATAAATATCATTTTTGAATATTATGGAATGAATTTGATATAATGTTATAGTTGTGGGTAATATTTATAAATTTTTCTAAGTATGCAAGTTGTTATAAAATATTCGATTGGTCGTGGAATATTCTTTTTGTGGGGAATATTCGTACAACGGCCTAATCATTGGTGGACCCCACAATGAAATTATTGTCGGATTGAGAAAATGACAAAAATATTTTATAAATAATTGGCGGAGGTGTTATTGTTAAAACTATTGAACTACACGGTAGTAAAAAAATACGATGTCTGGCGTGGGTCGCATAAGAAGACGGTATTGATGATTATTGATGCTTACGTGAGAAGTCACTCATTTATACTCAATTATTGCTACTGAGAATTGCCGATCATATCTCTCATATTATTGATTCGATTATTGTCACAAGATCATCCGCATTATATGTTATATTATTAAATCAATAATTGAGACGACAAAGTTATTCATATTATTAAATTGCAATATTTACAATGTCAGAAGTTACATCGAGGAGAGGTTTGGTCACCTAATCGCGGCATGCCAATAGAGAGAAATCCTTATTGGAAAGCCCCTTTTTCCGGGAACAACCTTGGTTGCTAAATATTGTGAGTTATAATATTAATGATGAATAAGTTCGTGTTGATTAAAGATGAATTTGATAGTTTCATTGTGTTGGGATTATTTGTGTTAGTAGAAATCGACATCTATTAGATGATAATTGATATCCGGAGGTTATATTGTTCAATCGGGTATTCGGGGAACATTTAGTGGTTTGAGTACTATTCACGAGTTACTATTCACGAGTTACTATTTATGAGTTACTATTCACGAAGTTACTTATTCACTCTAGTATTGTGCATTCGGTATTTGGGTACAATATTATTCCATGAGGAGATGTGCTAATTTTTTGAATAGTTGGTTGAAGTTATATTAGTGAATCAATATATGGATCATTGGTGGAAAGTTATAATAGTGAATCAATATGGATCATTTGGTTTAAAGTTTTAATAGTAAATCAAGATGGACCGTTGCTTTAAGTTTTAATAGTAAATCAATCTGAACCGTCGTTTAAAAGTAAATCAATCTGGACCGTTCAGAATTAATTACTATTCAATCCATTCTTCTATAAATAGAAGATCATTCCTTCATTATTTCTTACTTAATTCTTTGAAACTCTGTAGAGAGAAATTATAGAGAGAAAGAAGAAGAGTATTACGCTACTTCACTACTTGATATCCGGTGTCTTTTTACGGTAGGGTGTTATTCTTTCTTATTCATGAAGAGAACTTACATTATTCCATTCTTTATTATTCATTGGAATAACAGATATCTGTGGCGATACCCTATACTTGGTGAAATCCTTATGTTATTCCATTCTTTATTATTCATTTGGAATATCACATCTATCGCTTTTTACGGACACAGTTCCAGTATTTATTACATTGGAATATCACATGCGTGCGTTCTACTTGGGACTGGTTCCATATTTATTATTCTCATTGGAATAACTCGCTCTGTCTTATCTATCACATGCCTGTTGATTTTTTTTGTTATTCCATTCCTTATTATACTCAGTTGGTTAAAGTTTTGACTTCTATACTCCATGAAATTAGTGGAATATCATTGATATTTGTGCTTCATCCAGTATCTTTTCATGGAAATATTCTTTTGAGCATTCTTGAATTTTACTCTACAAAGAAGTATCATGTTGACAATTTGGACGTTATTAGTTCTGGATAAACTAATTCTTGAACTTGTTTTATTGAATTCTTATATCATTGTCATCATCCTCATGTTTATATTTTTTAAAGTCATCGTGGGGCTGTAGTGCATAGATGGACTTGGTATGATTATGACCGAGGATTAATCGGTATAATCATGACCATAATGTTACAAATGATGTGGTAAAAGTCCTCATTGGCCCGTAGTGCATTGATGGACGAGTTGTTGGCATGATCATGACCATTGATGAATACACGAATATCCTCGCCCGTAGTGTATGGATAATTTGTGGTCGTGACCCTAATGAATATCCTTGGCAGTAGTGCGGGGATGATGTGAATTATTTATTAAGTTGAGTCTCAAATGATAAAAGTGATGAAAAACTTTTAAATCATAAAAGATAGTAGATTTTATTCTCTACTTGACTCTTTTAATGGATTGCTTATTCCGCTGCAGTTAAACTTGTTGTCTATTATATTTTATTAGTTTAACATTGTTGAAGGCTAATGATAATTTATCCTGCATTATCTTAATCATAATATTTCTTACTGGGCTAGTTGAGCTCACCCTTTCTTTCACTGTTCTCTTCAGGAAATGAGAACGTAGCAGGGACTAGTCGGGGAACGGAGTGATGGTCCAGAGGATAGTATTAGTAGTCCTTATTATTCTGTTAAATAGTGTGACAATAAATGTAATGAGAATTTTTTCTGAGAGTGCATTTGTCTAGAAGACAATATTTGTATTAAAACTCATAGTTTTCTTGTTGTATATTAAAGATTGTATTTGTATTCTGCACCATGTATCTGGTGACCCAAGATGGGTGATGTATACCTATTTTGGGGGCGTCACATGGTGCAAGTTTGATAATATTTGCAGGACTAAATTAAAAATGAAGAAAAAGAGAAAGGTATTATACTGTAATATTTCGAGCCCCAAAACGTGCAATTATCGAAACTATATTTTCCTATAAATAGAAGCTCATTCTTCCTTCATTTCTCACCAATTCACTAAAGCTTTAGAGCAATTATTATAGAGAGAAATTATAGAGAGAAAGAAGAAGAGAAGTTATTCCAATATCCAGTTTCTTCTAAGGTAAGGGGTATTATTCTTTCGTATTCATGAAGAGAGTTATTTTCTTTCAATACTCGTAAGAGTTGTTATTCCATTCTTTATTATTATGTTGGAATACCTGCATACATAGAAGTACCGCATATTAGGTGAAATTCTTCTGTTATTCCATTCTTTATTATTACATTAGAATAACACGTATGCATCTTGATCTATCGCATGCCCGGTGAATTCTGTTGTTATTCCATTCTTTATTATTACATTGGAACATCACATGCATGCGGATTTACGATGACTGGTTCCATTCTTTATTATTCTGTTGGAACATCACGGTACATGCGGATTACGCATGACACTGGTTCCATTATTTATTATTCATTGAATATCACATGCATGCGGATTTACATAACTTGATTCCATTCTTTATTATTACATTTGGGAATAACTCATTCTGCGCGGGCCTATCGCATTCCTAGTGAATTCTTCTTTTTATTCCATTCTTTATTATTCTGTTGGAATAACCTGTCTATGTGGATTACCGCATGCATGGTGAATGATCCTTCGTATTCATTCCTTATTAAATTGTGGAAATGACCTGTCTACGTGAATTACCGCATGGCGAGCGAAAATCCATTTGCAGTTTCATATATTCTTTTATACTCAGTTGGTTAAAGTTTTGGCTTCTATACTCCATGAAATTAGTAAAATATCACGAATATTTGCGGCTTTCATCCGATATCTTTTCATGGAAATATTCTTACGAACATTCTTAAATTTTACTCCTGAAAGCGATTATCATGTTGACAATTTGGACGTAAATGATTTGAGGATAAATTAACTTATAAATCTTTAAAATTTATTCTTGAACTTGTTTTATTGAATTATTATGTCATTGTCATCATCCTCATGCTTATATTGTGATGAAAGTCATCTTTGGCTTACGTGCATAGATGGACTTGGTATGATTATGGACGAGGATCATTCGGTATAATCATGACCTATAATGTTATAAATGATGTGGTAAAAGTCCTCAGTGGCCTGTAGTGTATTGATGGACAGTTTTTGGTATGATTATGACCAGGGATTATTCGGTATAGTCATGACCATTGATGATTTAATGTATATCCTTGGCCCGTAGTGCAGGGATGACTCGATGATGTGGTTTATTTATTAAGCTGAGTCTCATCGATAAATATTGATGAAAACATTTTAAATCATAGAAGATAGTAGATATCATGCTCTCTTGACTCTTACAATGGATTCTTGATACTGCTGTGATTAAACTTGATGTCTATTGTATTTTATCAGTTTAACATTGTTGAAGGCTAATGATAATTTATCCTGTATTATCTTAGTCATAATATTTCTTACTGGGTTAGTTGAGCTTACCCTTTTGCTTTCATTGTTCTCTTCAGGAAATAAGAACATAATAAGGGACTAGTCGGGGAGCGGGTGATGGTCAGAGATGGTGTATTAGTAGTCCTCACTATTCTATAAAATAGTATGATGATAAATGTAATGAGGACTCTATTTGAGAGTGAATATTGTCTAGAAGGCAACATTCCTGTTTAAACTCTCAGTTATGTTTTGTTGTATATTATGTGACGCTCCCAAAATAGGTATACATCACCTATCTTGAGTCGCTAAATACATGATACAAAATTCAAATACAACTTAATTATACAACAATCGTGTAAAATACGACAAAACATATGCTGTGAGTTTTAATACAAGTATTGTCATCTAGACAATATCCACATTCAATTGAGTCCTCATTACATTTATTATCACACTATTTAATGAGAATAGTGAGGACTACTAATGCTATTATCCGGACCGCTCACTCCATTCCCCGACTAGTCCTCCTCGCTACGCTCTCATTTCAAGAGAACAATGAAAGTAAAAAGGTGAGCTCAACTAGCCCAAGAAGAAATATTATGACTAAGATAATACGTAATAAATTATCGTTAGCCTTCAATAAGTGTTAAACCGATACAATATAACAAACATCAAGTTTAACTGCATATTTAACAAGCAATCCATTAAAAGAGTCAAGAGAGAATAAAATCTACTATCTTTTATGATTTAAAAGGTTTTTCATCACTTTTATCGCCGGGACTCAAATTTAATAAATAATCCACATCATCCCCGCACTACTACCAAGGATATTCATTAGTATCACAACCACAAATTATCCATGCACTACGGGCCAAGGATATTCGTGTATTCATCAATGGTCATGATCATGCCAACAATCGTCCCATCAATGCACTACGGAGCCAATGAGGACTTTTACCACATCATTTGTAACATTACTTGGCCATGATTATACCGATTAATCCACGGTCATAATCATACCAAGTCCATCTATACACTTGCACACAGCCACGAGATGACTTTTAACATAATATAAACATGAGGATGATGAGAATGATATAAGAATTCAATAAAACAAGTTCAAGAATTAATTTATCCAGAACTAATAACGCCCAAATTGTCAACATGATACTTCTTTGTAGAGTAAAATTCAAGAATGCTCGGAAGAATATTTTCATGAAAAGATATCTTTGGATGAAGCAAAAATATCAAGGATATTTCACTAATTTCATGGAGTATATAAGTCAAAACTTTAACCAACCGAGTATAATAAAGAATGGAATAACAAAAGAAATCACCGGGCATGCGATGTAATCGCATGCATAAAAGTTATTTTAATGAATAATAAATAATGGAACCAGTCACGCGTAAACGCACGCATGTGATATTTCAACAGAATAATAAATAACGGAACCGAGATCAAAGCGAAATTCGCACCGATAGGATGTTCCGGTAGAATAATAAATAACGGAATCAGTCATGCGTAAACGCATTGCATGTGATGTTCCAACAAAATAATAAAGAATGGAATAATGTAAGAATTTCACCATGTATGCGGTATTTCAGATGTATGTGTTATTCCAACATAATGATAAAGAATGGAATAATGTAAGAATTTCACCAAGTATAGGGTGATCAGCGTATAAAAGTTATTCCAATGTATAAAAAATGGAATAATGAAGTTCTCTTTATGAATACTGAAAGAAATAATACCCCTTACCTTAAAACAATGAATATAGGAGTAGTGAAGTAGCGTAATACTTTTTTCTTCTTTCTCTCTATAGTTTCTCTCTTTAGAGTTTCAATTGAATTCGTAAGAAATAATGAAGGAATGAGCTTCTATTTATATGAGAATGGACTAAATAAGTAATTAATTTACGAAATCTGCATTGATTTACTTTTAAACGGACCATCTGCATTGGTTTACTATAAAATATTCTAATAAAACAAAATCTTTTAAATAAAATATAATATATTCTATTTATAATCTAATAAAACGAATAACTTTATAAAAGTATTCATTTTTATATAAAAAATTTTTTACTATGCAAAACACTACACGCAGCACTATGTAAATACTATTCATAATAAAATATAATATATTCTATTTATAGTCTAATAAAACGAATAACTTTATAAAAGTATTCATGCTTTATATAAAAAGATTTTACTACGCAAAACACTATGCATAATAGAATATAATATATTCTATTTATAGTCTAATAAAACGAATAACTTTATAAAAGTATTCTATTTTATATAAAAAGCTTTTTTACGTTTTATTACATTAATAATATTGATAAAACAAAACTTCATCATCATTATTATAATTCACACTATTAATCGACCGTGTCGCTCGTTTGAGAAAGAGGAGCTTTCAATAAGGATTTCTCCTATTGGCGCCATGAATTATATGATCAAACCTCTCCTCGCGTAACTTCTAGCCCTCGTTAATATTGCAAATAATAATATTAATAACTTCGTCGTCTCAATTATTGATTTAATAATATATAAAATATCGACAATAATTGAATCAATTAACGTGAGATCTTATGCAACAACCATGAAGCAATAATTGAACAAAACCGAGTGTCTTCAACGTAAGCATCAATAATCAATACAGTGTGCTATTATGAAACCATGCGTATTCCTGTATTTTTAACACCAGGTGTTTCAACAGTTAACGATAAAACTTCCGCCGTTATTTTTATAAAATATTGTTGTCGTTTTTTCAATCCGACAATAATTCCGTTAATGGGGTCCAATTAATAATTGTCTTTGTCGCACGAATATTCCCTGTTAAAATGAATATTCCCCGACCAATCGAATATTATATAACAACTTGCGTACTTTGCAAAATTTATAACTATTACCCACAACTATAAAATTATATCAAATTCATTCCATAATATTCAAAAAATAATAATTATAGAAAATTCATCTTTATTCATAAAAGTTGGGGTCTTACAATCTCCCCTTCTTATAAAATTTCACCCTCGAAATTAGGGTACGTACCTGGTATGTCGAAGAGGTAAGGATACCTTGATTTCATTTCAGATTCTAACTCCCAGGTCATTTCCTCAACATCGTGGTTCCTCCATAAAATTTTGACTTGAGGTATAACCTTGGAGCGTAGAATATGTTCCTTCTTATCCAAGATTTGAACAAAAACTTCTTCATACGTTAAATCTTCTGCTATTTCGTCCGGTTCTAATTCAATAATATGGTTCGGGTCTTTCACATATTTACGTAACATGGATATATAAAAAACGTTATGAACACGAGACATCTTTGGCAGAAACGAAGTCTATATAGCTACGGTCCCTACTCGATCGGGGATTAAAATGGGTCAATGAATCGAGGATTGAGCTTTCCTCTCTTTCCAAATCTCGTAACTCCTTTTCATGGAGCAACACGTAATAAACACATGATCTCCAATATCGAATTCCACGTCCTTTTCGATGAAGATCAAGATAACTCTTTTTGTCGGTCTTGTGAGGTTTTTATACGTCGTTGTCGGATCGTTTGAATCTTTTCCGTAGTCATACGTACCAACTTCGGTCCCAACAACGTTGCTTCACCCACCTCATCCCAGCATACTGGAGAATGACACTTTCTTCCATACAACGCCTCGAATGGAGCCATACCAATACTTGTTTGATAACTGTTGTTGTAAGAAAACTCCACCAATGGTAAGAATTTGTCCCAACTTCCCTTGAAGTTAAGGACACAAAGTCTTAATAAATCTTCAAGAGTTTAAATAGTCCTCTCTGATTGTCCGTCCGTCTGAGGATGATATGCCGAACTAAATCCTAAATTCGTGCCCATAGATTTTTGTAAACTAACCCAAAATCGTGAAGTGAATCTTGGGTCTCGATCAGAAACTATGGATACTAGCATACCATGCAGTCTTACAATCTCGTTTATGTACATACGAACAAGACGTTCAAGTGTATAAGTTTCTCATATTGGTAAGAAATGAGCAGACTTGGTCAATCTATCAACAATGACCCAAATTGCATCTATGCCTTGAGAAACCTTGGGAAGACCAGTAACAAAATCCATGGTAATGTGCTCCCACTTCTATTCTGGAATTTCAAGTGGTTGCAATGGACCTTTTGGTACTTGATGCTCTGCCTTGACTCGTTGATAAGTTAAACACCTTGAGATAAACAACGCTATCTCTCTCTTCATATTGCCCCACCAAAATGTATGTCGAAGATCATGATACATTTTGGTACTCCTGAGATTGATTTGAACGGTGTGTTGTGCGCTCCATCATGATTTTATACTTTAAATCGGGATCGTTAGAACACAAAGTCCAGGAGTTGACTCAAGTATTCCTTCTTCATCGATTCTTGCTTCCGGCATAGCACCTTCTTGTACTTTCTTCCTCATATGCATCAGCTCCAGGTCTGTAGCTTGAGTAACTTTAACTTTATCGATTAAAGTCGGTTCTACTCGTATATTCGCCATCATCACATGGGTCCCTAGAGTCTTTATCTCTATCTCCATCCTTTGCAAGTCATATAAAATGAAGCCTGCGTTGACAATATCAAGACTCGCACCGCGATATGATCTTCTCGCTTTCAATGCGTCAGCTACCACGTTTGCTTTTCTAGGATGGTATTGGATGGTATGATCATAATCTTTCAATAGTTCAAGCCAACGTCGTTCTCGCATGTTGAGTTCCTTTTGAGTGAAGAAATATTTGAGGCTTTTATGATCCGTAAAGATCTCCACTTTCTCCCCATACAAGTAATGCCTCCAAATCTTTAGTGCAAAAACAACAGCTGCCAACTCTAGATCATGAGTAGGATAATTCCTCTCATATTCTTTGAGTTATCGAGAGGCATAGGCTATGAATTTCTCATGTTGCATGAGAACACATCCTAACACTTTGTCTGAAGCATCACTGTAGATGACAAATCCCTCCGAGCCAGATGATATTGTCAGAACAGGTGCTGAAATGAGTCTCCTCTTGAATTCTTGAAAACACTTCTCACATTCCTCGTTCTAACCGAATTTTGTATCTTTTCGAGTCAGCTGAGTTAAGGGAGTAGAAATTTGAGAAAACCCTTCTACGAATCTCTGATAATAACCAGCTAAGCCGAGAAAGCTACGTACTTCGGTCACTAATTTAGGTTGCTCCCAGCTTTGAATAACATCAATCTTTGCTGGGTCAACAAATATTCTATGACTTAATACCACATGCCCAAGGAATGCTACTTCTTCAAGCCAAAACTCGTATTTCTTCAACTTTGCATAAAGCTTATATTCACGAAGCTTTTGAAGTATCACCTTCAAGTGTTGCTCATGATCTTCACGGCTTTTGGAATAAATAAGGATGTCATCAATAAAGACGACCACAAAGTGATCCAAATATTCCTTGAATACTCGGTTCATCATATCCATGAAGGCAGCAGGAGCATTAGTCAATCCAAAAGACATGACTAGGAATTCATAATGCCCGTACCGAGTTCTGAAAGCCGTCTTTGGAATGTCATCGGTTCTAATCTTCAATTGGTGATATCCGGAACGAAGATCAATCTTTGAAAAGAATTTGGCGCCTTGCAACTGGTCAAACAGGTCATCAATACGTGGCAATGGGTACCTATTTTTGATGGTGACATGGTTCAACTCCCGATAATCAATACAAAGTCGCATACTCCCATCTTTCTTTTTCACGAATAGAATAGGAGCACCCCAAGGAGACGTACTAGGACGAATGAAACCAATGTCTAACAATTCATGCAGTTGGGTCTTTAACTCCTGAAGTTTAATAGGAGCCATTCGATATGGGGCTTTGGAAATAGGTTTTGTACCGGGTTCAAGGTCGATACAAAATTCTATTTCACGCTCTGGGGGTAGGCCAGAAGTTCTTCAGGAATACGTCAGAAATTCATTAACAATAGAAATATCATTCAAACCGGACGTATTTTTGTTTAGATCCGTGACATGAGCTAAGAAAGCTTGACATCCATTTTTTAATAAACGAATAACTTTATGGCTTGAGATGACAGTGATTGATTTTAATGGTTTGGTTGCTTGAATTCGCATAATAGGTTGGTTAGGAATATGAAAGCTAACAACTTTACAAAAATAATTAATTTTTGCATGATGAGTAGTTAACCAATCAATCCCTAGAATTACGTCAAATGCAAGTATTTTCAATGAAATAAGATCGACAGGTAATGTGAGGGTACCGATTTGAACCAAACAAGACTTATAAACAGTGGATGTAATGAAGGTTTCTCCCAACGGAGTTTCAACAGATAAGTCAAAGTTCAATTTCTCCGGAGTCAAATTTAAACGTTGAACGCAAGTAGGAGAAATAAAAGAATGGGTAGAACCGGTATCAAATAAGGTATATACTTCGCTAGAGTTTATGCTAAGCTTACCCGTGATGACCTCATTCGGGTTCCTTACTTTCTGGGAGGTCACGACAAACGCTCTCCCTTACACTACTGCCTTTGACTTTTCTGGGACGACCTTTGGTGCCTCCTTCCCAGCTGGACTTGTCTTCGGTGAACGATAAAATCGAGCTAGGTGTCATTCTCTTCCACAATTGTAATATGCTTTGGATGGCATCACGCAGTTTGGACTGATATGTCCCTCCCCTCCGCATTTGAAGCATATAATAGGTGGTCGTTCTCCTTCCTTAACAACGGGTGATGGTGCTGACGTCTTTCCATCATTGTTGAATCTCCTCTTCTTGAAATGTCCATTCTTATTGTTTTGGCCATGATTACCACCGAAGTGGTTACCATTTCTGGCATGTTGATTCCCTCCACGCTTATTGTCACCGCTTCGATGACTGTTATCACTGGTATTATCATTTTGCCGGCTGCTCTCTTTTGGTTGGGTTGACTCATTATCGCGCTCTAATAATTGAGCCCTATTAACAACATATGAATATAAACACAGTTTATGAGAGATAAGATATTGACGTATCTCAGGTTTCAAACCTCTTAGAAATATTTGCGTCATTCTCTCCTCATTATCAACCAAATGGGATGCAAACCGGGACAACTCGGCAAACTTGGTTTCGTACTACGACACAGTCATGTTGTTTTACTCCAGCTTGATGAATTCTACCTCTTTCATGTAACGAATACTTTCGGGAAAGTACTTGTCGTTGAACAATTCTTGGAACTTCTCCCAAGTTATCTTGGTCAGCGGCGGCAGTTGAGAGACGCTTTTCTGATTTCCACCAATGTCGCGCCTCAGACGCAACATGAAGGTGGCAAAGGGAACCTTTTTGCTCTTGGAGCATCCCATGACATCAAATATCTTGCAGATCCGCTTTATCCACGTCTCGCCTTAAGTGATTTTGGCTCTCCAAAAACTCCGGTGGTCCAGGCCTTGAATCGCTAATAATGGCGATGGCAAATCTAGAGTTCTTAGTGTTTCCACCGCATTTTGTACAGAGGAATTTCTTGCTCGATGTCGCATGAATTGCATAAAGCCTCCGAACATTCCATCATTCATCATCCGTCGGTGTTGTTGTTTTGCACGAGGATTGTCGTATTCTCGATGCACATTATCCACGATTATTGATCTGTGGAGACTCAGCGGTCTCCGAGCTCCATTGATGTTCTCAATATTCTCGGATGTCATTTTTCAAAATCGCCACAAAACAAGGGTTAATTAACATATCACATATTATCCCTATACTCGACCGACCAATTAAATACCAAATAAACTTAGGTAGGTCATACTAGTGAAGGAATTCACTTAGTCTCGCCTCCTAGTTCTTGTCTCATATCTTAGCCAGGATCATATCCCAAGCTTTGATATCAATCTGTGGACGCCCCAAAATAGGTATACATCACCTATCTTGAGTCGCCAAATACATGGTACAAAATTCAAATACAACTTAATTATACACGATCGTGTGTAAAATACGACAAAACATATCTTTGTGAGTTTTAATACAAATATTATCATCTAGACAATATCCACACTCAATTTAGTCCTCATTACATTTATTATCACCTTTATTTAACAAAATAGTGAGGACTACTAATGCTATTATACGGACCGTCACTCCGGTTCCCGACTAGTCCTCGCTACATTCTCATTTCCGAAGAGAACAATAAAAGTAAAAGGGTGAGCTCAACTAGCCCAAAGAAGAAATATTATGACTAAGATAATATGTCTGAGAATAAATTATCGTTAGCCTTCAACAGATGTTAAACCGATACAATATAACAAACATCAAATTTAAGCTGCGGTGAAACAAACAATCCATTAAAAGAGTCGAAGAGAATAAAATCTACTATCTTTTATGATTTAAAAGGTTTTTCATCACTTTTATCATTTGGGACTCAAATTTTAATAAATAATCCACATCATCCCCCGCACTACTACGAAGGATATTCATTAGTATCACAATCACAAATTATCCATGCACTACGGGCCAAGGATATTCGTGTATTCATCAATGGTCATGATCATGCCAACAACTGTCCATCATCGCATGCCTGGTGAATTCTTCTTTTATTCCATTCTTTATTATTCTGTTGGAATAACCTGTCTATGTGGATTACCGCGTGCATGGTGAATGATCCTTCGTATTCATTCCTTATTAAATTGTGGAAATGACTTGTCTACGTGAATTACCGCATGGCGGACGAAAATCCATTTGCAGTTTCATATATTCTATTATACTCAGTTGGTTAAAGTTTTGGCTTCTATACTCCATGAAATTAGTAGAATATCCCGGATATCAAGGCTTCATCCAAAGATCTTTTCATGGAAATATTCTTCTGAGCATTCTTGAATTTTACTCCACAAAGCAATATCATGTTGACAATTTGGATGTAATTGATTTCAGGATAAATTAACTTATAAATCTTTAAAATTTATTCTTGAACTTGTTTTATTGAATTATTATGTCATTGTCATCATCCTCATGCTTATATTGTGATGAAAGTCATCTTTGGCTTACGTGCATAGATGGACTTGGTATGATTATGACCAGGGATCATTCGGTATAATCATGACCTATAATGTTATAAATGATGTGGTAAAAGTCCTCGGGTTTGTAGTGTATTGATGAGCAGCTTTTTGGTATGATTATGACCGTGGATTATTCTAAGATAGTCATGACCATTGATGATTTAATGTATATCCTTGGTCCGTAGTGCGCAGGATGACTCGATGATGTGGTTTATTTATTGTCGAGTCTCGTGAAAAAAATTGATGAAAATATTTTAAATCATAGAAGATTGTAGATATTATGCTCTACTGACTCTTCTAATGGATTGCTTATTCATTGCAGATTAAACTTGATGTCTATTGTATTTTATCGGTTTAACATTGTTGAAGGCTAATGATAATTTATTACGCATTATCTTAGTCATAATATTTCTTCTTGGGCTAGTTGAGCTCACCTTTTCTTTCACCGTTCTCTTGAGAGAAAATGAGAACGAGCGTTGTAGACTAGTCGGGGGACGGAGTGATTCGGTCCGGATGATAGCATTAGTAGTCCTCACTATTCTGTTAATTAGTGTGACAATAAATGTAATGAGGGCTCTATTTGAGAGTGGATATTGTCTAGAAGACAATATTCTTGTTTAAACTCTCAGCTATGTTTTGTCGTATATTACACGACGTTTGTATAATTAAGTTTGTATTTGTATTCTGTACCATGTATTTGGCGACTCAAGATGGGTGATGTATACATGTTTTGGGGGCGTCACATATATCATCAAAGATCAACTTTCAAATTTCATACATATCTCATATGCATTTCATATATATACATCAACATTCTTATAGCATAATATAGCTCAACTAACAGTTATAGAATTCATATATCAAATAAGAACTGAAAGACTTGCCTGATTCATAGTTTATCAATTACGACTTAACTGTTTAAAGCTTATCTGCACTGCGTGTATTCCTACACAGTTATATAATCATGGATTCATACCCATCAGTAATACATTTCATACGTTATTAATATAAGAACAAATATTGTTTAATAACTTGGTTTCATTTTTACTTGAACTTAGGATAACCATGAGACTAGCTCATTCTATTATCATATTTATCTAAAAAATCTTGTTTTTATATCTTGTAGTCCTTAAGGACAACATATAACAATAACTTAAGACCATGCAGTTAACAAACTGCTCTTGGTCACTCTTCAAAACAGCGCGACCGCGCTGCATATAAGCTTGGGAGTGGCGCGGCCACGCTACTCCCTGCCAAAACCAGACTTGAGCTTTTTATTGCTCAATTTAGTCCTAACCTACTATGTATTCTGATATATACTATAAACATACATTAAGTAGGTTCTGATATTTCTTCAAGTTCACATTTCAAATCATTTAGTTTTGAATTACATAGCTCTATATTGAATTATTTACATCAACAAGGCTTAACAACTTCTTTTAACAAAGGTTCAATGTTTATAAGCTTTTAAACCTTATATTGGTACTAACAAGCCTTTAATACGCATGTTCACATGTATCTATCTCATTTACATATTCATTTACTTGAAAATTTATTTAAATCATGTTTGAAAGGTCTAATTCATGTCTAGCTAGATGGTGAACACACTTGACACGTTCTAGAGGCATAAAGTGTCCTAGTATACATGCTTTGAAAAGTCATAATACCATTTACAAAATGTTTGAAGTTATTAGTTCTCAAAACTTCAGAGTTTTCTTTCAAAACATTTTAAATAAAGCTATATCAATCTAGTATATGCAAGGTAACTTTAAAACTACATTTCATGCACGTTGATATGCGTACATAGGTTCCAAGGTCAAAACTCAAAGGACACCAAATTCATCAACTTCCATTTTTCAAAAACTTTAAGTTTTCTCATGTTAAAGCATTCCATTATGAGTAAAGTAATCTTAGTTATATGACATGTCTATTATCATGCATAGTTATGTTTTACCACTTAGAATAACATATTTTATTGTCGGGAGCACTACACTTGTGTATGTGCATGTCCGACGCCCTTCGATTGTGTCTTCGAATACATAATAGTCATAAAGATGACTATTTTTACCCATTCTAACGACCTCAAACAGAAAAACTTAAAGAAAAAAAGTTGTAGGTCTATTCGTCCTCGTTCCGGATCATCTTGAATCGCCTCAATCGGAGTCCGTATGAAAAAGTTATGGCCGTTTTTACCAAAATAGGTCAAAACAGACACACATGTCACACTTTCAAGAGGCAGCTCATTTTCTTCATAGTAGTCCCCGGTAGCGCTTTCGCGCCATTTAGCGATGTTGATACCGTGCCCTCAAGACTCTCTAGGCATACCAAGACTTTACTTTGCCTTTCCCAGATTATAATTTTCTAAATGTTTTTACTTCAAAATCTTCATAACTTCTTCATTTTAATTTAGAATGAGTTGGTTTTCGATTCTATGAATTCGTAACTTATAAAAATACAACATACCAAAGAATCAACAATTAACATAAACATTAATTAACCCACATATTAATTCAAAACTCATATTCATACTAAATTTTTATGTTTTGAAAAATTTAGCGAATTCATTCACTACGAATTCGTTTCTCAACCAAATTGGTCCATTTAACTTTCGTTGTTTTAACATTTAACTGTGTTTACAGTATCTAGCAACAATTCATGGATTATAACAATCCTTAGCCATTAATTTTATGACTTAAAAGCAACTATTTCTTGTTATTATTAAGAAATTACAAAACTTAGAACTCGTTCAAGAGCATTAATGTTAGTAATATTACTTCTTAAATGCTTCAATATGCCAAGTATAGCTCTTCAATACTCCCATTGCTATCCAATTCTCCTAACTCTCTATAGCTAAGTTTTCTCAGACAATTCACCAACGTGAATTGAGAAGGAGGAGTCCCTATTTATAGGGAATTCAATACCCATACCAAAGCTTTGTCCACTGATTTTGTTTAGTAGGAAGAAGAAGAAGATGATGGGTATTAGAGATTTGGTAAACTACTCCCTTCTCCTTCATCCCTCTAGCCATGATTACCAGCTTTGTAGCCTTATTTTCATTTCTCAGTAATTGTAGAGTTAGGTCATTGGCCTATTCATGGCATGTTAAATGAAGTGGGACTATGAATATAGGGCAAGTATACTACTCCTTTACTTATGAGTAAAATGAACTTCATTTTACTAAGGTTACTTCCTTTTTAGGCTTATTAAACCAATTATAATGTCTTAACATTACTACACTAAATTGAGTTATGGGCATATATACACATATATATGTACATACCCGCATATAGGAAGTATACTTATATTTTAAATATACACCCATAAAATCTTATATCCCAGGTACATTGGGTTATTTCAAATAATATTTTAATTGGGCTAACTATAATTCAGTTGGGTGCTCTTAACCCATTATCTCCTATCACACTTAAATATCACAATAATTAATATCAATCATTTATTCACTTACCATTAATTCTCTTTTAGTAATTCCAGTTAAACCTTTAGTCTAATTTAACTTAATTTAATACTCATGCCCCTTTATTTAAGATAACTATTTTCCTTAAAATAATTAATATGTACAATACCAATTATTATACTATAATTCTTCAATTCCTTTTCTTTCACAAATTGTCCCAACACATTTCAGTTCACCATAATTTAATTATTAACTTAATGCACAAATCTCCAACCAGTATCTATTTATAATTATATTGATTTTCTCATCCTTCACTTATTTTTCATTATCAGCTTTCAAATATTAAATCCTTTCATATATTATCATATTACGTAATATATCAAAATACCAAAATTAATTAACATAGTCATTTCATTTTCTTCATGTAAAACACATATATTAATTCACCATTTTACTTCATTGAATTACTCCTTTCATTTAATTTACTATCACGCCACTGCCACACAAGAATTTAATACTCAAATTATATTATTCCATAATATAATTTTCAACTTAATTTAAGTTAACCAATTTTTATTCTTGTTTAGTTAATTTTCATAACTAACTCTTATTCAATTCATGCTTTGCTATCTCAATCCATTCATGGACACTATAAATATCAAATATAACCCATATAATAACATATTAGCCACTAATATACAATTCCTATAGTTCAAATTACACAAACTCATCGATCATGAACTGTCTACAGATCGGCGCGACCGCGCTGGTCTTAGGCTTGAGAGTGACGCGGTCGCGCCACCTTTAGTTAGGACGCAGACATATTATGCTTCAACAGAAAATGAACTTAACTCGCAAATCCTTTAACATGCTATCTCATTATACTAACCAAAATAAATCTCCAATGACTACATTCTTTAATAATTTAGAGATTAAACTTTAAGTTCAAACTCTTCTTTCTTTAATAGTTTAATTAACTATAAAATCTTATATATAATTTTTTACCGCATAATCCCAAATTTCAAATTATATAACACATATATACATTCATATGTTAACTAATTTTTATTTTAATCATTTCTAAAATTTCGAGTTATCACAGCTTATGTTTTTTGTCCACGACGATGCCCTACACAATTTATGAAAGCAAACCCTAATATTTGCTTTAGTTGTTACATCTTCATCGTCACAAAATAATAAAAAATTTACCTCGCAAACAAACATCGAATGGTATTTGGAACAGACTTGATCAAACTAAATATATAGTTACATTGAGATCCATATATATCACAATTTAGAAAGGATATTGGGAGTACTTGTTAATTATAGGCACTCGAATTCGCTTGTGGACGAGTTTGCTAGATGTCATTAGTTTAGCCTAGCTAGCTAGGGTCCTGTCATGTGTCCCATGCATATTTTTTTACATGTTCAATATATATATTTGATAAACAATTTAATAATACTCGTAAAAAAGCAAGTGAAAATTATATATATATATAGACTGGCTAAAAAACTAGTAATTAATTAAACAAGGTGTCAATATGTTAACAGCTCTCTCTCCCCCTTGCAGTTCAGTATTTTATAAAAATTAGATTCGGATTATCTTTTCATTTGCTATACGTACTAATGATCTGCAGTTACAAGAAGTCACCTAAAACGTACATAACTTGATTAAATTTCATTTCTCCAAATAATGGAAGAATAAGAAGTAATAATGGAATCTCTCAAATGGTTGTAGACATTAATTACAATAAGGGTCTACATGCATGTCATAATTTCAATACTATTTGATATCAGTGATTTGGGGTTATGATTATCGAGTGCACACGATTAATATTAATGTTGTACGTCTCCACACAAAACTTATAAAAAAATATTTCGATTTTATAAGTAATTTTAAAATAAAACCTCAAGTTCTCTTGATCCGTTTCTGTATGTAAATTACCTATTAGGAGATATTTAATTTAGAAGTATTGTATTTTAGATATTAGTATTATGTTTACCATATTGTTAGTTAGGATAGAATTATTATAGGATAACTATTGCTAGTATTTCAATATATTTAATTAAAACACCTCAAATCATGTATATATATTTAGTACTGATGAAATGTAATTTTAATGATAGATTTATAATAAAACTCTTTGTTTTGGTATTACTCATTAAGTCTCTAATATCAAATGAGGGTGAGTGCTAATAAAGTGAATCTTCTAGCATATATATATGTGTGTGTGTGTGTGTGTGTGTGTGTGTGTGTGGATGACGACTTTATAACAAACAAACAAACAAAGGTGGAATTAAGATTCATAAATTACCTTTCTATTTCTTCTTGATCTTTATTTATCCTGAGTTTAGTTAGGACTTAGCGTTAGTCCCACACCGGACTTAATTCATGCTTTGTACGTAGTTAGCTAGCATTACCTGCTAAATTTGACAATTTAATTCGAACAATAATATTCTTGATTGTAAGCCTAGCTGTGGAGCAAATATAAAACAAACAGCTAATCCAGATAACAAGATACAGAAAAATTAATGTCAAACAAATTTGAAAGGAACCAATAGTCCTCAACAAATTAATACTGCTATTAATTTTGCCTTATTCCCTTGTCAGTGTATATATATATATATATATATATATATATATATATATATATATATATTGTTGGGTTCCACTACCCGCTAAAATTAAACATAACAATGGAATTGTGGCAGGTCTCCATGAATCTCCTTCACACCTTCATTCTTAGAGCTTAATATTGAAACCAATCTAACACCACACCTGTCCCTCAAACAAAAAAATGTAAAAACAATTTAATTAAGACCACCAACTATCTACTTTTATATATATATATATATATATATATATATATATATATATATATTGGAAATCTTAATTTAGGAATGCAATACAATATATATACAAGTTGAAATAAATTACTAATACATGTTGAATATATATATATATATATATATATATATATATATATATATATATATATATATATATGATATTATTATTTGTGTAATTTCACTCAAGAAGATGCCAGTACTTAGGTGTGTCTTTATTTTAGTAAACATGCATTAATTTTGAGAGAAGCGCCAACGGTTTAATTGGTTGTGGTTTGGAGTTATAGTAGTAGTATATATTGAGAATTTTTAATATATTTTAAAGATACATATTGTCTTCATATTAAAATTAATGTAATATTTATTAAAATTTTATCATATTTATTTACAATAACACATGTATTCAAGACATTTAAGATCAAAAACCTTAATATTACTCTAAATAAAAACAAATATATGCATATACCGCGCGAGTACTTGGAAGAAATGTGGAGTAGTAGTACGTATGTTAGGTAGTTATTCCAGTAGTATTATTTTTGGACTCACTAGAAATATCCTATCAAAATTGTGACATAATTTAACAAGGTGTAATTAATAAATATAAGTAAAACTCTTCTTTTAATATGTAAAATATCAATATAAATAATAGATGCATGACAAATTTGTCATATAGGGTAACATGCTTACTAGTCCCTGTCGATTTCCAGGGGAGCACGAGCAGATGAGTGCGCGTGAAAGACGCAAGTACAACATTACTAATAATCTCTCCCTTTATAAAAGATTGTAGTTTTAAAAATAAAAATTTGTTTTAATTTATTTATTGTTTATAATTTTTTATGAGAATAAATTATTTATTTTTTTATATCACCCCTACCTTCTCTTATTGTCCCAATAAATTCTCTCTCTAATATTAATAGTTTTTAACTTCTGATCATAAAAAAGTAATGATAAAATTTTAAATAAATTTTAATTATTAAATAATAATATTAAATAATTTTTTTAATTTATGTATATTTTATAACATTTCAGTAGTACTAGGTGCATTAATAGTTGCACTTCTTCCTAGCTAGGCCTAGGCCCTCATAAGTTTGTACTCCATTTTGTTATCAACTCAAATTGTTCCATCGATTGGAATTAGGCCCTTATTGCACAACGTTGTGGTAGACGTCAAATTTTAAGTTATATGAAATGACAAGTTGATTTCATATACAAGCGAGAGGCTGATCTCATCGCGCATGTCAACACTATATTGGACATGAAATAAATTTATTATGAATTTTATTTCATAATAACTACTCCTATATATATATATATATTAATTATTGATGATATATCACGTTTAGCTTCGAAAATGGGAATGGGTCCCTTAAAACCAAAGTAGTAAATGAAGGAAGAGAGCATCTTTATATTGTATTCCGCCTGTTTAATTTTATTTGTTTTAATTTGAAAATATATTTATTAATAAAAAATTTATCTTTAAATAATTCATCTTAATTATTCAATTATTATTTTGTTTGTTTTAATCAATATCGTAATTCTTTCTTAGAATAATAAATTAGGTGAGAGAGAGGAAAAAAGAGTGATTGTGCTTCCAGGGTCAAAATTGATAGGGTTACTTTTTCTAATATATGTAATGTTATTTTCAGAAAAAAATTAAAAATTAAATGAAAATAGTATTGAAAAATAAGATCATAAATAATTAATATTAAAATAGAAAGAAGATAAATAAATTTAGATAAATTAAAAAGAAAATTATGACAAATAAATTTAAAGGGAGAGAGAATACGAGTGTGATCATAAAAGTAAGTACTAGAATATTATTGAAGTAAAATTATAGCTCTGTTCAACTTCATGCACACATATAATGCGCCCCAAACGATATTAAAAGGAATCCATTAACTAATAACCACAAACAATTATTGTTTCGGCCGGGCTATCTATCACTTTCATAATCATATATATATATATATATCGGAATTCTGATTGAATAATAATGTACTTGAGCTATTTTCTTTATTTGTCATATCTTTTCATATCAAGCTCCAAGTTTATTTTAGAGGAAATATTATTTATTATTTACGTCAAACCAGAGAAAAGTATAGGAAAACGACAAAGCTATCACACGTGGGAAAGGGCGAATGATGAATCCTTGTACAACTATAAAAGGCTTGGCAAGTCTGCATAATTATTGGTCACTTGCTTTTTTCTTATTTAATTTCCACTTGAACAAGGAGTAACTAGTTAAGCTTCCTCACCCTTCTTCTCCTCCTCCTTGATCCAAATTCCCATACCTAGGGTTAGAGTTCCTCCTCTGAAAATCCTCTCATATTTTCAAATTAAAGAACACCTGTGGTCTTTGTTCATCGGGATATATATTTTTCATCTACATCTTGACAATAAACAAAAAGAAAATTGTGAACCAATGGAAATATCATCAATCAAATGGAACTCCGAACAGGTAATTAAACTTAATCGATTTTATCACACACACACACACACACATACTTGGAGCCTGCCCTTAGCTTAACATCTTGAATCTTACTACTCCAATCTTTATCTTCTTTATTAATCTTTTTTTCTCTTTCCCCTTTTGCTGGGATTATATATATTTACAGATTGGTGAGGAGTGCAACTTCATGAATCACTTGGAAATGAATAGTTCCCTTAAATTCGACGGGCTAGATGATTTTAGAAATGAACAATATCTCATGTCTTTGCCGGAAGAAGGGACGAATTTCCCCAAGTCTTTATCTCCCGAAAGCTACAGCTACACCTCTTTCCTTACCACCACGGATCATCAAGAACCCAACAACAATCATAAGAATAATATTGAGATTTATGAGCGTCCTTCCAAGCAAATCAAGACTAACCCTTGGAAGTCTATCCCCATTAACCATGTTTCCGCCAACGCTTCTTCTTCTTCATCCTCGTCATCCTCCCACCTAATTTCATTCGCGAATTTTACTGCACAACCTACCGATTCACACACACGTTGTGGAGATGTAGTCATCTTCCCCGTGGTGGTGCCCAAGGATGAGATAGTGTCATATGAGGATCATCTGAACCAAGCGTATAAGTCGGAATCATATGGTTCTTTAGATTATAAAATCAGCTACTCATCGGAATTAGGGGGTGTAGGGCCGACTAAGAGGTCCAGTATTAGAGCTCCTTTGCACGCTCAAGATCATGTCATCGCGGAGAGAAAGAGGAGAGAACGGCTCACCGAGCGCTTTATAGCTCTTTCTGCTATTGTTCCTGACCTAAAGAAGGTATGGAAGTACTGCTTACATATATATACTCCTCTTCTATTTCTTTCATGAAAATCATTTACTAGTGCTATATATACTTGATTTTTTTAAAAGAAGTATTTGTGATTATAATTCCTCCAGTGAGGCTAGATCAACTAATTTTTGTTTTCGAAAATCATACCTAGTCTGATATACCAAATTGTTTCGTATCCATTTTGTAAACTAATTAATATACGAGTTAATATATACTTATATATATATATATATATATATATATATATATATATATATATATATATATATATATATATATATAGTTGGACAAAGCATCAGTACTTGGAGATGCTATTAAGTACTTGAAACACCTTCAAGAACGAGTAAAATTACTGGAGGAACAGATCAAGAAGACGAAGTCTGAGGAAACAATCAATAGTTCTAAGCTTTTTGCTTGCGATGATTCTTCTTCGTGTAATGAGAACTCTGGCGGCTGCTTCAATAAAACACTTCCTGAAATAGAAGCAAGAGTCTCAGAAAAGAATGTCCTTATCAGAATACACTTCGAGAAACAAAAAGGATTCATACCCAAAATGCTAAGCGAGATAGAGAAGCATCATCTCACTGTCATCAACAGTAGTGTCTTGCCATTTGGGGGTTGTACCTTGGATATCACCATAGTTGCACAGGTAATTTCAACGTACCCTAACCTTGTAACATTTGGTCAACTCCTATTGATCGTTGACTGCAATTATTTCATAATACTGATCCTTGTTAATTTGTTATACTCATCAAAAAAACCTCTTCAATTCTTGCAGATGGACGACGAATTTTGCTTAACACTGAATGGTCTTGTGAGAAATCTACGAACCGCTTTGCAATAAATTTCGTTACACATGATCAATTCCAGCTTGTTCAAAGAATCACCAAAGTTGTCGATACATATCAAGAGTGCACTAAAACCATTAAAGAACTAGATATCGACCTCCTATATATAGTTGCATGCATGTTTATGGAGTAATATCCTTTAATTGTTAGACCAGTTTATTTAATCGTGTCATTAATTCTCCCTTTTTGCATGATGGAATATTTCTACATCATGTTTAATTGTTTAGCTACCCATGTGCTGTAAAGAATGATTTTTTTGAGGGAGGAAATTTCGGTCGACTATTTTTCTCCTCTCTTATTGTATTCACAAGTATTTTACCAATTTTTATTTTCTTTTTAATCTTTCTAGCGGAGAGACTCCCATAAATGTTTTCTTTTTCAGAAGTTTGTGAAGTTTTTAGATGGCTTAAGATTTCTACTTCCGGCAAAAGCTCTTTGTGTAATTTGCTATTACTTAAAATATGTAATGAAACAATGATTTGATCTTCCATGTATTACTTGTTAAGCTTAATTGGCTGATTTAGATTGTGAAGAGACCAGCTATAAATGGAACTTGTGTTTATGAACATTCATCCTTCATTCCCCAAAAAAATCTTAATTTGATTTTTTACAATAAATTCGCAAAATTCTAAAATTTAATTTTAATATATAAAATAATCTAATGTTTGTCAGCAAAATCATCAAAATTGAAACAAATCTTATTATTATAAAAAAATAAATTCTCATCAATTTTAAAATTTTATGATTTCAGAAAATTAAATCCAAATAGTTAAAGTATAAACTTTTTTAAAGTTAAATGAGGGTATTATTGAAAAAATAATATCTAAATAGCATTAAAAAAGAAAGGGACAAATAGATTTGAAATTTTAAAAAAAAATTAGGACAAATAAACTTGGACAGGAGGATTATTAAATGGATAGGGTGATAGAGAGAAATCAAGTGCATGATATAGGAATTACTAGGAGTGAGCAAAAAATGGATAAAACCGAACTACCGAATCGAACCGAAATTTTTTAACCGAATTATTTCGGTTTTTCGGTTTTTTTACAATTTCGGTTATATCCGAATTATTTTCGAAGATTCTACACTGGTTTCGGTTTTAAAATACAAAGTTATTCGGATATCCGAATAACCGAACAGTAATTCTTAAAAACATTAATTTTATAATATTATTATTACGTCATTCAGCCATTCAAGAAGCAGGAGTCCTAAGTATTAACCTAAGTGACCGAGTCGGCTCCTAAGTTTCAGATCTGAGAAATTCTAACCCCAATTCGACACTTCGCTTTCTCGATCATTCTTCACTTTCTCTCTCCTTACGACTTCAATTCTTCACTCTTGCGGTTTCTCGATCTCTAATCACGACACTCGACAATGATTACTCCAAATCCCCGTCTCCTTACGACTTCAATTGCTTTTCGAGTCATTTCTCGAGCTCGAGTTCGACAAATGATGAAAGGTCCACGCCTTCGGACTTTAGTTAATTTATGCTTTTCCTTTTGATTGGTTATCTTTAATGGTGATCTAGATGTTTGATAGATTTTCGAGTTTCATGCGGTTGTTATTGTTTATTTTGTGAAAGTCTTAGTATTTAATCGATAAGCTGTGGCAAGGTAATATGTTGCTTTCAAGTGCTTTAATAATTTTGTCTTTGAATTTTATTGCAATTACATTGAAATAAGACTTTGTGTGGCAAGAAAAATATTTGTCGCTTTTGATCTTTTTTATGTATGTATATGAAGCTCGTGCATATAATAAAATTTAAGTTGGATGAAATATGATTTGGTAATTGGTGCTTCAATCGTGTCTTTGCTTATCCTAGAATTTGTTACTTTTAGAGTGATAATCTATCAAATTATCTTCGATCAATACCACCTTTTGAGTTTTCCTTCTACTTCCCTCAAGAAACTTAGGTTTTGATGATGGAGTAAAACATAAATATGATTGTATGTTGATTCGGTTTTTTTCGAACCATCAAATTATAATTGCAGTAATTCTAGATTGAGTAATTCTTGTTAATATCAAATTTCGGTTTTTGTTTCGAATATTAAAATTATCATTATTTCGGTTTTCGGTTATAACCGAATAGCTTATTCGGTTCGGTTATAACCGAATGCTCTCTCCTAGGAATTACTCCCTCCGTCTCTAATTATTTGACGTTTTAGAGGTGGACACAAGAATTAAGATAATGATTGAAAAATATTAAATATAGTACTCAATTGTCTATTAATACCTTTAAATCTTTTGTTGGGATAAAGAGAGTTTTGTTGGGATAAGAAGAATTTTGTTGGGATAAAGAGAGAAAGAGTTTAAAGTATCAAAAAAATAGGAAGAGTAATGAGGGATAATTTTGGAAAAAAATTTATTAATACTTCTAGATTTGAACAAACGTCAAATAATTAGAGACAAATAAAAAATTTTAAAATATCAAATAATTAGGGACGGAGAAAATATAATCTTGAAATATATAGAAAGAGTTTTAATTAATCCCATTCGGTTAGCCCGGTAATGAAAGAGGTTTGCTCCCTTTCTTTTATGATTTTCTGAATTCTAAACTTAGGGGTCAGCACCAAGGAGAATTTTTATAAATGCATTACGTGGATGTTAGGGTGCGCATTTAAGATCGCTCAAGGAATAATTTATTCTATGCCAACGCATAAACTGCCCAAAGAAAGCCTGACAATTCAAACCAAAAAAAAAAAAAGTATTTGCATATACAGAAATTAAATGACATGTTTGAAAAGCATTATAATTAAAAAAAGTCATTATCGTCAGGGTCATTATCCCCATGTCAAGGTCATTAAAAAGAAAAGCCTACGTCCATGCAGAGCTGGCTTTGGGTCAGGTCTATCAGGATTACAGTTCGGACTCCGGATTTACAGTTGAGGAGGACTTAATTTTTTTTTATAAATTTATATATATATATGTGTATAAAAAAAAAAAAAAAAAAAAAAAAAATTAACGCATGTACCTGTTAATGTAAAGGGAAGCCAATCAATCTAATCAATCTTTATATATTCAATCTCAAGAAGAAACGTACTGAGTAAGTAAGTCCCATATTAATTATAAAATATAATATAAAATAAATTAATAAATACGGGGCCACAAAAAAAAGAAAAAATCCTTCTACCCTCTCAGTTCATAACACAACGCAAACAATTTTTTTTCTTCTAATGATTCTTCTCTTCTTCAACAGAGTTGGAAAATAAATCATCCTCCAGCTAGAGCAGTTTTTTTAAAGATATTTATAAAATCTTGATGTATAAATTTTGTAAATTGTAATACATTTCTTTGTTAACTTTTTCTTATTTATTATTTGATTCAACAAAAAATTTGGCTGGAATTCTTTTTCTTTATAATTAGAAGTTTCAAGTGGAAGAAAATACGCTCAAAATCCAGGTTTTATTGTTCTTTGTTAATTAATTTTATTGTTTTTTATTGTGTTGTATTTATTATAAAAATTAAAAAATATTTTCTAAGAAACAACTTTCCGAAAATCTCAAGAAACAAAAAAAGAAAAAAAAAAGAAATTGCTCAAAGTTTAAGAAAATCTTTTAATAAAATTAATTAGTTGATAATTTATTTATTTATTTATTTAATTTATATAAAGTCCTAGGCCATAAAAAACTCAGAACCGACTTTGAATCCATGTCAAGGTAACTAAAAAGAAAAGTCATACCTAGTAAGATGGTGTTTTATTGTATTTTAATCTATGTTAAGAGCTTACCTCTCTTCTTCATCTGATATATGACAACTTTGACTGCTGCGGCCCCAATCCAATGATGAGTCCGGAAATTGAAGTTCGAATGAGTAATGCTACACAGCCGGTTTATTGGACGGGTGAATTTTTTTTATTTTTTTTTATTTGTGATTGTCAAAAATTGTCTAGTATTTATTTTAATAGAAATTTTTATAAAATATAGACTGTATAACTCTATTTTTATATAAATCCAAATTATACCTAAAATTCTATATTTTATAAAAATTCATGTTAAAATAAATACTAGACATTTTTTGGGAGTCAAGCAATTTTTTTTTTAAAAATATCTAATATTCATGTCCAATAAAAATGTCAGCCAAGACTTAATTCAGTTCGAATTTAAGAGAAAAGCGTGGTGTTTAGAGTCTTCAGTAAGAAAATCCCAGTCTGAATATTAATTTAGCGAGATGGATAGAGAAGCTTCACAGTAGTAGCGTCACAATATTATTTTTATGTAGGGGATTAATTACGCTAATGAATCATTAATTGGACATCAAATTTTCTTAAATTTAATTTATTAAAATTCGTTCCAATTAATTAATCTAGCTCTCTTTTTACAGATGGATGCATGACTGTGAATGATCTAGTGAAATTAATTTGCAGATTGCTACTCTGGAGCTCACATGTGCGCAATAAACCTAATATATATATATATAGAGAGAGAGAGAGTCCGGTTTCTATTTGGACTCCCGCATTTTCTTAAAATGCGGACCTTTTTTTATTTTTTTGTTTTTTTTTAAAACAACTAAAAAATAAAAAAAAAATTATGGAACTAGAATTTTTACATAATACAGTGTTTTGGGTGTGATTTGGATACATATAACAAAATATGTTTGTGCAGACTGTACATACATTTTTTGGTATAGATATCCAAATCACGCCCAAAACACTGTATTATGAAAAAAATTTAGTTTCATAAATTTTTATTTTATTTTTTTAGTTGTTTTAAAAAAAACAAAAAAACAAAAAAAAAATTTGGTCCGTCTTTTACTCCAATCCGAGAATCCGGACTAAATCGGCTGTCTATATATATATATATATATATATATATATATAAAGCTCTTCTTGGTATATTTACAATCCTGGGAATATTCTAGCTAGCTAATTAAGGATATTTTTAATTCATACAACCTTTTATTTCAATTTTGCATCACTACGTTTTTCTGGGCCTTCTGAAGAAACAAATTTCTGCCTTGTAAACTCTCACCTATAGTATTCGGAGTTTTGCACCATGCACGTATGTTGCTGAACTTATAGTCTTCAGCTAGACTTTTAGAGAAATTGAGCAGAGGAAGAAAACAGAATAAAAAGATATATTATTTTATGATATCTAACTTTAGTCTCAAGATAAGATACTTATAGGCTTACTAGTACAATATTCTAAATAATTCATCTCAACCCTACATCCTTTATTAATAGCTAGTTATTTATCACCCTTGGATTGAACGCTGACATCACCTAACAAACTACCTAGTATTTTCTTTTCTGCCCCTGCTGTAACCTTGCAGGCATGTGGGTTCCTTAATTTGTCTCCTTGACCTTCTTAGCTCATTTAGTGTGAACAAGTCCTCCAGCTCATCCTCTTCTAGCTCCATTTGATCACCTGCCTCTTTTTTCTTTAATTGATTAGCTGTGATGATTCCCTCATTTTCTGTAATCTTCATGTTAGTTTGTTCCTCCTTGTTTTCCCCTTCTTTTCCCTTTTGTGTTGTTGTTGCTTTTTCATTGATATGAATTAGCTGCTGGTTGGGAATCATGTTTGTATCAATACTCACCCCTTCACGAGACACCTTGTCCTCAAGGTGAAAAGTAGGATAGGTATTCTGGAATTGGGAAGTAGATGTCCATGTAGCCTCTTCCAATGGTAACCCATCCCAATTAACGAGATATTGGGTTTCCCAGTGTTGGTTTACCAATTTCTTTCAAGTGGCAAGAATGGCAAGTGGCAGGAGCAGTGGTTGGTTGTTATAAGTTTGGATTGGTAGAGAGGTAGGAGGTGTTGTATTGGTCCCATGAAATTTCTTAAGGAGGGATATATGAAATACATGATAAATTTTGGAATAGTCTGGCAATTGAAGTTTGTAAGCAACCTGTCCAATTCGTTCAATGACTGGGTAAGGACTATATTATCGTTTGCTTAGCTTATAGGAAAATATGTTAGTCATGCTATGTTGTCTATAGGGTTGTAATTTTACTAACACCAAATCCCTGCGTACAAGGAAAAATACATTCGTGTTTGTCGACCTGAGTTTTTTCATCTTTAGTTAATGATCGCAAAGGTGTTTTGCAAAATCTTCAGCTTAGCATCTCTGGCCTGCAGAGTGATGTCAACTGCTTCTACTTGAGTTGTGCCTGGTATATAGTGAACAAGATCCGGTGGTTTTTTTCCAAAGACTACCTCAAAAGGAGTTTGCTGAATGGATGAGTGGTAAGAGATGTTGTACAACCATTCAGCTAACCCTAAGAACTTATGCCATTGGTGTGGTTCCTCAGAGACAAAACATCTTAAGTATTGTCCTAGACATCTGTTTACCACCTCCGATTGGCCATCAGTTTGAGGGTGGTAGGCTAATGACATTTTCAATTTGGTTCCTTGCAATTTAAATAACTCTTTCCAGAATTTTGAGAAAAAGATCGCATCTCTGTCACTTACAATAGATTTTGGAATACCATGATGTTTTGTGACTATGTCCCAGAAAAGAGAAGCTACCTTTGAAGCAGGTAGTAGGTAGGGCACCAAAATGAGCTGCCTTTGAAAATCTATCCACTACCACTAGGATACAAGTGTACCCTTAAGATGGAGAAAGATGAGTAATGAAATTCATGCTTATTTCTTCCCAAATGTGCTTGGGAATTTCCAAGGGTTGTAACAGTCCATAAGGATTGACATTTATTGCTTTAACTTGTTGACAAATGGTGCATTGTTGAGTGTATTTTTTGACAGTACTTCTCATGTGAGACCAATAATAATTGGCATTGAGCCGCATGAAGGTCTTTTGGGTTCCCCCATGTCCTCCCTCAGCAGAGTTATGGAATTCTCTCAGAAGAGAGTCCTTCACTGGGGACATATGAGGGATGTAAATTTTACCCTGATAAAGAAAGAGTCCCTCTTTGACAGACCATGGATGTTGAATGGTGATCGATTGGAGCTCAGGAGCTGATAATTGTGCCTTTTTAATGTCTTCAAGGATAAGAGGAATGGGCATAGTGAGTGCCAAGAAAATATTTGGGTGAGAATTTGAAGGTAGATGATTAGGATTTCGTGACATAGCATCATCTGCTGCATTGTTTTTTCCAGGCTTATAGATTATCTCGTAGTTGTAACCCAACAATTTAGTGAGGTAGTATTGTTGTTCTGGGGTTTGAATGACCTGCTTCATGAGATTCCGTAAACTTTGTTGGTTTGTGTAAATGTAGAAGTGAGCACCTAACAGATAATGTGTCCATTTGGCTATAACAGAAGTGATAGCAAATAATTCTCTGAGGTATGTGGAAGCTCTTCGCATTCTTGGACATAACTTCTTACTAAAATAAGCAATTGGATGAGTTTCTTGTATAAGGACAACCCCAATAGCATAGGTTGAAGCATCAGTCTCCAGAGAAAAAGGTTTGGTGAAATCTGGGAGACCATGCACTGGTGCATGTGTAAGTGTGGTTTTGAGTTGTAGAAATGTCGTGTCTGCTTTTTCATTCCAAACAAAGGAATCATGCTTGAGTAGGTCAATCAAAGGAGTTGCAATGGAAGCATAACCTTTAACAAATTTCCTATAGTACCCAATAAGGCCCAAAAAACCCCTTAATTGTATCACATGTCCAAGCTTGGGCCAAGATAGTATAGCCTCTATTTTATGCGGATCAGGTTTTACACCTTGAATAGAAATGATATGACCCAGGTACTCAATTGTAGTAGCAGCAAATTGACACTTTGAGAGTTTTGCATAGAGTAAATTTTCTCTTAAACAATTAAGCACCAGTGATAAATGTTGTACATGAGAGTCCAAATCATAACTGTAAACAAGAATGTCATCAAAGAATATAATGACAAACTGTCTTAAGTACTTGTGAAATGTGGCATTCATAGTTGATTGAAAAGTAGAAGGGGTATTAGAGAGGCCAAAAGGCATTACCAAAAATTTGAAGTGCCCACTGTGAGTTCGAAAAGCGGTTTTGTGTACATCTTCTGCAGCCATTCGGATTTGATGATATCCAGATTTTAAGTCGATCTTTGAGTAATACTTGGCACCATGTAGCTCGTCAAATAGCTCATCCACTGTAGGTATTGGAAATCTATCTTTTAAGGTAATAGCATTTAGGGCTCTATAATCCACACAGAGTCTCCATGTTCCATCTTTCTTTTTAACCAGGAGAACTGGAGAGCTATAAGGGCTGGTACTGGGCTTAATAATCCCAGTTTGAAGCATGTTCTGTACCTGCTGTTCAATTTTAGTTTTTTGAAAGTGTGGGAATCTATAAGGTCTGACATTGATGGGTTTTGAATTTGGTTCCAAAGGAATGCGGTGATCAATATCTCTGAGTGGAGGCAGTTGAGTTGGCTCTTGGAAGATATCCTTATATTGAGTAAAGACTTGTGCAATAGAGGGTATGAAATGATCTGTAGTAGCTTGTAGTGAATAAAGGTGGGAGGTGGTGGAAGAATCTGGTGTAGGATGGGTAGTCCCTGGTGAATGAATGAGTTGGAGAAGATAACATTGAGCTATCTCTTTTCGTTTATGCAGCTGGTGAACATGATTTACTGAAATGGTGTGGGTATCAAGTTGGTTACCCTGTAGACAAATTTCTTTGCCTTCATGGTTAAATTTGATATATGATTGTTGAAAATTTAATTTCAATTCTCCAAAGCTCTCTTGCCATGAAACCCCAAGGACAACATCAGCTCCATGTAGATCGATTACAAAGAAATTTGAAACAAACTTATTCCCTTAAATATCAAAAGTTACCCCAGTGCATTGGCCTACACACTTTAAATTTTCACCATTACCCATAATTATTGAGAAGTGTGGTGAAGGTGTGATAATCAATCCCGGGTAGTTAGCTACTCTTGTTTGGATAAAGTTATGGCTACTGCCCCCATCGATTAACATCTGTAAGGGCTTGCCCTCAATATAGCCTTGTAGTCTCAAACATCTGGTATTAGGTGGTCCAATAAGAGCATACAAATTTCCCATTTCGTGGATAGGATCCGGTGGTTTCAGAGGTTCCTCGCCACCAAGAATGTCTAGTTGATCAAGTCCATCATGCCTTACCAAATCACACCATCCAATAATAAAAGGGACATTTGCCCTTATGTGACGCCCCCAAAATAGGTATACATCACCCATTCCGAGTTGTCAATACATGGTATGTAAATAACTACAACTTTATTATTACAACAAAGAAATCGTGAGTTTGAATACAAATATTATCTTCTAGACAATATCTATACTCAAATAAATTCTCATCACATTTATTGATACATTATTTTACAAAATGGTGAGGACTACTAAACAACTCTCTCTGTAACCTTCATTCCATACCATGACTCGACTCTTCATCGCTATATTCTCGCCTCCCGAAGAAAAAATGGAACAAAAAGGAAAAGAGTGAGCTCAACTAGCCCAAAGAAGAATATTATGACTAAGATAATATACAACAAATTATCATTAGTCTTCAACAGGAAAAAAATCTAATAAAATACAATAGACAACAAGTTTTAAATCAATATTCGCAATGAAATAATAATTCATTAGAAGAGTTAAGTAGAGAATGCAAACTACTATCTTTTATGTATGAATTTAAAAGTTCATCGTCTATCTTTTATCCCCCGTAACATCAATCAATATATATCTCGGAATCAAATATTCATCTTTGCACTATGGTGCCAAAGATATTCATCATTGGTCATGTTCATCTAAACACTGCTCATCTTTGCACTACACGGCCAAAGATATTCATCGAAATCATTCATCTTTGCATTACAGCCAAAGATATTCAATAATATCATCATTTAAGATCGAGGATGATGAAAATATTTTTAAAGAAACGAATCCAATTGAAACAAAATGACAAGGATTAAGGATTAAGGATTCGTATTTTTGTTTTATCCATGTCCAAAAATACCTCAAAAATAATCATAGTGGTGTAAAATTCGTGAATGATCAAAACATGGATACAATCAAAGCTAGTATCCACAATAGATATTTTAGTATTTAAAAGGAAAAATTTTTATTTTTCGATGAATAATCAGATTAAGTGAATCTTCGTCAGATACGTGAATAAAGGCCAGATACGTGAATAAGAATCTCGACACCAAAAGTTCCAAATTTGATAAAACTTGGATCAATATTTCAAAGATAATGATATTGAAAAATAATATCATTACAAAAAAAATAACATCCCTTACCTCGGAAAGCATAAAGATTTAACTGGAATCTTTGGATATAGGCTATAACTTGAACTCAGACAGATATAGCAATACTCAAAGTATACTCAAAATACTCACAAGAATACGCCGATAATATAGAGAGAAAACTTCAATTTCGTGTGATTTTCAATTCTAACCCAAGACCCTATTTATAAGAAAATGCTTAAGAACACAAAGTAGAAAATTTAATAAATTAATATATATATATATATATATATATTTTTCCAACGCACACTTAATTTGCCCAACATCACCACCAACCAAATTTACTTCACAAGACTAACAACAACAAAAAACGCGTTTTTTTAATGTAAACTTCCAAAATCAATTATTTTGAGCTTGAACTTCAATAATTCACAATAAATAGCCCTTTTGTCAGAAAATTCAAATCTTGTGAGTTTTTATAGAAAATTCAATTCTCTACAACTTTACAGAAGAAAGTTTTTCCAAATTCCAAACAGAAATTGACCGAAATCCATAAATGGGCGATTTTATAGGCTATAATCAAATTTCAGTCAAGAAATGGGGTCCACCGACATGTTTAACATGTTTTAAACATTTATGGCAACAAAAATACTCTTTCTTCTTATATACTCATATATCACACATTCATTGTAAAAATATTACCATTATTATATTATTAAAAATATAATAATATATTTAAATGAATTATTTTATTAGAAAAGATAAAATTTTAATTTTCAACAATTGTCACATTAAAAATTTTCTCCATCTATATCCACATAAAATCAATATTTTCCTCATCATATAAATCAATAATTAATTATTCACTTAATAATATTACGTAATCACAATCGACATCGATAAACTGTGTAGTTCCTAGGAAAGAGGGCTTTCCAATAAGAATTTCTCTCTTCTTGGCCAAGCAATTAGGTGACCAAACCTCTCCTTATGTAACTTTCTAGACATTGCCAATAATGTTATCCAATAATATTATTAGGATAATATGAATTATTGCTTCGATAATGAAAAATACGCGTAGTGGCAATTATCAAACAACAAAGTAATATAAAATATCAACACAAAGAATTATTGAATCAATAAAATAAAATAATCGAATAAAGAATTATCAGAATCAGTATTCGAGTAGAAGGCCTTCACGTAAGAATCAATAATTGGTGCAATACCGTGGTAATATCGTGTTTTAACCACCGAGTATTTTAACAAGATAATCAGAATAACTACGTCGTTATTTTTAAACAACTTATATTTGTCGTTTTCTTCATCCAATCGCTTTCACATGGGGCCCATACATGGTCACAAGGCTACATTGCATTTAATATTCCCCGACAGCATTTAATATTTCACGACCAAACTAATATTCCCGACAACAATGAATATTTTATAACCACTCTGCTTATTTTTGAAATATTTCATGTATTTTACCCATAACTATCCACATTAATCAAATTAACCCTTACTATTTCAAAATAATAAATAGAGAAAATTAAATTTCATTAATAATAAGTTGGGGTCTTACACCTTACATTTGTGACCTCGATGCCAAATTTCTTCACAATCAGAAGACCGCCATTGTTGTCTATTTTCGCTTGCCGCTAAGCGGTAGTGAAAGCTTCTTTTTCTGTAATTTGTGATATGGAGATATCCGGGTGGTTGTGTTACAAGTTTTTCAACTCTATCGGGTGGTACATGAGAGACAAATAGATTTCTAAGGAGCCATTGAGTGTTGAGGTCCTGGGTCCTAATAGAGAAGTGTGACGATAACTTTTGGGTTGAAATGGGTGAGGTTTTCCACCAAAATTTTTCCCTCATAAAAGTTTCGATGTTCTCTATGCATGTTGTAGATTATAAGGTTGTGCCCCAATAACCTCACAATCGAATATCCCACCTAAGACCAACTATATAACACCCTTTGAGAAAGGATTGAATTGCAGAAGGGTATTTTGTTTGAAATTTATTGAAATTTAAGCTCATACTCTGCTATTGTGCTTGTTTGTGTCAATCTAGAGAGTTGTGTATTAGGATCATCATATGGAGAGGGTCCGAATCTAATATGCATTTGAAAAGTAAAGTCAGCCCAAGATCTTACCAAGTGGTTCGTTTCCATCCATTGAAACCAACTGGAAGCAGCTCCATCAAGATGTAAAGCAACCAAGGATAATTTGTTATCCTCAGCAATTTTATGATATTCGAAATATTTGTTTACCTTGTAGAGCCATTCAGTAGGATCTCCACTCTCAAATCTAGGGAAATCCACCTTGGCTCTCCTTTGGAAGTCATCTTGCCGTTGATGAACTGGAGGTGGTTGCTGTGGGTGTTCCTCTCGGCCAGCTGGTATCCACTGTTGCATCTGATCTTGCATCACATCAGTTAAAGTTTGTTGAAATTGTTGGGTGAAGGTTTGAGCAAATTGATTGAACTGTTGATTGAATTGTTTAAACAATTGTTCTATCCGGTTGGGTTCAGCCATAATGAAAGAACCAATGTTGCTGAACTTATAGTCTTGAGCTAGACTTTTAGAGAAATTGAGCAGAGGAAGAAAACAGAATAGAAAGATATATTACTTCATGATATCTAACTTTAGCCCCAAGATAAGATACTTATAGGCTTACTAGTACAATATTCTAGATAATTCATCTCAACCCTACATCCTTTATTAATAGCTAGCTATTTATCACCTTTGGATTGAACGTTGACATCACCTAACAAACTACCTAGTGTTTTCTTTTCTGCCCCTGCTGTAACCTTGCAGCCATATGGGTTCCTTAATTTGTCTCCTTGACCTTCTTAGCTCATTTAGTGTGAGCAAGTCCTCCAGCTCATCCTCTTCTAGCTCCATTTAATCATGTAAGATCCCAAATAATTAATAAATGAAATTTAATTTCCTCTAATTATTATTTTGAAATAGTAAGGGTTGATGTGATTAATGTGGATAATTATTGTAAAATACGCAAATATTTCAAAATATGCAAGTGGTTATAAAATATTCATTGTTGTTTGGGAATATTCGTTTGGTCGTGGAATATTCGATCATCGTCGGGGAATATTCGTACGACTCAGTAGCTGTGACCATGTGTGGGCCCCATAACGAAAAAGCGATTGGAGGAAGAAAATGACAAATATAAGTTGTTTAAAAATAACTCACAGAGTAGTTATTACAGCTATAATCGTTGAATACCCTTTGGTTAAAAAACACAAGAATACGCGTTGTTGAATCCAGAAGACACAGATTGCACCAATTATTGACTCTTACGTAAAGAAGGCACTACTCAATAATGGTTACAGAAATTCGCTCAAATGTTTTATTTTATTGATTCAATAATTGTGCGTTGATATTTTATATTGTTCGTTGTTTTAATAATTGTCATTACGTATTTTTCATTGTCGTAAAACAATAATTCATATTATCTAATAATATTATTAGATAACATTATTGGCAATGTCTAGAAAGTTCATCTTAAGGAGAGGTTTGGTCACCTAATCAAGCGCCAAGAAGAGAGAAATTCTTATTGAAAGCCCCCTCTTCCGGAACCCGCCTGGTCATTAATATTGTGATTCTGTAATATTATTTGTGAATAATTAATTATTGATTCATATGATGAGGAAAATATTGATTTTATGTGGATATAGATGGAGAAAATTTTAATGTGACAATTGTTAAAATTGAAATTTTATCTTTTTCGATAAAATAATTCATTTAAATATATATTATTATATTTTAATAATATAATAATGGTGATATTTTTACAACGAATGTGGGATATATGAGTATACGAGGAGGAAGAGTATTTTTGTTGCAATAAATGTTTAAAACATGTTAAACATGCTCTGGTGGACCCCATTTATCGATCGAAATTTGATTATAATTTCTAAAATCACCCGCTTATGGATTTTGGTCAATTTCTGTTGGGAATTTAGAAAACTTTCTTGTAAAGTTGTAGAGAATTGGATTTCTATAAAACTCAAGCGAGATTCGAATTTTCTGATAAAAGGCTATTTATTATGAATTATTGAAGTTCAAGTCTCAAATAATTAATTTTGGAAGTTTAAATTATTTTAAATTAGAAAATGTTTTTTTTATTTTCTTCTAGAAGGTTGGCATGTGTGAATTGTTGAGATTCAGATTTCAAAGAATACGTATAATATTTTTATAAATATTAATATTTTATTAAATTTTCGCTTTTTTGGTGTTCTAAGCGATTTCCTATAAATAAAGGTGCTTAGGTTAGAATTGAAAATCACACCGTAAATCAAGTTTTCTCTCTATATTATCGAGTATTATTTGTGAGTATTTTGAGTATACTTTGAGTATTGCTATATACGGTGAAAGTTCAAGATATAGTCTATATCCAAAGATTCCAGCTAAAGATTGATCTTTTCGAGGTAAGGGATATTATTTTTTCGTAATGATATTATTTCTTCAATATCATTATGTGAAATATTGATCTGAAGTTTTTATCAAATTTGGAATATTTGGTGTCTGAGTTACTTATTCACGATATCGACATTATTCACGATACTCAAGACTATTCATTTAATATTTAAGACTATTCATCGAAAAATGAAAATTTTTCTTTTCGTCTAAAATATCTATTGTGGATACTAGCTTTGATTGTATCCATGTTTTGATCATTCTTGAATTTTACACCACTATGATTATTTTTGAGGTATTTTTTGACGTGGATAAAACAAAGTACTAATCCTTAATCCTTAATCCTTGTCATTTTGTTTCATGGATTCGCTTTTTAAAAAAAATATTTTTCATCATCCTCGGCCTTAAATGATGATATTATTGAATATCTTTGGCCCAGAAGTGCAAAGATGAATGATTTATGATGAATATCTTTGGCCCAGAAGGCAAAAGATGAATGATTTTCGATGAATATCTTCGCCCGTAGTCTGCAAAGATGATGAATGTGTGTGTTTAGATGAACATGACTAATCGGTGAATGTCCTGGCCTGTAGTGCAAGGATGAATATTTGATCTCGAGATATATATTGATTGATGTTACAGGATAAAAATAGACGATGAACTTTAAAATTCATACATGAAGATAGAGTTTGCATTCTCTACTTAACTCTTCTAATGAATTATTATTTCACTGCGAATATTGATTTAAAACTTGTTGTCTATTGTATTCTATTATATTTTTTTTCTGTTGAAGACTAACGATAATTTTGTTGTATATTATCTTAGTCATAATATATTCTTTCTTTACTGGTTAATCGAGCTCACCCTTTTCCTTTTTGTTCCATTTTTCTTCTCGTGAGGCGAGAATATAAGCAGATGTTAGCCCGGGGTAATGGAATGAAAGTTCTAGGGAGAGTTGTTTAGTAGTCCTCACCATTGTTGTAAAATAATGTACCAATAATTATGATGAGGATTTATTTGTAGATGGATGATATGTCAGATGGCAATATCTCGTATTTAAACTCACGCTTTACTATTGTAATAATAAAGTTGTAGTTGTTTCGCATCTGTATTGACAACTCGTGAATGGGGATGTAGACCTATTTTGGGGTGTCACGGTTGGTATCGAGCTTAGGATATGATCTCTCGCGGAGATCTGGGAATTGAACTAGAGGGGAGAGACGAGTAAATCCTTCGCTAGTGTGTCCTACCTAAGCTTATTTGATAGTTGGTCAAGATATAGGGATATTATGTGATATATTGATTTCTTAATTAACCCTTGTTTTATGACAAAGATTTGAGAATGTCGACCGAGAATATTAACAATGGAAATGAGACCGTGGAGACACTTCAGACTCACCAACGAGGAGAACGGCAACAGTGGCAATGTTCCTCATGTGAACAACACCACCGAAAGCAGATGATGAACGAGGGATATTTAGAAGCTTTTTGCAGATTCATGCAAAATCGCACGAGGAGACTCGTGTTCAAAACATAGGAGAAATGATAGAATTCATGGGTTGTCACAAAGCTAGGTTCAAAGAGTAGGGACCACCAGAATTTAAGGAAAGCGAGATCCGATCATGGCGTAAACATGGGTCAAGCAAATTACCAAGATATTCGATGTCTTGGGATGCACAGAGAACAAAAGGTTCCATTCGCCACCTTTATGTTAGTGGCGAAAGCAGATTCATGGTGGGAGTCTGTGAAGCGTGCATCCATCCACCAAGACTCAAAGATGTCTGGGAGACATTTCAGAACTATTTAATGACAAATACTTTCCCGAAAGTGTTCGGCTATACGAAGGAAGTGGAGTTTATTAGATCGGAGCGTAACAACATACGCGGTGTCTCAAAGACGAGGCGAAGTTTGCAGAGTTATCCAGTTCAGCACCTCATTTGGTGGAGAATGAGGAACGATGACGCGGATGTTTCGAGAGGTTTGAAACCGCAAGATACGTCAAGATCTCATCTCTCATAAATTTTTCTCTATTCAGATAAGTCATAATGTGGCTCAATTGTTAGAAAGCGAGATAACGAGTACGGCCAACCGAGGTACCAAATCGATCATCATCTAGGATATAGCGGTCAACAAAACAACAATAATCAAGTGGAGAAAGAAAAAGGCGGACAAAAATGGTAACCACTCTACGGTGGTAATCATGGACATGAAAATAGAAGAAACGAGTGGGGAGATTTTTAAAAGAGGAGATTCAACAACAACCATGTGAAGACGACGGTGCCAAAGAAAGAATCGGGTTCCAAGGGAGAGAACGACCACCCATTATATGCTATAAATGCGAAAAGAGGGACATATCGGTCAAATTGCCCACGTGTAGCCTGTGTGTATGCTATAATTGTGGAAAGGAAGGACATATCGCCGAGATCGCACGCAGAGGCGAAACCTAGTTCAAATGGGACGGTGACTCAAAAGATCGTCCCGTAAAAGTCAAAGTCAACGATTCTCGGAAGAGCGTTTGTTGTGACCGGTCAAAATGTGAGAACCCAAACGAGGTGATCACGGGTAAGTTATTTATAAATTCTTGTGAAATTTATACTTTACTAGATACTCGGGTCTTTACCCATTCATTTATCTCTCTCTAGCTTGTGCTCAACGCTTAAACTTGACTCGGAGAAATTAGACTTTGAATTTATCTCGTGGAAACTCCGTTAGAGAAACTTTCATCACATCCAATCGCTTATAAATCTTGTCTAATCCATGTTGGCACCCCTTATCTTACCCGTTGACCTTATCTCTTTAAAGATACTTGCTTTTGATGTGATTTTAGGGATTGATTGGTTAACTACTCATCATGCCAAAATTGATTGTTTTCGTAAGGTTGTTAGCTTTCATATTCCTAAACAACCCGTTGTTCAATTCAAGCAACTAAACCATTAAAATCAATCATCGTCATATCTAATCATAAAGCTATTCGCTTATTAAAAAGCGGATGTCAAGCTTTCTTAGCCCATGTTATGGATTTGAATAAAGACACGCCCAAAATTGAATAATATTCCCGTTGTTATTAACTTTCCGACGATTTCACGAAGAACTTCCCCTGGCCTACCCCAAAACGTGAAGTTGAATTCTTTATTGACCTTGAACTGCGCACAAAGCCCATTTCTAAAACCCCATATCGAATGGCTCTATTGAACTTCAGAGTTAAAGGTCCAACCACAGGAGTTGTTGGACATTGGTTTCATTCTGCCCAGTACATCTCCTTGGGGTGCTCCTATTTTATTTGTAAAGAAGAAAGACGGGAGTATGCGACTTTGTATTGACTATCGGGAATTAAACCATGTCACTATCAAGAATAGGTATCCTCTACCTCGATTGATGACTTGTTTGACCCGAGTAAAGGAGCACAATTCTTTTCAAAAATCGATCTTCGTTCGGATATCATCAATTTGAAGATTAGAATCGAGGATATTCCAAAGACGCGCCTTTTTAACTCGATGCAGACGGCATTATGAATTCTTAGTTATGTCTTTCGGATTGACTAATGCTCTGCGGCTTTTCATGGATATGATGAACCGAGTATTCAAAGAGTATTTGGACTGGATTCGTTGTTGTCTTTATTGATGACATTTCATATATTCCAAAAGTAGTGAAGATCATGAGCACCATTTGAAGTCGGGTACTCCAAAGGCTTCGTGAAAACAAGCTTTATGCCAAGTTAAAGAAATGCGAGTTCGCTCGAGGAAGTAGCATTTCTTGGGCATGTGGTGTCAAAACATGGAGTATCTGTTGACGCCAAGATTGAAGCAATACAAAGTGGGAGCAACCGAAGTCGGTGATCAAAGACGTAGCTTTTGGGCTTAATTGGTTATTATCGGAGATTCGTGGAAGGGTTTTTCGAATCGCTACTCGTTAACTCATCTAACTCGGAAGGATACAAAATTCGTTTGGAGCGAAGAGTCGCGAGAAGAGTTTCCAAGAGCTTAAAAGGAGACTTATTTCTAAGACTGTTTTAACAATACCATCCGTTTGGGATGGATTTGTTATCACAACGATGCTTGAGCGCAAAAGGGTTAGGATGTGTTCTCATGCAACGTGGGAAAGTCATAGCTTTATGCCTCATGATAACTTAAAGAATATGAGAGGAATTATCCTACTCATGATCTAGAGTCAGCGGCCCAATCGTTGCTGCTTAAAGATCTGGAGGCACTATCTATATGGAGAGAAAGTGGAGATATATTCGCACCATAAAAGCCTTAAATATTTCTTCACTCAAAAAGAACTTAACATGCGGCAATGACGTTGGCTCTAACTATTGAAAGACTACGACCACACTATTCAATACCATCCCGGAAAGTTTAAGCGTGGTAGGCGGGACGCGTTGAGTAGTAAGATCATACGCAGGAATGAGTGCGATGATGTCAAATATACGACAGAGCCAACTTTAATAGAAAAGTTAAGGTCGCTTGCCAATCAACCCACGGCAGATGATGCATATGAAGAAGAAAGTACAAGAAGGAGCTATTCCTAAGCGAGAATTGATGAAGAAGGAATACTTGAGTCCACCTGCACTTTGTGTTCCTAACGATTCGATTTGAAGTACAAGATTATGATGGAGGCACACAATACACCATTTGCAATCCATCCGGAAGTCTTAAAATGTATCGTGATCTTGACATACATTTTGGTGGAACAATATGAAAGAGAGAGATTGCAAAGTTTATCTCAACATGTTTAACTTGTCAACGTGTAAAGGCGGAAAGCATCAAGTGCCTAAGGGACCATTGCAACCACTTGAGATTCCGAAATGGAAGTGGGAACACATTACCATGGATTTCGTTCACGGGACTTCCACGGTTTCTCAAGGCATAAATGCTATTTGGGTTATTGTTGATAGATTAACCAAGTCCGCTCATTTTCGCCGACACGAGAGACTTATTCCTTGAACGTCTTGCTTCAAATGTAACGTAAATGAGATTGTGAGATTGCATGGCATGCCAAGATCCATAGTTTCGGATCGTGACCCAAGATTCACTTCAAGATTTTGGGTTAGCTTGCAAAAAGCTGCGGGTACGGATTTAAGATTCGATTCGCATACCATCCTCAAACGGACGGACAATCGAGAGAGGACTATTCAAACTCTTGAAGATTTATTAAGACTCGTGTCCTAGACTTCAAGCGGTTGGGATAAGTATTTACCATTGGTGGAATTCTCCTACAACAACAGATTATCAGCAAGTATAGGTGTGGCCCCATTCAAGCATTATATGGACGAAAGTGTCGCTCTCCAATATGTTGGGATGAGGTGGGTGAAGCAACATTGTTGGGACCCGAAGTTAAGACGATATGACCACCGAAAAGATCCAAATGATTCGACAACGATATACAAACCAAGACAAGATCGACAAAAGAGTTATGCGGATCTTCATCGAAAGGATGTGGAATTTAGTATAGGGGATCATGTATTGTTGCGTGTTGCCCCATGGAAGGAGTTACAAGATTCGGGAAGAGAGGAAAGCTCAATCCACGATTTATTGGTTCATTTCAAATTCTTGACCGAAGTAGGAAATGTAGCCTATAGACTCGCGTTACCTCCAAGTATGTCTCGTGTTCATAATGTGTTTTCATATATCGTACTTCGTAAATATGTGAAAGACCGAATCACGTTATTGAGTTAGAACCGGACGAGATAGCCAAGACTTAACGTATGAGGAAGTACTGTCAAGATCTTGGATAGGAAGGGCATGTCCCTACGCACGAAGGTCATACCACAAATTAAAGTCTTGTGGAGAAACCATGCTATAGAGGAAATGACCGGGAGTTGGAAACGGAAATGAAAGCGAGGTATCCTCATCTTTTCAAACACCAGTATCGACGTCAATTTCGAGGACGAAATTTCATAAGGAGGGAGGTTGTAAGATCCCAAATAATTAATAAATGAAATTTAATTTCCTCTAATTATTATTTTGAAATAGTAAGGGTTGATGTGATTAATGTGGATAATTCACGGGTAAAATACGCAAATATTTCAAAATATGCAAGTGGTTATAAAATATTCATTGTTATTCGGGAATATTCGTTTTGGTCGTGGAATATTAAATCTTTGTCGGGGAATATTAAATGCGACCGGTAGCGACCATGTGTGGGCCCCATAACGAAAAGCGATTGGAGGAAGAAAATGACAAATATAAGTTGTTTAAAAATAACGACGTAGTTGTTACTGCTTTTAATCGTTGAATACCGTTGGTTAAAACACGATGTCTGCGTTGTTGAAGCGGTAGAAGATACGGTATTGCACCAATTATTGACTCTTTACGTGAAGGCACTACTCAATAATGGTTACGTAATTCTTGCTTCGGTGTTTTATTTTATTGATTCAATAATTGTGCGTTGATATTTTATATTGTCGTTGTTTTAATAATTGTCATTACACGGTATTTTTCATTGTCGAAACAATAATTCATATTATGTCTGAATAATATTATTAGATAACATTATTGGCAATGTCTAGAAAGTTCATCTAAGGAGAGGTTTGGTCACCTAATTGCGGCGGCCAAGAAGAGAGAAATTCTTATTGGAAAGCCCTCTTTCTCTGAACCGCACGGTTGTCAATATTGTGATTCGTAATATTATTTGTGAATAATTAATTATTGATTCATATGATGAGGAAAATATTGATTTTATGTGGATATAGATGGAGAAAATTTTTAATGTGACAATTGTTGAAAATTGAAATTTTATCTTTTTACGATAAAATAATTCATTTAAAATATATATATATATATATATATATATATTATTATATTTTAATAATATAATAATGGTGATATTTTTACAACGAATGTGGGATATATGAGTATACAAGGAGGAAGAGTATTTTTGTTGCAATAAATGTTTAAAACATGTTAAACATGTAAATTGGACCCTATTTCTCAATTGAAATTTGATTATAGCACAGTAAAATCGCCTGTTTGTGGATTTGGTCAATTTCATTTGGAATTTGGAAAAACTTTCTTCCGTAAAGTTGTAGAGAATTGGATTTCCTATAAAACTCATGAGATTCAATTTTTCGATAAAAAGGTCTATTTATTGTGAATTATTGAAGTTCAAGTTCAAATAATTAATTTTGGAAGTTTAAATTATTTTAAATTAGAAAACGTTTTTTTTATTTTCTTCTAGAAGGTTGGCATGTGTGAATGCTTTGAGATTCAGATTTCAAAGAATACGTATAATATTTTTATAAATATTAATATTTTATTAAATTTTCGCTTTGGTGTTCTAAGCAATTTTCTATAAATAGGTCTTGGGTTAGAATTGAAAATCACACCGTAAACTCAAGTTTTTCTCTCTATATTATCGAGCGTATTCTTGTGAGTATTTTGAGTATACTTTAAGTATTGCTATCGGTGAAAGTTCAAGATATAGTCTATATCCAGATTCCAGGTTAAAGATCGATCTTTCGAGGTAAAGTGATATTATTTTTTCGAATGATATTATTTCTTCAATATCATTATTTGAAATATTGATCTGAAGTTTTTTATCAAATTTGGAACATTTGGTGTCTGAGTTACTATTCACGATATCTAAGACTATTCACGATACTCAAGACTATTATTCACGAATCAAGACTTTATTCATCGAAAAATGAAAAATTTTCTTTTCGTCCAAAATATCTATTGTGGATACTAGCTTTGATTGTATCCATGTTTTGATCATTCTTGAATTTTACACCACTATGATTATTTTTGAGGTATTTTTGGACGTGGATAAAACAAAATACTAATCCTTAATCCTTAATCCTTGTCATTTTGTTTCATTTGGATTCGTTTCTTTAAAAAATATTTTTCATCGCCTCGGTCTTAAATGATGATATTATTGAATATCTTTGGCCTGTAGTGCAAAGATGAATGATTTCTGATGAATATCTTTGGCCTGTAGTGCAAAGATGAATGATTTCTGATGAATATCTTTGGCCCGTAGTGCAAAGATGAATGATTCGATGAATATCTTTGGCTCAGTAGTGCAAAGATGAGCAGTGTTTAGATGAACATGACTAATCGGTGAATGTCCTTGGCCGTAGTGCAAGGATGAATATTTGATCTCGGATATATATTGATTGATGTTACAGGATAAAATAGACGATGAACTTTAAAATTCATACATGTAGAAGATAGTAGTTTGCATTATCTACTTAACTCTTCTAATGAATTATTATTTCATTGCGAATATTGATTTAAAACTTGTTGTCTATTGTATTCTATTATATTTTTTCCTGTTGAAGACTAACGATAATTTTGTTGTATATTATCTTAGTCATAATATTCTTTATCGGGCTAGTCGAGCTCACCCTTTTCCTTTTTGTTCCATTTTTTCTTCTCGTGGAGGCTAGAATATAAGCGAGTACGAGTCGGGATATGGAATGAAAGTTCTAGGGAGAGTTGTTTAGTAGTCCTCACCATTGTTGTAAAATAATGTACCAATAATTATGATGAAGATTTATTTGTATGTGGATATTGTCTAGATGGCAATATCTGTATTTAAACTCACAGTTTTACTATTGTAATAATAAAGTTGTAGTTGTTTCTGTACCGTGTATTGACAACTCAGAATGGGGGATGTAGACCTATTTTGGGGGTGTCACAAATCACCTGCCTCTTTTTTCTTTAATTAATTAGCTGTGATGATTCCCTCATTTTCTGTAATCTCCATGTTAGTTTGTTCCTCATTGTTTTCCCCTTCTTTTCCCTTTTGTGTTGTTGTTTCTTCTTCAATGATATGAATTAGCTGCTGGTTGGGACTCATGTTTGTATCAACGTACCTGCCGAATAAGAATTCTCTCCTTTTTAAATAAATGAAGATTTTTTATTTTATGGTTTAGATTTAAAATATATTGAAATGTGACATCATATTGACAAGAAAGAGATAATTTTAAATCTGAATCATGAAATATAAAGTAGAAATAGAGAGAATCCTAGTCCGCACCTCACAGCGTCGAGTTAGTCCTTCAATTTTTTGGCCAAGGGTTTTGGACCATGCACCAGCCACCCATGTGCTATAAATGGTATTTTTTTTATTAATATTACTTGGAGAGACAAAATGTGACGCCCCCAAAAATAGGTATTCATCACCCATCTTAAATCGTCAAATACATGGTACAAAATTCAAATACAACTTAATAATACAACTTTCGTGTAAAATACGACAAAACATAATCTAAGAGTTTAAACAAGAATACTGCCTTCTAGACAATATCCATTCTCAATGGAGTCCTCATAGATAGTATACAAACTCAAATTCAGTCCTCGTTACATTTATTGTCATACTATTTAACAGAATAGTGAGGAGGACTACTAATCTTATCATCCGGACCATCCACCCGCTCCTGACTCAGACGTGACAATATATTCTCATTTCCTGAAGAGAACAGTGAATGAAAGGGTGAGCTCAACTAGCCCAGTAAAAAATATTATGACTAAGATAATGCAGAATAAATTTTCATTAGTCTTCAACAATGTTAAACTGATAAAATACAATAAACATCAAGTTCAACTGCAACGGGACAAGCAATCCATTAAAAGAGTCAAGTAGAGAATAAAATCTACTATCTTTTATGATTTAAAAGGTTTTTCATCACTTTTATCGCTGAGACTCAGCTTAATAAATAATCCACACCATCTAATCACCCCTGCACTACGGCCAAGGATATTCTTTAGTATCACGACCACAAATTATCCATGCACTACGGGCCAAGGACATTAGTGTATTCATCAATGGTCATGATCATGCCAACAATTGTCCATCAATGCACTACGGGTCAATGAGGACTTTTATCACATCATTTGTAACATTACGGTCATGATTATACTGAATAATCCTCGGTCATAATCATACCAAGTCCCATCTAAGCACCACACAGCCACGAGATGACTTTCAAAAATATAAATATGAGGATGATGACAATGATATAAGAATTCAATAAAACAAGTTCACGAATTAATTTATCCAGAACTAATAACATCCAAATTATCAACACGATACTTCTTTCAGAGTAAAATTCAAGAATGCTCGTAAGAATATTTTCCGAAAAGATCATGGATGAAGCTTAAATATCAATGATATTCTACTAATTTCATGGAGTATAGAAGTCAAAACTTTAATCAATCGAGTATAATAAAGAATGGAATAACAAAAAAAATCACCGTGCATGTGATAGATAAGACAGCAAAGTTATTCCAACAAAATAATAAATACGGAATTCAGTCCCACAGAAACGCATGTATGTGATATTCCAATGTAATAATAAAAGGCGAAACTGAGTCTACAGAAAAAGCATATGAACAAGATATTCCAATGAGAATAATAAACACGGAATCAGTCCAAACAGAAAAACACGTACATGATATTCCAAATGTAATAATAAAGAATGGAACAATGTAAGGATTTCACCAAGTATAGAGAGTCACAGATATCATGAGTTATTCAATGTAATAATAAAGGATGGAATGACAAAAGTTCTCTTCATGAATACAAATGAATAACACCCTTACCTTTAGAAAAACGGATATTGGAAAAGTGAAGTAGCAGAATACTTTTCTTCTTTTTTCTCTACGTTTCTCTCAAGAGTTTCATTGAATTCGTAAGAAATAATGTAGGAATGAGCTTCTATTTATAGAAAAACCGAGAGTGGCTCTCTTAGTTAACGAAGGGTCAAAATGACTCTTGGTAATATTGAAGAGACAACTACTATTTGCGAATGGGCAATTAACCCTTCGAACAACGAAGAGGCAAATAACTCTTCGTAATATGAAGAGAGAACTACTATTCGAAGGGCAATTAACCCTTGGAACATAGAAAGAGACACGTAACTCTTGAAAAAAGCTGAAAGGCAAGTTACTATTAAAACTTTAAATCAACGATTAATATTGATTTACTATTATAATTTCAACCAACTATTCGAAAAATTAAAGACATCTCCTCATGGAATAATATTGTACCCAAAAATGATTTGGACCGAAAATAAATATATTGTTAGGGTGAATAGTACCCCATGAATAGTACTACTCGTGAATAGTAACTCGTGAATAAGAACTCATGAATAGTAACTCGTGAATAGTACTCAAACCACGAAAAGTGCCTAGAATAATTCGAATTGAACAATATAACCTTCAGACATCAATTATTATCGAAATAAATGTCAATTTTTACTAACACAAATAATTCCAACACAATGAAACTATTTTTATCAAAAATATAAATTTTGAAATTTCAAAGTTTGATTTTTCCCAAAAAAGTCAACTGTTGACTTTTTGACCAAATAGTAAAAACCGGAAAATTTTATGTTTATAGTCTATTTTTACTAATTTCATCGCTCCGGACTCAAATATCACGTCCGCGTCTCCAAATTCAACTCCGAGCAAAACTTCAATTTCAATAACATTCATCATTAATATTATAACTCACAATATTTATCAACCAGTTCGTTTCCATGAAAGAGGGCTTTCAATAAGGATTTTCTCCTATTTAGCATAATTAGGTGATCAAACCTCTCCTCGATGAACTTTTTAGACATTATAAATATTGTAATTTAATAATATGAATAATTTTGTCGTCTCAATTATTGATTTAATAATATAACATATTATGCAGATGATATCGTGATAATAATTGAATCAATAATACGAGAGATATGATGCGATAATTATTGTAGCAATAATTGAGTATAATCGAGTGACTTCTTACGTAAGCATCAATAATCAATACCGAGTGCTACTTTGCAACCAACGCCAGACATCGTACTTTTACTACCGAAAGTAGTTCAATAAAGATAACGGTAAAACTTCTACCGTTATTTTCATAAAATATTTTTGTCGATTTCTCAATCCGATAATAATTCCATTGTGGGGTCCACCAATGATTGTCATTGGTCGTCATTGAATATTCTCAATACACACAAAGAATATTTTCCCACCAATCGAATATAATATAACAACTCGTGCATACTTTGCAAAATTTATAAATATTACCCACAACTATAATATTATATTAAATCCACACCATAATATTTAAAAAATTATTTCAAAAAAATTAAATATTTATTCATAAAATCTGGACTCTCACACAAAATATATAGGCAGTTTTTTTTAGTGCATGTTGGATTTTGGAATTAGCTACTCTTGTCCTGGAGCTGGTTTATGTGCATGGGTACGTAGATATATGGAGGTCAAGGCCAAGCCAGCCAAAAGTGATCATATATAATACTCCCAAAACAACTAGACAAGTATCTTAATTAAGAAAATTAAATCGGACATCCCAAAACAATTATGAAGGATCAGTTTGCTAAGTACGCCTTTCAGTCTCAATATACAATAGCTAAATTTAATTGCATGTAAAGGTATAAACGAGTCAAATCAAAGTGAATAAAGAATTGTTCAAATTCCACTCGAAATATTAAATTCATACTCGAATTTGAATTGTATTTAAAAAATTCTACTCATTCGACTCTCCTCGAATATTTATTACTTGAACTCGCAAGCTTCAAATTCAAACTTAAATTTGAGTCTCCACATAATAACTAACTTTATAATAAATATAATTATAAATTAAATTTGTTATTTTACTTAGAAATGATAAAATATATTTTTTAGTACACTTTACAAATAAAAAATCACAATTAAAATTAAAAATAAAATAATAATAATTAATTATCCTAATTTGATTTAATTTTGTATATATTGTAAGAGAATGTATTGAGTATCTAATCGAATATGTATGTATCGAATCACAATCGATAATTCGAGTAGTTTGAATATGAAACGAGTTGATTATAACCTAATTCAGATTCTAATTATATTTTTATTCGAACTATTTTTATACTCATATTTAGATCATATTATTAACAAATTTAAATTACACTCGTATTTTTTCGAATTGAATCCGAATCAAGTCTGACCTATTTAATTCGTTTATCGCCTTAATTGCATGGAATACGATGTCAATATGTTAGTTTAAACTTTTTCCAATACACCTCAAGGTTAACAAGTACTCCCTCCATTCCCACTTAATTTATTAGTAGACGTTTTAGGGGGTGTAAAATTTTCTTTTATATATATATATATATATATATATATATATATATATATATATATATAAGAGCCCTTCCATATTTGGTTGCCATTGAAATTGTCTCAACAACCCCTTTTTGTCACAGTTGATAAACCTATTGGAAGGTGAGATTGAAACATAAATATACCGGTAAGCCATGACTTTCTTAGGCTTTTATTTTAATATGAGGACCCCACCATAGTAAACATGTTGTCGGTTTATTGAAATAAAATGAATTTTAATATTAAATAATGCCTGAAATAAGACAACTTGTCAGTATTCTACTTTTTTTTATAAAATACTTCCAGTAATTATAAGCTCTTACCGTGTAAAAAAAAAAAAAAAAATCAATCCAAACTGACACAACCTCTTACTACTTGCACAAAAGTTCTTTATTTGCTATTCCAAATAAAATATTTGTTATTTTTTATAACTCTTTCATTTAATAACAAATAAAGAATTATAATTCAAATAAAAATAATATCCTATTTTATAAAAATATATTTTTATAATTTTTATTTGCTTATTTTATAAAAATATTTTATAAAAATAAAGAATACAAAATATTGTATAACAAATAAAGAATATAAAATATTTGCTATTTTTATTTGTTATTTGTTATAAAAATATTTTATAACAAATAAAGAATATAAAATATTTTATAAAAAATAAAGAATACAAAATATTTTATAACAAATAAAGAATATAAAATATTTGCTATTTTTATTTGCTATTTGTTATAAAAATATTTTATAACAAATAAAGAATATAAAATATTTTATAACAAATAAAGAATATAAAATATTTGCTATTTTTATTTGCTATTTGTTATAAAAATATTTTATAAAAATAAAGAATACAAAATATTTTATAACAAATAAAGAATATAAAATATTTGTTATTTTTATTTGTTATTTGTTATAAAAATATTTTATAACAAATAAAGAATATAAAATATTTTTTATAAAAATATAGAAATAAAAAATTATAAAAATATATTTTTATAAAATAGGATATTATTTTTATTTGAATTATAATTCTTTATTTGTTATTAAATGAAAGAGTTATAAAAATAACAAATATTTTATTTTAATAAAGAATAAAGAACTTTTTTATGCAAGTCAGAAGAGGTTGTCTTGGTTTTGAATTTTTTTTTTTTTTTTTTTTACTTTGTAATGTACCGAGAGTATTTTATAAAAAGGCATGTAATTTGCAGATAAGTCGGTTTATTTAGCATTATTTAATATTAAAAATTCATTTTATTTCAATAAACCGACAACATACGTTGATTATGGTGGGGTCCTCATATTAAAATAAAAGTTTGCATAAGTTGTGCTTACTACGGATATATTTATGTTTCAATCTCAAACCTTCCAATAAGTTTATTAACTGTAGACAAAAAGGAGTTGTTGCACAGCTTCCTCATAAGAACCGATTGCTATGGAAGGACTCTATATATATATATATATATATATATATATATATATATATATATATTCGACGTTAACACATTTTTAATATGCATAAACTATAATAATATTTCCTAGATTTCCCTCACGTTTTACTCTCATAATTTCTCTCTCTTCTACCTAAGCAACTTTCATAATTCAACTATCATTTAGTAATTAAAAAAATAAAAAGTAATTATATCAACAAGTTGTTTGTTCCAAAAATTATTTAATTAATATATATATTATTTTAGCATCTAATATTAAATTATAATATTAATATTTGTATAATATTAATAGATAAAAATAAAAAACTATTTATATATGCAAGTATCAATACACAATTTGTCAAATCAATAAGACTAAATAGTACCTCATTCGATTTAATTAGGATTTTTCTTTAGGAGGCCCTAAATAAGAATTTGTCTACATACTTTTCTTTTCTTTTATTTAATGCAAAATTTTAAATAAGGAACCATGATAAATTATCCTTTTTATACTTTAAGAAATATAAGTACTTTAAAGTTAATTATATATATATATATATATGGGTTCCATCCACAGCAACCGGTTATTGTGAAGCAACTTATTTTTTGGCCTGTGAAAGGCTGGAGCAAAATAAATAAATAAATAAATAAATTCAACAGGCCAAAAAAAGTTACTGTAGATAGAACTCATATATATATATATATATATATATATTTATATGTATGTATGTATGTATGTATGTATGTATGTTGCGTTTAGAACGAGGAGCTTGGTCTTAGCCCAATCAAGACTTGTACGTGATACACGTGGTAGATTATTAAATTCTTAGCTTCCAGGTTCCAGTTTATATATATATATATATATATATATATATATATATATATATATATATTTGTTGGGTGATCTACTTAATCTGACATAATTATTAGTAGTATTGTATAGTAGTAGTAGTGTTAATTAAAGACAGGGTGGAGACATTGATCCAGAATATAATTACTCCTTAATTTCTGGAGTACGAAAACGCCAAAAGGATATATACAAGTAATTCATAATAGGGAAAGGAGGAGCAAACCCGGGTATATATGACTCTGTATTCTGCAGCAAACAAATTAAACATACTACAAATGCAAAAGAAATGATTATAATTAGGCATTATGATAATTATAAGTCATGAGCATTTGAAGATAAATTAAGCTGATCAAGATATTTCAACTACAATAATTATCATATATATTTTACTCATAAATTAAAGAATGCAATTAAATGTTAGCCACGTTAGTAATAATATTTTTGCAGAAGCAAATATACAATAAAATTCAGAAAAGAAATCTATATTGTTATTAAAGTAAAACTCAAAATAAAATAAAACAAAATTAACTTTAATACAATGGACGTTGAACAGACTAGTAGACTGTAGCTTTGAGGACTGTTAGAACAGTTTTCTTAAAACAATATTTGGCCGTGGCAGGATAAATTGTCTCCCAAGATACAACAATGCTCTGAAGCGAACTCTACCGTGTGTAGAAAGATTATCACTGAGTAGGAAGGAAAAACAAAGAAGAAAGCTTAAAAAACCACCCTCTCTACAACATGAGAGAATACTCTTATAACAAGAATTGAGAGAGTAACTCCCAAATATCCAATTAATCCATCATTGATGCCCACTATGCCCACTAAGCCTTCATAAAGTAGGCCATCAATTCTCATTCATTATCATCCCCACTAAGCCTTCATAAAGTATGCTCAATCAATATCATCCGTTTCTCAACAATCCCCCACATGAATGAAATTGAAAACAAAGGAATTCGATGTGGTGATAACTCTCTACAGTTGATATTAGCATAGGATAGGTAGGCATCAACCTTGAACCTTCCTTGTGAAGTATATTTACTTTCTTCGGGCCGACTAGTAGACGTGATGTCCTTGAACTATTCTCGCCGTTTGTGTAAACGATGATATACCTCACACAAATACCAATATAACACGGTTTTGGTTCTCATGGTTATGTTCATTATGGTCGTGAACATCTCCACGGTTCTGCAAGAATCAAGAGAACTAAACTCATTAATTTTTTCCTGAAGCCACCCCACTTCATTCTCACATAGGTGATTTTATTTTTTGTTCGGGACATCTTGACACACAAGATCAATCATTAAAAGCATAGCTTAACCTTATCCGATTTCATATCCTTTGTTTATAGATAAGGTTAGACCCCACAATGATAATACATTGTCTATGCAATTAGGTTGTCCCATTGAACCTAGATTCGGGATCTCCAGGCCAACAAGGTTGGGTTTTCCTTCACATAGAACCTTTAAATATTTATGGCCTTCAATCCCATTCTTCTTGATGTCGTTTCAACTTGATCTCGGTTTAAACCTTTGGTTAGTGGATCCATGATGTTATCCTTTGATTTTACATAATCAATAGAGATAACCCCGTTGTGATCGGGCTAGCGCTCAATTGTGATGACGTGACGACGTACGTGTCTCGACTTCACTGATTATACATCACGTTCGTCTTTCTTTTAATCGATGCTTGATTATCACAATATAAACAAATTGTGTGCACAGGCTTAGGCCATTCAGGAATATCCTCCAAGAAGTTTCGTAACCATTCGGCTTCTTCTCCGGTTTTATCCAGAGCTACAAACTCAGACTCCATCGTGGATCTGGTTATGATCATTTGCCTTGAGGATTTCCAGGACACTACTCCTCCTCCCAGAGTGAACACGTATCCACTTGTACCTTTGGAGTTCTTTATATCAGAAATCCAACTAGCATCGAGAATCCTTCTAATATGCGCAGTTCTCTCGTATATAGTGCGATCCATAATTACGAGTGTATCTTAGATAATCAAGTATCCTAACGATAGCTTTCCAGTGGTTATCCCCTGGATTACTCGTGTATTTGCTTAAACTGTTTACAGTAAAAGCAATATCAGGTCTTGTACAAGTCATGAGATACATCAGACTGCCTATAATCCTTGCGTATTCTACTTGGTCAATGCTTTCACCTTTGTTTTTACAGCGGTGCTGGCTGATATCTAGAGGAGTTCTAACTTCACTAGAATCATCCTTGCTGAACTTCTCAAGTATCTTGTCCACGTAATGTGACTGGGTTAAAATGAAACCATTAGGTGAACGCTTGATTTGAATTCCCAAAATCACATCAGTCAGTCCCATATCTTTCATATCAAACTTAGAGTTTAACATATCCTTAGTATTCTTCACCATATTTTCATTACTACCCACAATCAGTATGTCGTCAACATACAAACACAGAATAACATATCCTTTGTTTGTGATTTTGACATAAATACATTTGTTACATTCGTTTATATTATAGCCATTAGCCATCATGACATCATCAAATTTCTTATGCCATTGTTTTGGTGCTTGCTTTAGTCCATATAAGGACTTCACCAATTTACACACTTTTCTTTCCTAGCCTGGAACTACACAACCTTCAGGTTGTTCTATGTAGATCTCTTCATCAAGATTTACATTCAAAAAGGCTGTCTTAACATCCATTTGATGTACTTCGAGATTCCGTAAAGCGGCAATAACAAGTATCATCCTAATAGAGGTTATTCTCGACACTGGAGAATACGTATCAAAGTAATCAAGGCCTTCCTTTTGTCTATATCCTTTTATAACCAATCGGCCTCAGACTTTATCAATTGTTCCATCTGCTTTCATTTTCCGTGTGAAAATCCATTTAGAACTTAGTGGTTTCGCTCTCGGAGGAAGGTCCACTAATTCCCGTGTATGATTTTGCATAATGGAATCAATTTCACTTCTTATAAGCCTCTTTCCATAAAGGATTATCATTGAATTTATACAATTTGTAATTACGAGGTTCAACCTCAAGAGCATATAGGTTAGAAAATCGGTCCAAAAGATTTTTCAACCCTTTCCATTTTACTTCTTCTAGGCTCTACCTTTTCATTTCCTTCTACTTCAACTTCATGTTGAATGTTTTGAATGTCTTCATTAACAATCTCAAGAGATCTTTTCGAACCCGATTCAATCTCTTCACGTTTGCATGGAAAATGTGTTCAAAGAATGAAGCATTCTTTGATTCCATGAATGTGTTCTTGTGTATATCGTAATTCTTAGAATCATGAACAAGAAACCGATATGCTGCGTTCTTGTGAAGCGCATAACCAATGAAAATACAATCCACCAATCTTTGGACCTATTTTCATTTTCTTTGCAACGGAGCCAAAACTTTTGCAAGGCACCCCACACTTTTAAGTAGTTATAGGAAGGTTTCTTTCCTTTCCATAACTCATATGGTGTCTGTCTTGTCTAATTTCTTACGAGGCACCTTATTTAAAAGGTGATTAGGCGATAAAGACAGACTTCCCCCACATGTTCTCGTGGCAACCCGTAAATGTTTAAAGATCACATTCATCATCTCTTTTAGAGTACGATTCTTGCGCTCTGCTACCCCATTAGATTGAGGGGAGTAAGGTGGAGTAACCTCATGAATAATACCATGTTGGGAGCAGAACTTACTAAATGGTTCAACGTATTCACCACCACGATCACTCCTTACCACCTTAATTTTCTTATTAAGTTGGTTTCAACTTCCTGCTTATAAAGAACAAATTTCTCTAAAGCTTCATCTTTGCTTTTAAGCAAATATACATAGCAATATTTTGTACTTATCATCAATGAAAGTGATAAAAATTTATTACCCCCCCCTTGTTTGGATAAATTTTAAATCACATACATCACTATGTATCGAGATCAAGTGGTTTCGTATTTCTTCAACCTGTGTATGAAATGAAGATCTTGTTAATTTTGATTCAACACAAATTTCACATTTATGTTTATGATCAAGTTGGAATGTTGGAATATGTTGTAAATTAATTAACCTCGTGAGGGTATTATAATTTACATGTCCAAGTCTACCATGCCATAAATTAAATGATTTCAATGATATAAAGAAAAGAAGTATTATTCTTATTATTAATCATTGCATTGAACTTGCTAGAGATGGCATTAATTTTCCACATGCCATTACAAACATACTCCTTTCCCACATACATTCCCCCTTTTGACAAAACAAACTTGTCCGATTCAAATACCATCCTAAAACCATGAATGCTTAGGAGGCTGCCAGATACAAGATTCTTCCTAATTTCAGGAACATACAAAACATTCTTCAAAGTCACTTCTTTTCCCGAAGTCATCTTCAGAATTACAGTACCACTTCCCTTGATCTTGGAAGTTGCAGCATTGCCCATGTAGAGCTTCTCCCCATTCTTCTTTGGAACCGGCTTCAAAGAAAGGAATCTTTGTCAACAGACATGGCGTGTGGTGTGCAGGATCCACCACCATTCCCTTGGATTTGAGTCAACAAGTTTGACTTCAGAAATCACAGCACATAAGTTGATGTCAGACACTTCTCTAGCAATTTCTTCCATAACATGTGCTTCATTAGGCTTCAACTTTCTAGGCAGCTTACAATCAAAGGACTTGTGCCCAGCCTTGTTGCAATTGTAGCATTTTCCATTAAATTTTGGTTTCTTGGAAATGCCACCCTTAGGACCCAATTTGGACACAAATTGAGGCTTTTTGCCTTTCTTGGAGTCTTTATTGACCTCCACCACATTCACCCTAGCCTCAGTTGGTGGGCAACGTTGGAAAATTTCTTCTCCAGGAGCCTTTGTTGTCTTCCTCAATTCAAGTCTAACAATTAGTTCTTCATTTGTCATCTCCTTTCGCTTATGTTTAAGGTAATTTTGAAGTCTTTCCAACGGTGGTAACTTTTCAATAATACAAGCCACTTGAAAAGATTCACTAATTACCATACGTCAAAGATGAATCCCATGAATAATCATTTGGAGTTCTTGAACTTGATTCACAACCGTTTTGGAATCAACCATTTGGAAATTCGTGAATGGCTCACTAAAAATTTCTAAGCGCCAAAGATCTTCTCGATCTCAGTATTTCGGTCCAAGGATTCCCAAAGTTCCTTTCAGTTGTCTTAATAATGTATACACTATAAAGTGCATCGGTTAGACTGATTCAAAATATAATTACCAAGAAAGGAAATCAGATTATTTCCACGCCTCAATTGCATTGTGGCGGTGACATTATCCACCTCATCATCTCTCGATAATGGGAGGATCATCCTTCAACAATTAGTCAAATTCAAAGATAGTAAGGTAAAACAACATCTTCTGTTGTCAAGTCTTAAAATTCACACCAGTGAATTTTTCTGGTTTTTTGCTGTGATTGACAGATATAGTTTGGCGGGGAGCCATAATCCGAAACCGAGACCCATAAATAGGACCGTAACCAATGTTACATGAACCGGATATCGTTACGTCCATCCGGTGCCATTTCGTGAACGTAACCTAGATTGTTACGTGGACCGGTTGGAACAATTTCATTCTCGTGAATATTCATTACGAAAATACAAATGTAGACAAGTTAGTCTAAAAATAACAAACTATTTTGAATAGAACAAATTATTATTTAATTATTCGAGCGGTCCAGTGAATATTAACTCAAAAGCAGTCCAAATAAGAAAACCAAGTCAAGGTATTCCAAAGCAAAGGTATAACCGCAACTTAATAAAAGATTAACCAAAACAAAAATATTGTCTTAAGATTGTTAGCCACGTTAGTAATAATCTTTTTGCAGAAGCAGAAATACAATAAAATTCAGGAAAGAAATCTATATAGTTATTAAAGTAAAACCCAAAATAAAATAAAACAAAATTAACCTTAATACAATGGACGTTGAACAAACTAGTAGACTGTAGCTTTGAGGACTGTAAGAACAATTTCCTTAAGACAATATTTGGCGGTGGCAGGATAAATTATCTCCCAGGATACAACAATGCTCTGAAGCGAACTCTACCGTGTGTAGAAAGATTATCACTGAGTAGGAAGGAAGAACAAAGAAGAAAGCTTAAAAAATCACCCTCTCTACAGCATGGGAGAATACTCTTATAACAAGAATTGAGAGAGTAACTCCCAAATATCCAATTAATCCATCATTAATGCCCACTGTGCCCACTAAGCCTTCATAAAGTAGGCCATCAATTCTCATTTATTATCATCCCCACTAAGCCTTCATAAAGTATACTCAATCAATATCATCCGTTTCTCAACATTAAATATTAATACTAAACTTTAATTTGGAGCTTATTAATTGCAAGTAGGGATAAGCATTAATCCACTTGTGTACTCCACCTTGGAGGCTAACTTGAATTACTAAAAAAGTTGATAACACAAGCTCACACGTCCTAATATATACTCCACTAGCTAGTGCATACTATTTATTATAAGCCAATTAAATGGATATACTGGAAGGGTTGATTGTGACAGCTGAGTTTAAGAAATGATAAAATTATTGAATAAGTAAATGTTCAAGTGATGAAGATGGAAGGGATCGACTTAATTAATTCAACAACATTAATTTGACACATGGAAATCTTTATAGCTAGTGAAAAACATGTTTTTAACAGTACAGCTCCTTCCTCCCCGCCCCCTCTACATCTCATGGAGTACTCACTTAAATATATATGTTTATGCTGTATTTAAATTTCAAATTAAATGTAAGGAAAAAGAAAGTAAAACCAGAACCAAAACCAAAACAAGCGTAGGAAAAAAAGGTAAGGTAAGGTGGGGTGGGGTGAACAAAAACATTGGTTTAATGAATATAGGTTATTTAGATTTCTAAAAATGGAATAGAATGTTAATATATATATATATATATATATATATATATATATATATATATATATATATATATATATATATATATAAACCTCAATAAAATATAAATTTTAGTTTTCCAGTCCTAGACATACACACATAATATAAATTAGTTTCAACAGTCAAGTGAGTTTTTTCCTGCAAAATTATGATATATTGATGAAAAAAAAAAAACTGCTGAACAGAAGACTGATTTTTGGAAAGGATCTCATTTTGTCTGAAATTTTATGCTGAAAAACACACAATGTCCACAGTGGTACTCCAAAGTGATTGGTTGATTTTAGGGTGACCTTAAATGATATTTCTTCATCCAAAAAAAGAGTTTCATATATATACCCAAAAAAAAATTAAATTTTTTAAGATATATTTTGTTCTATATAGACTATATACATTTATCCCTTCAAAAATAATTGTTGCATGTAGAACTTGATAATCGTGACATAATAGTGAATTTTGATATTTAACTTGAAAAAAGTGTGTAAATTTATCATTTATCAATAAAAATGAGACTAGATCTTATCGCGGAACAAATATTGAAATTGACAAATGGGCTGTAATTTGCTGCGGGAACAGATGGAGTTTACCCCTTAAATTGGTTTGACTTCTTGCTTCCAACATTGGCGCTTTATTGTTTTAAGTCTAACCTCCGTTTGTTACGCATTAAATGATTGAATGGTTGAATCAATTAATTATTTAATACATTTATTTTGAAGTAAAAAAATTATTTGAATGACTAAATTGGTCAATTATTCAGATAATTTAGACTGAACGAAGACTGAATAAAGTATTTTTTTTTAAATATTAACTATTATATTAAGTAATATTAAATAAATTTACAACAATATATTTTAATTTTTTTTTCAGAGGGGTAAATTAATAAAAATATATTATTCAGATATTTCAGACATATCAATTATCAAACAACTTTTTTTATTCAGTATTCAATTTCATTCAGTTTTTATCAAACAGCCCTAAATTAGCTAATAAAAGACTTAGTTTCCCATCTTATTGGACTAATGGTGTATTAGAAGTAAAACTGTAAACGAGCCAAACAGTTCGGACTCGATTTTGGCTCGACTCGAAAAAATACGAACGAGACTCAAATTTTTTAATAATATGATCCAAATATGAGCATTAAAAATAATTCGATTAAAAATATGAGTAGAATCTGAGCAAGGTTATATTCGACTCGTTTAAGATTCAAACTACTCAAATTCTTGATTGAGAATATTCGATACATACTCGATTGATACAGATTTGATTAGATGCTCGATGCATTCTCTTATAATATATACAAATTTAAATCAAATTAGGATAATTAATTATTATTATTTTGTTTTGTTTTTAATTTTAATTGTGATTTTACAATTGTAAAGTGTAATAGTAAATATATTTTCTCATTTATAAATGAAATAACAAATTTAATTTACAATTATATTTATTATAAAACTAGTTATTATATGGAGACTCGAATTCGAGCTTGAATTTGATGCTCGCGAGTAATTTGAATATAATTCGATCTTAGTCGAATCGAATTCGAGTAATAAATATTCGAGTCTAGTCGAATTTGAGTCGAATTTTTCAAATATAATTTGAATTCAAGTCGAATTCGAGTACAAAATTATTATTTCGAATCGAATTCGAGCATCTCCTTGTTCACTTCGATTCGACTCATTTACACCTGTTAACGCCAAATTTTGTACGCCTGATGAAATTACTCAAAACAGCTGGCCAAAATCGCGCAAACGATTGATTGTATTGTTGTGAAATTTAACTCACGAAATGCACTCACATAAATATAAACAAATGAATATAAAGTATGAACATAAGATTTACGTGAAAACCCAATTGGGAAAAAACCACGGAGAGAGGGTAATCCACTATAATAATATTAGGAGTACAAATTGATAATATGGAGAGTACAAGTTGTGTATTTGTATTGTATGTCTTGTGTTCTTGTATCTTGTGCCCTGCCCCAAATCCTAGCTTGTAGCCGTATATATAGAAGTCACCTCCCCCCGCATCCAACTAGGAGAAGGACTCCTTTCGTAAAATCACCTTATAACTACTGAATCCAATTAGGAGTAGGAGTCCTAATTAAACCTCCTTATCCCACCAAATAAGGAAACACAATCCTATTTTAATAAGAACTCTCCACTGTCACAATAAATACATATGGGCCATCACCAGATCCGGACCATTAAATAGACTGGGTTACACCATGGATAGACCCAAATAATCACATCCCAATATTGCCCCCCAGTCTCTTATTTATAAGGAACTTATAAATGAGAGAGTATACAAATTTATCCCAACAACACGATCATTTTTGCCGAAGACAAAATATCACACATGAACTCCATGTGCCGAACTAAAATTGTTGGCTCCCCATATTGTCGCCTCACTACTCTTGTTTACTCCTAAATAGATAAACAATTGCCCTTATAATATTGCTACTAAAGAACCAACCTTATACTAACCGAACCAACCTTATCACTACCGAAGATATAAAGAACCAACCTTATACCAACCGATACCAACCGAACCAACCTTATCACTACCGAATATATAAAGAACCAACCTTATACCAACCGAATCAACCTTATACCAACCGAACCAACCATATCACTACCGAAGATATATAAAGAACCAACCGAACCAACCATATCACTACCGAAGATATAAAGAAACCAAACTTATATATACCAACTGAACCAACCTTATACTAACCGAACCAACCTTATCACTACCGAAGATATAAAGAACCAACCTTATACCGACCGAACCAACCTTATCACTACCGAATATATAAAGAACCAACCTTATACCAACCGAATCAACCTTATACCAACCGAACCAACCATATCACTACCAAAGATATATAAAGAACCAACTGAACCAACCTTATCACTACCGAAGATATAAAGAAATCAAACTTATATATACCAACCGAACCAACCTTATACCAACCGAACCAACCTTATCACTACCGAAGATATAAAGAACCAACCTTATACCAACCGAACCAACCTTATTACTACTGAATCCAATTAGGAGTAGGAGTCCTAATTAAACCTCATTATCCCACCAAATAAGGAAACACAATCTTTCTTTAATAAGGACTCTCTCAATGTCAAAATAAATATATATTATGGGTCAACACCAAATCTAGCCCATTAAATAAATTGAGTTACACCTTGGCTAGACCCAAATAATCACACTCCAACATTGCCCCTCAGTCTTTTATTTATAACTTATAAATAAGAGAGTATTCAAAAAGTCTCCGTGGGATTTTTATCCTCGAATTTATATCCTCGGGATTTATATCCTCGAAATTTATATCCTCGGGATTTTTATCCTCGGGATTTTTATCTGCGGAATTTATATCCGCAAGATTTATATCCGCGAGATTTATATCCTCATGATTTATATCCTCGGGATTTTTATCCTCAAAATTTTTATCCTCGAGATTTATATCTGTAAAATGTTCATCCTTTCAGGAGATCAAAGCCTTCTCGAAGGACGTTTGTCTGACCTTATAACCCGTCGATCCTTATGCCGCCATAATATCCGTCCCGACCCCTGTGGGAGGCTTCGATCAGACTTTATATCTGCCGAAAGTAAACAGCCGAAGATATGATAAAATCGGTGTGGCCCGAAGAGGAATCACCAAAGAGATTGTCGAAGTGGTCCGAACCTAACTTCATTTGTTCCCATGTGGTCGGCAGATGTTGATAGTGACGAAGGACAACGAAACCTCTCATTTAATATGTGGAGGTGATTGCTCGCTCTCCTCCATTTGTAAAAATTAAGAGTCACACATATTCTATATGTGGCTTGTTATTCTCCCGACGATCAGTGTTAATTCCAGGTGCTAGTTTTATTTTGCTGAAATCGATGGGCTTGGATTGCCTTGGTTGGCTTCGAGAAGCATATAGAAGATGTTGTTGCTGACTCATGACATGATAGGCCCACATGAATTATTGTAAACCACGTGGCAAACCCTTTTAGAATGTTAGCAACAATGCATCTTTTACTCACCTGAATCAATAATCAAAGTGATTAATGCTTTGATTTAATATATATAACATGAATATTATCTCCACCTTTTATGATATAAACGATGTAACGAGTAAAGTAATAAATACTCGGTTACAATCATGCTTCAATTGCTATTAGCAGAGTACATATATACACACATACAAGTATATATTTAATTTAATAAAAAAGAATCACTTATCTCCTTCGGTGAATCGGTGATTTTAAATCGACACTAGAACAAGTGTCTTGTTTTCCACAGACGGCGCCAATGTTAACGCCAAATTTTGTACGCCTGACGAAATCACCAAAATAGCAGGCCAAAATTGCGCTAACGGTTGATGGAGTAGTTGATTATATCAAACTCACGAAATACATTCACATAAACATAAATAAAGAAATATAAAGTGTGAAGACAAGATTTACGTGGAAACTCAATTGGAAAAAAATCACGGAGAGAGAGAGAGAATAATCCACTATAATAATATTGGGAGTACAAGTTGATAATATGAAGAGTACAAGTTGTGTATTTGTGTTGTATCTCTTGTATTCATGTATCTTGTGCCCTCATATCTTCTGTATTCTTGTATCTTCTGTATTCTTGTATCCCCCTCCTCCTCCTTATTGTTGTATTTATAGATGTCATATCCACCTGAATCCAATTAGCAGTAGGAGTCCTTTGTAGAATCACCTTATAACTGTTGAATCCAATTAGGAGTAGGACTCTTAATTAAACCTCCTTATACCACCAAATAAGAAAACACAATTTTATTTTAATAAGGACTCTCTCAATGTCAAAATAAATATATATTATGAATCAACACCAAATTTAACACATTAAATAAATTAAATTACACATTGGTTAAACCCAAATAATCACATTCCAACAACCCCTTAATTAGAAGCGACTTGGATTCTCGTATTTTTTCCTGAAATACCTTTTTGAACACATTGATAGATAATTCAATTATGGGATGCTGTAACTCTTTCTCTCTCATCATCACAACAAAATTAACTCCTACAATTCCATAATTTTTGCTACATTTATTTTTTTTTTCACCTTTTTCCTACCCCTTCTCTTTCCATTTCTTTTGTTTATCATGTATATACCTCAATTTCATCAATTTTTAAGTCTCTTCCTCTCCTCAGATTATTTATGAAATTAAGAAATTTTATTTTTTTCCAAGATTTTTTCCCTCCATATATATTTCTTAGAAAATTCTTGATTTTCTTTTAACTTATTCATTGGAATTTCTTCATCAGTTGAAAAAAATTTCAAATCTATAATTCTATTTGTTACCATGTTAGAGTTGGTTGTATTTTTTCCTTTTAAAAATTCATGTGGCCTACATAATTTTTTATAAATAAAAAATGTTGGGAAAATTAAAAAAAAATAAAAATTAAACAAATAATCTTGAGTGCATAGGGCTAGTTTTTAACTTGTTTAAAATAAAAAAAGATGGAACTCAAGTTTTCAAGTATAATGTATATAAGTATATTGTGAGGGAGAGAGAGTGTTGAGGATTTCTAAAGAATTGAATGAGTTGTTTTATGGAGACGGAGAAAGAGAATAGGAATTGAGAGCAGTGAGTTTTCTCAAGAGAAAATTATGAAAAAATGTTATAAATGAGACAGCGTATGAGCCAATTATGATAATTATAAGAATTTAAGGGTGTTATATATAGATCATTAATATTATATTTAATATGATATAATTATTTTTTTAATATTTATGTACAATTTTAAAAAACATATATTAAGGAGGCGGAGGGAGTAATGCGGTTGTATTCCACTTTTTACCTCTGAATATTTAGTAATGTCATGTGTAGAGCTTATTGAACAGATTACTACTGTACTATTTAAGTGCAGAATTCTTAATTATTGTTAATTTCTTCCGTATACAAAATATAATTTCTACTAAATTCAAAAGTATAGCTAAAAAAATTGATTTCTACGTACTAATTTAAAAGTCTAGCTGAACAATCATATACTATGATAACAATTCAATAAGTTAGACAGGAGATTATGAGGAAAAAAAATTGAGAGAAAGTTCAAAAAAGATTAGAGTGAGAAAGTAAAGTATTTTAAAGATATTAAGTGAAATTCTTTCATAACTTAATATAATTTCATAGATAATAATATTTTATGAATTGATATAATTGTACAAATAGTTTTTTTTTAAAAAAATGGGTCAAATTTGGATCATAATATGTATTGTTGAATCAAATGGATCAAACTCATTTTCAAGTTACTTTTCATTAATAAAGAACAAAAACAAATCTTAAATCTTATGTTACGTTTGGATTAAATAAATAGAATGGAGAGTGAATGATTCATTCTATTCTAGTTGAAATGAATTATTCCATACTCTGATACTCTCCCTCCCAATAAATAAAATTTATAAAATTGAGAGAAATAAAAATAGTTCAATTCATTCCAATCACAATCGAATATAATTTTTTTAATTGCATAAAAATGAATCATTCCATTCATATTTTCATTACTCCAAACGTAGCATTAATGCTATCAAATAAGCCAAATCTTTAAACAAGGAAAATAAAATTTGGTGAAATGGTTGGATGTTATCTGTTTTACAAATTGGGATTGGGCTAATCCTATTACAGGAGTACACATCAACACCCACAGAAAATGCTCACGTTGGCCCAAGTACTAATCAGCCTTAGTCATGCAGTCAATATGCTACATTTTGGGGGTGTCCATAATTATTTGCAAGTCAACCTCTATAATTTACGAAATCAGAAATATAAGAATCGGAGTTTGCGGGTTGGGATTTTTGACAGCTAAAACATGTTTTTTGATCAAATATATGATTAAAAAAGTATTATCATTATTTAGGGGGTACACCAATAAGCAATTTTTTTTAGATTTTAGTGGTAACAACTAACAAGTATATAAAACTAATGACATGATATCAAATTTTTTGTCATAATTTTATTATCATATTGTCCACATAATTAAACAAATAACTTGTTACTTTTAGGGAGTATATAGTATGCCTGTATCAAAAAATTATCTTTAATTAAGGCAACAATAATTTTAATGTCAAAATAAAAATATATTTAACGATATTTTTATATTTATTTTAATAAAACTTTAAACTTTTAACGACGCACATCAATTATCAATAACCTTAGTTAATATTCGCAAATTTTGCAAAAGAAACGACTAGTATAACATTCTTGTTTGTCATGAACATGCATGCATGCATGCATACAGAGTGTTGAGAAGATTTAAAAAATACATGTGAATTTAGTACGTACCAAAAATGTTACAAACTGATAGTGATGGGACTGGTTTTAATCTTGGGGGAGCAAATGGAATTCAACAGTACTGCTAAATTTGCAGTAGAGTTGCAGGGTTACTCGCTGGCGCTGGCCTGTTTGTATCAATTGATTGAACACACACCCACAAAAGACAAGTTGAAAAGGACTTGAGCTGCAAGAAAAAAACATACTATTGTCTTGTTCTCTGTCTACACATTACGTAACACAGGATAAAAGTCAGGAATTAGCTTTGCCATTTAACAGAAAAGCAGGCACGCTAGATTGGCTTGGCTTGTAGAATACAGACACTACTGTGTTAAAATAAATTATATCCAAGCGTGTTATTGTATATGTTAACGCCAGGATCTTTCTCCACGTCCCAATTACGAAAAGACGCCCCGATCCCGCAAGACGAAGAAACACGACAAACACCACAAGTTGAAGCGTGGACCGGACCGTAGAGATAGGCTCGAGACGTGAGTAGTAAGTATATGTCATTCACAAGAGTTAACTCAATAGAATAATAAAATCTAGTGTAATGAGAGAGATTATTTATTATCGGTTGTGTGAATGTATATATATCAAGAAATGTACCCTTCATGAAGACTTACTCGTCAAGAAATAATATTTTTGCACGGATTCTTTGTGCCACCCACTACCATCCGACATATCCCCCCGATTTGGTGGGTTTCTTAATCGCATTTGGAACTTTATCCACCGCTTTTGTCCTTCACACCGCCTATGGACTATGGCGGATATCTTGGTCAATTGTCATACTATATCATCATTACAAGTCAAAGTAATAGATATTAAGTAACTCCAATGGGTCAATCCAATGAAGCAAGGCCTTTGCCTTATAGGATTAAATAAAATTGCTAACACGAATTTGGGCCCAACGAACCCCATGGCTTAATTATAAAAGCCCAATGGATTAAATTAATAAATGAGCCCAATCTACCCTACCAAATAGAAGAAATATCATGACCAACATTACCCCTAGTTTTTTGTTAAGCAGGATGTTTAGTGGAAAACTATAACGATCCATGATATCGGATTTATTAAAGACCCAAAACAGAAATAATTGAGACATACCCACTTTAGTGCAAAAAATGGGACATGGAATGGTTGACGCCTGAGTAATAGGCTCAATCAATAAAGGATTGAAATTGAATAGATTGACCAATAATTAGAAATCCAACTGTGAGGCCCAATCCGATAAGACATCCAAAGGTCCCAAACACGCCCCATTCGAATTCTCATCATTACTGACATTTAATGCGCCGGCCTCGTTCCCTGTATAGCAACAAGATAAAAGGTGAGCTTTTCTTAATTTCGACGGTTTTACTCTGCTAATTTGAAATTAGAACCTTTGAGCTTTTTTCTCCTTCTCAAAAATTTCTCTCAGCTTTGAAACCTCAACAATGGTGAATCCAAACCAGACTTCTCCGGTTTCTATCATTCGAACCCAACCAAGAGGGTTCGAGTTCAAACCCACCATCTCCCACCGATTTCTTCAAAGATGGGGAAAAATTTCCTCACGCCAATACTTCAATATGAATTTATAGGACAAATGTACAAAAACCCTTCAAGGATTTAACTCAAATTGTTAATTAACAATTAAGCATGTCATATAATGAGATAAAGTGAAATAAAGAGCGAGGCATTCCAACTCAACACTTAGAAAAAATTCGGGTAATAAAGTAAAGAGACACTCGTTCGATTCTTAGAAGTGTGAGATAGATCTGCTTTATCGTGAGTTTGTTTACCCCAAAAGGCCTAATAACACCGAAAGATAACATTCGCCTACCACGGAAGGGCTCGACGAAGTTTAAGTGTCGATCATCATTTTACCACGTAAGAAAGCGACAACGTCTTGAAGATGACAACACCTACCACGAAAGGTAATGACAAGGTCTTGAAGATGACACTTGCACTACCACGACGGGGGCTTCGACAAGGTCTAAGTGACGACAATGCTTACCCCAAAGGACTCGACAATGCCGAATAGTGGCGATAATTGCCTACCCCGAAGGCGGCCCGACAATGCCAAATAGTGACCACCGTCAAGAAGGTTACCATTGAATAATTGAGTCCTCCCGAACCTCCCAACACCAATGAATTGAAAGCGAGAGCAGAGATAAAATTTGTTTGAGAAAAGAGGAACTTTTATTGATAATGATGTAAAATTTCTGAGACTTAGATGTAATCGACATTGAATCTCTTGAAAGTACTTTCTAAGCTGCGCCACGTGCAAGTGTTTTTTGATTCATTGAGCCATCTAATGCCTTCAACCGATAAGTCCCCGGTTTTGGAACTTCAGTGATTTCATATGGTCCTTCCCAATTTGGCATCAACTTTCCCAGATTCTGAGGCGTAGATGCTTCGACTTCTCTGAGGACAAAATCTCCTACTTCAAATCTGCGAAGCTTTACCCCCTTATTATAATGCTTAGCCACTCTTCATTTGATAAGTCGCCAATTTGATTAAGGCTATCTCTCCGACTTCTTCCAAAGAAATCAAGATTGGTCTTGACTTCTTCTTCATTGTAGATCTCTGAAATGACTAACTCAAGACTTGAAGATCCAATTTTAAGCGGGATTAAGGCATCGCATACCATACAGCCATCTCGAAAGATGAATCCTCGTCAGTAGTCCTTGGAGTAGTTCGATAAGCCCATAAAGACACTTAGCGACTCCTCAGGCCATCCGCTTTAAGCTTCGTCCAACCTACGCTGATTGATCCCATTCGATAGTTACATTGGTTACTTCAACCTGTCCGTTTGACTGAGGATGAGCCACTGAAGTCTTTCTGTGCTGGATCCCCAATTCTGCCAAAAATGCTTCAAACTTCGACCCCACAAACTGACGTCCATTATCCGATACCACCACCTTAGGAATTCCAAAACGGAATACCACTGATTCTTTCACGAATTTTAAACACTCCTGTTCCGTTATTGACCTAAGTGGCTTTGCTTCTACCCATTTGGTCATATATAATAAAGAACTATAACAAAACCGACCGACCTTTTTGCTTTTGGTAGTGGACCTAGTATATCAACCCCAGCATAAATGAAGGGTATAGGAGATAAGATCGAGTATAGCTCTTCCGGTGGTGATGAGGTATTGATCGTTGAGTTGGCACTTCTCGCACTTCTTGCGTACTTCGATTGCTTCCTTGAAGATAGAGGCCGATAGTACCTCGACGAAGCACTTTATAGGCTAATGACTTATCACCCATACGGTCGCCACAAATGCCTTCACGCACTTCTCGGAGAAAGATATTCAACTTCGGGATGAGTCAAACATTTCAATAATAGAGCGAGAAGGCCCTTCGGAAGAGATCCCCATCAATCGAACAAAATTGGCACTTTTGTACTTGATTTTCTTGGAAACATCCGATCCAGAAGGTAAGGCGCCATCGACCAAATATTCCGGGTAGGAGTCAACGGTGATTGGTTCGGTTAATGCACATTACCACTTCATGATGAACACTAGGATGTTGCAAAATTTCCGGTACCGATCCTTCAAAAACATTAACATCCGTAGTGGCTAGTCCGGCAAAGTGCATCAAAGAATGGAATTGTTGTTACGCTCGACCCCCTGAAACTCGTAGGATTGGAAATATTGAAGCCGTTCCTTCAATTCTGCTAAATACTTGATCATTCTCGGACCTTGAGCTTCGTATTCCCCAGAAAAATGTTTAACGACTAACTGAGAATCACTGAAGATGACTATTCTCTGCACTTCAAGACTCTTCGCTAATCGTAACCCCCGCAAGCATCGCTTTCATACAAACCGTTGTTTCGTCGCTTTGAATCGAAATCGATGGCTCTCTTGACCTTGAATCCTCCGGATTGGTCAAGATAATCCTCGCCCATCGATGTCGAAGTAGAAGACCCATCTCGTGATACGGCGTCCATGAACTCTCCTTCAACAAGAACGGCAAGAATCGCTTCTGTCGGATCCTTGATTTCGACCACGACTTTATCGACGTAAAACGAACATTCAACCACAAAATCAGCCAAGGCTTGCCCTTTCATGGCGGTTCGGGGATGATATTCAATAAAGAATTGGGACAACTCCATCGTCCATGCAGCTAGTCTCCCCGATACCTCCGGTTTGCTCATAATCTTCTTCAAAGGCTAATTTGTGTATACTATTACCAATCTACCCTGGAAGTATTGCCTAAGCTTTCGACTAACAGTTATTAAAGCAAAAGCAAACTTTTCAACATTTGGGTACCTTGTTTCAGCATCCCGAAGGACATGGCTTATATAATAAACCGGGTGCTGCTTACCCCCAACTTCACGCACCAAAACCGCTCCTATTGCCAAAGAACTAGCTGCTAGGTACAAATATAGAGGCTCGGCAGGAATGGGCTTCACTAGCAAAGGAGCCGAAGATAAATAGGACTTGATGCTTTGAAAGGCGTCTTCACACTCCGAAGTCCATTGAAAGGTCTTTACATTCTTCGGCCCTTTCAATGTGTCAAAAAAGCAGTAAACATCTTTTCTCGCCGATTTGGACATGAACCTCCGCAAAGCTGCAATCCTTCCAGTCAGACGTTGAACATCTTTAAATGACTGAGGAGTCTTCATGTTCAGGATCGCTTGAATCTTCTCCGGATTGGCTTCAATTCCTCTTTGACTGACAAGATAACCTAGAAATTTGCCACCATTTTGAATCAAGGTGCACTTTAGTGGGATTCGGTCTCAAATTGTGATGACAAATAATGCGAAAGCATTCCTCTAAATCATCCAAATGTTTATGCACCAACATGCTTTTGACAATCATGTCATCCACATACACCTCAATGTTCACCTTGTTGATATCTAAAGATATGGTTCATCATCCTGCAGATGCGTGGCTCTCGGCATTGATGAGGCCGAAAGTCATTTTCTTATAGGCATACCGAACGATGCGTAATGAACGCGCCTTCTAGATATCCTCTTTACACATGGAGATCCGATGATACCCGGAGAATGCATCCATAAAACTTAATAAAGCATACCCGAAGTGGCATCAATGAGTTGATCGATGTGGGGCGTGGTAGAAATCCTTCTGACAGCCTTGTTTAGATCAAGATAATCGATACTGCATCGCCATTTGCCATTCTTTTACGGACCAAACACCACATTAGCCATCCATCTGCGGGTAGTCGATCTCAAAGATGAAGTCACCGCCAACGGTTTTGCAATCTCTTCATCTACGATCCGTTGATGCTCAGTGCAAAGATCCTCCTCTTCGCCGCAGACCCGCTTCTTTCGACGGGTCTACTTCAATCGATGCTCAAAGAATATCCCCGCCACTCCCTAAGATATCTTGAGGTTCCCATGCGAAGATGTCAACATAAAGCACCCAGAGCTTCACGAGGTTCGTCGGGAGAGGTTTTAGGAAGCTTAGAACCTATTTTCACCGTTTTGTCCACCTTGCCCGGGATGAGCTCTATCTCTTCCGTTTCTCCAGCTGGCAGGACCAACGGTTCAGAACTACTCTCGGTGAAGGGTTCGATCTCTATCGCCATGTTCTGCTTTTGCTTCGATACCCCCACTCCCGAAGTAATAATAGCATTTCTATAACACCTCCTGGCCAGATCCAAATCTCCTTTCACCTCCCCAACCCCATGAGCCGTAGGAAATTTGATTTTGAAATGAGGTATTGATGTTACAGCTTGCAAAGCAATTAAAGTGGGCCTCCCCAAAATAGCATTATAAGCAGAATCTACATGCACAACATAAAATTTGCAAATAATTTCTACCTGTTGAGGGGCCGTTCCGAATATGACTGGTAGTTCAATGGTCCCAGCCACTTTAACTAGATCATTGCTGAAACCATAAAGAGGAGCCTCATGCCCTATTTCCATCTTCCGCCCGTCCAGATTCATCCTTTGATAAGCGTGGGTGTACAGGATATCTACAGAAGACCCATTATCTACCATCATCCGCTTCATATCCACCGAACCCACTTGTGCAGTCAACACCAATGATCCCTCTGGCGGTTCGATGACTTACGAAGGTAATCCTCATCGATAAAGGAGATTACCGCTTTTGGATAGGTCTGCATCGGTCTTCGGAAGGTAACACGCCATCGATATGGCCGAATCCAAATAGCTGGTAACGCTTTCTTTCCAATGAGCTTACCGAAGTACCCCAATGATGACATCTATCACATGCCTCGCAGTTGTCCGGAGTTAGCAATGCTTCTTTAACCGGTTGAGTCGCCGAGACACAGTCTTCGATCCTCGATGTTGATTAGTTCGCGACTACATATCGAACTAAAGTCCCACCTTGTACCTTTCTTTCAATGAATTCTTTTAAAGCGGCACAATCATTCGTTTCACGACGAAGCTTGATGGTAATCGTAATACTTATGAGGATTCCCTTTTAGGGCTTAATATTATCTCGTGGTGGCTCAAGATAGGTTGATTTTTGATCTCGATCTAAGATAACAATACCTGTCTGCGCTGAGTGCGATGTGACGTCTATTATTTCTCTGGGTTGGAAGCGGACGACGCCCTCCACCCCGCCTTCAATTGTTGTATCTCTTCGACCCGCCATCATGGCGGTCTTTATTCCGTTCATTCTTCTTCCGATCTCCTTCGGTTTTGCCCCGACCGCTCTCCTAAGCCGATCCCGAAGGACGTTTTGAGGTCGCCTTCGCGGCTTCTTCCACCATGATATAGCCTTGGCTTTGTCAAAGGCTTGGCGAGACTCTTGGTGGTTAAACATAAGTTTTTTCTCCAACTTTTCCGATTTAACCAGATCTAACTTGATTCAAAAAGCATTACGACTTGTAGATCATTCAAGTCTGCCACTTGGCCGACTGCTTCCCGGAACCGCTTCACATACTGGCCCAAAGATTCATTAGAGGATTGCCGAACTTGAGCCAATGAACCAGTTGGTTTTCCCCTTCTTGTTGCTCCCAAAGCGAGCATGAAAACTTTGCGCATGTGTCTCCCTGTGGCGAGATTGAATCGAGGGTAAGGTCCCCATCCATTCGGGCATCCTTTCTAAGAGTTCAGGATAAAAGTATGGCATTTAAGAAGACATCATTTGAAGTCATAATAATCCATGAGTCGATTCGAACGCGCCGACTATGGGTCGTAAAGGTCCCCCCGATCCATCATAACTCTCAATATGGGGCAACTTGTTGGTAGGATCGACTTTTTTCTAAGAATCTCGCGCGGAAAAAGGGACGCCTTCTTTCCCGAGCGTCTTTGGTTTTATGGACTTCGACAAGTTGCTTCCGAAGCTCCTTCAACTCTTTAACCAGATACTCCACGCCTTCTGGTTGAGATGATGCCTCCTTCTCCGGTGACCCCTTCTTCTTCCTATAAGTTGAACCGGATTCTTTCAATGTAACCTTCAACTTTAGAGGGCTTCTTCAAGATGAGTGTCTCATAGTATGGGTGCCCTCTCGGTAGACTCTCGGGAGTATGTCCTCGGATATATTTCGCCTCTGAACCCGGGCACTATGGCGAGAATGTGCAACGACAAAGACCTTCTTTGCATGTTCTGGAGTGCGATCCCTGGATCGACCTCTTCTTTCGCTTCGTCCTGTCCCCTAGAATCAAGCAGGGTGATAAGTCTCTTTGATCTCTACGAGGAGTAGGGCTTGGGACCTTCTTCTTTTCCTAGTTCTACCAGATGTCCGCCTCAGACGAAAGCGGAGTTCCTTCCCATTCCGATGCCCTCGCTCTCTTGGATTGAACATAGTGAGCTCTTCATCTCTTAATTCCGCCATCCGAGCCATCCGTCATTTATATCTCGACGCCGCTTCACCAAGTACTCTCCATGGCTCTATCCGCTTTATCTCGCCATCTTAGCGGTAGGAGGCCTTTCAGATCCTCGGTCATCTCAGATATCGAGTTCTAGGCGAGGTGCCTTCTACTTGTTTCAGACTATGGCCGACCTTTCTCCGTCGGGAATACTAGCTTACGCTTCGCTTCCTCGCTTATGCGCGCTTCAACCGAGAATCTTTCAGTGACCGTTTGGACGTTGTCTTAGCATGAACACTTATGGTTGGTCCCAAACGATCTTTGATGAGATCATGCAGATCGATTTCAACGACAGTGACCTACGGTACATCCTTCGAGTGTAGGTGTTCTACTCTTTCCCATGAAAATGAATAGAATAAAACACAATCGTGATTGAAATGTATTCAAGACACTAGAAATCAAAACCCTCCTTCTAAGCACCAATGTTAACGCCGGGATCTTTCTCCACGCCCCAATCACGAAAGACGCCCCGATCCTCCAGACGATAAACACGACAAACACCACAAGCTTGACGGTACCGGACCCGCCGTGGGATAGCTTCAAAGTGAGAGTAAGTGATGTACTGTCTGCTCACAAGGTTAACTCAAGAGGATAATAAAATCTAGTGTAATGAGAGAGATTATTTATTATCAGTTGTGTGAATGTATATATATCAAGAAATGTACCTCCTTGTGAAGACTTACTCGTCAAGAAATAATATCTTTGCTCGGATTATCGTGCCACCCACTACCATCTAATATATCCCTCGATTTGGTGGGTTTCTTGATCGCATTGGAGCTTATCCATCGCTTTTTGTCACCTTTATTTCACACCGTAAATCCACTATGATCTCATCCACATTAATGCATGGCAGATATCTTGGTTAACTGTCATACTATATCATCATTACAAGTTAAAGTAATAGATATTAAGTGACCCAATGAATTGATCCAATGAATCTAATCTTGGCCTTTATAGGATTAAATAAAGCTAATACGATGAAATTTGGGCCCAACGAACCCCATGACTTAATTATAAAAACCCAATGGATTAAATTAATAAATGAGCCCAATCTACTCGGCCCAAATAGAAGAAATATCATGACCCAACAGTATAGAATAAAATAAAATTAATAATTATAATATTAAATATTTATATGAATTGAGAAAAAACATATTATATGTATCAGAATTCCATTGCGCGTAAGACTGAAAGTCTTCAATTGTCTCTCTCAATTTTATGATAGATGTATAATTGTGTATAAAATTCTTAAAACCACAACTGGACCCAAACCTTAACTGTTTTATTTATAGAATAACTAAGGATCATAATCAAACCCTAAGACTCATTATGTCAAATACTATTAGAAATATTATTTATAAGTCACATATATAATTAATTACTAAATTCATAAATAAAATGATAAAATTATTATAATATATAAGCCTAATAATTATATAAATAATAAATGTAACAAAAAATAAATATTCTAACATACTGTTCCTCGAATATTACCCTGAAATGATTGATGGGTGCTGCAATATGCTACTTATGGCCTTTTAATTTGATCCACACTCTTTAACTCTTACTAATTAATGGGGCCAATTTAAATTTGGCAGCTTCTTCTTGAGAAGATGACTATGAGGGTAATATTAATTGGGGGAAAATGGGATTGGTCCTCCTCCTCCTCCTCCTCCTCCTCCTAATCTTTTCCAATTGTAACTGGGGTTGGACCACCACTTGGATTTCTCATTGCATCACACCAACTTCGGATGAAAGTCATGGTCATGCTCATGATTGTGGTTTTTCTTGAAAGGAAAGCGTTTCAACCACGGGACTCGGATATTCAGGCGTAAAAACTGCTGCTTGCAGCCTCCTTTCTCGTCGGAATTCATGCTAATAAACTCAACCACACAATTAATGTTGTAATTATTTTATCATCACTAGTCCCACTCACACATGAGTTGCGTGTCGAATTATAAAATAAATTTTGAAAGGGACAAAAATGTAGTAAAACAAAACGTGTAGGGACAAAAGTGAAAAGAGATTTTTATTATCAAATTAATGCATAAGTATATGTTAATTAAAGGTTGGGTGGTGTTCATGTGCTTGCTTCAAAGATATTTAAAACATAATAATACATATAGTATGTCATTGATGACAGATCCACCACTACCTTAATCCAAAAAAAAAATATATATATATGTATCAACATTTGATCCGAATAATTGAAAATTTGTTAAACCTGGCTAATTTTGTATATTGGAGTTTGTTATTGTTAATTATTTTGTATAATTAAAGGAATACGCACGCACTTAATAGTAGTACGAGTAATTGATAAAATCAGTACGTAAATTCTGAAATAAATATATATCTACAAGTTATTACTAATAAACTACTACTACTACTACTACTATGTATATAGGTTTGAGTGGTTAACGAAAATTGCATGGAATAAATATTGAAGTATTGATGTTTGTTAAAGAAAGCTAATTAATTGATGAAATGTGAAAATTGACTAGTACTTATTTGTGAAATTAGTACATGCATGCATGTCTCACTAGTTTTGTGATGGGGAGGAGGGCAAGTAGTTAAATAAATTACTACTCCACTCCGTAATACTAACTACCTACTTTACTTATAGTGATTGTTGTTGGCGTACCCTGGTTGTTCTAGACCGCCATGTCCCTTTGTGCGGTGACATGACATGACATGACATCCATTCAACTAGTACTATTTCTCTTTTAACCATCCTAATGGAGTACCAAACAATGTCACGCCAATTATCTTGACAACTAGATAAATAAATAACTTTACACGCAAACAAAACAAGAGAATTATCTAAAATACAAAAAAAATAATTCTCTAATACTTAAAAATTGACTATAATTTAATCTACAAATCGGATTTTTATAGATATAAAATTTTCTTATCAGAATGTAATAGAATTTCTATAAATATGGTCTATGGTAATAAACTTCTAATAGTTCAAACGAACTTCTTATAATTATGGTGAAACTTAATTACATAATTATAGAAAAAATTTATTTTCTATTAAAACACTGCTACCATAAAATAATTTATTTTTTAATAAAACACTACTATAAAAGAACAAAACAAATCTAAAATTTAAAAATAAGAATGATGCTAAAAATATCCAAACTCCCGAAGTTATAAAGTCGAACTTGAAGAAGTTAATGATCGTCATTCTTGCGTTGACTCCTGAAGAGATTCTCGAAGAAGAGATTCCATAAGTTAAAAGCTAAACTCCCAAAGTCAACTGAGCTAAATTTCCGATCCCAAAGGCATTAATGTCCGCCACCGTGACGTCGATCCATTAACTCATGATATTTCAATGTTATTAATGTATTATCCGCAAAGTCAGCACCATCGAACTCAGATCCTCTTGCATTACAATGGAACATGACAAATCACAATTTTTTTTCAATTAATTAATTAATGCATTATTGTTTCAACTTAATCGATTATAGTGTTTTTTCAATTGTTTCAACTTAATCAATTACAGTGTTTTTATAGTATTTTTTCAATAAAAATATATTTTTTTTTATAATTTTTTGTTCAAACTTGCTCTATTATTTTTTATTTATTATTTTCATAATTATAATTAAAAAAAAGAAAAAAGAAAAGAGGTGCACCGGACGGTACCAATCAATAGTGCACCGGACCGGCCCCAACCCGTATTACTATTGTTTTGCGTGAGTTAGGTCATATTCACACTGGATTTGGATTTTACTACAGGAGGGGAGAGTGGGGATCAAAGTCCAAAGCCTAAGGTGAGGAGATAAAGAGAACAGCCTTCAAGGCATTATAATTAAATAATACTACTACTAAAAAATGGATAATTGATTACAAGAACGTTTTTTCTGGGAGGGAGTACTATGAATTAAAGTGCATTGGGCTTGGGGGGTTATAACTCAGCCTAAAGTTTGTACTACTCCATAATTCTAACATGAAATGAACATCTCTATCTAGTCTCGACACTAATTTTCTTTTTCTTTCTTTTACTCCATTCAAGTAAAAGTAAACCAGCAGCGAATCCCTCCCTCTCTCCCTCCCTCCCTCTCTATGCCCCCACCGGAAACCCACTCCCTCCCGTAGCTAGTAGTTACTACTCACTTCCTCGCTCCGTCCCTATATTTGACCAGCTTTATCTTTATCTAGACGCCCAGGCCCGGCTTTAAAATTACTTTCTCTCATGGAGTAATTACGTAGGGAATTAAGGAATGGTAAATTAATAATGAAAAATGTTACTCCAGTATTCTTTACACATTAAATATGAGAAGAATCTATTTAGTGATAGACGGTGATACCAACATAAACTGACACAAAATTTAGTGATACGGTGTTACGTGTTGATATTTTCATGCTAGTTTATTATCTAAAATTTAAATATTACAGTATAATATTTGATTTTAAAATAATGAGTATAAATTTTAGAGATGATAAAATGTTGTTAGAAAGAATAATTAATTATTGTAATTGATATACAAGTTGTAGTGTATTTTATCAAATCGTGACGTCCAACAGATCAATTTGAAACGAGCAATAATTTTAGCATGAACGAGTAACTAAAATCAATAGGAAGATGAACATTAGAATCTAAGACATCGCAATTGTAAAACTAAAATGGTGACAATAATTAATTTTATTTTGTGTTATTTTGAAAGACATGATCATTTACTGTTTTATTGACAATTATATATATGATCTTTAATTATTATTATTTTTATATAACATTATGTAGTGTTAATCATATGTTACAACAACTTTTACTTCTTTATATTTGATATATAATTGGTATAATTACAGAAGTCCATCAGAAAGAAATTTATCAAACTTTTGGCTGATTTACTAAAAAAAAAAAGAAGAAGAAGAAGAGCCTTTTCAATTCACAACTCTTCATTATGAATAAAGATCACCCATCACTCTTCCATTCTTCTGAATAAAACCATATACCAACTGACTAAAACTCACTTTGAACCACAAACGTTGCTGCAAATATCGATTAGTAATTTTTTAGATTAAATGCTATCTTAAACTTTTGTCCAAACAATTCAATGCACACCCCGCTAGATTTTTTAAGCAAATCTTGTCATTTGACTCCCCACGCACTTGGAACTTCCAATGTCAAGAAAATCTGCATTTAATTAATTGTCTGGGTTGGGTTGAAGTTTAGCTAGGATGTATTTAATCTAAAATATTGTATAGGGAGCAAATCGATTTTCTCTGCAAAGTTTGGGGTATAAATTGGATTTTAGTCGAGAATAAACGAGAGCTTACCCCTCTCCTCTTCTTACTCAAATTATTCGTCTTCTACTTCACTCTCCCGCTCTCGCTCTCACTCTCACTCTCACTCTCACTCTCCTGAAAACGTAACGCAGTATAGAGAGAGAGAGAGAAAATGCGATTCCTATTTATCCTTCTCCTCTTACTCCGCTTACAAGTCCTCCCCTATTCCGCCGCCGCTAAACCACTCCACCTCCCTGAATACCTCGTTCTTCTCTCTCAAATCCGCCATTACAGATGACCCCCAGTCAGCCCTCAGCTCATGGAACATATCCACCAGCCACTGTACCTGGTCCGGCGTCACCTGCGACCCTCACCTCCACGTCACCTCCCTCGACATCTCCGGCCTAAATCTCATTAACCTCACCGTCGCCGTCAACCAAATCGGCGGGCCCGTCCCCCTGGAGCTGTCCCTCGTCGCCGGACTCCGCCTCCTCAACCTCTCAAACAACATATTCAACGAAAGCTTCCCTACTCAGCTCTCTAACAGCCTCAAATCCCTCGAAATCCTAGACCTCTACAACAACAACCTGACCGGCGACCTCCCCGTTGACGTGTACCAGCTCTCGAGCCTCCGTCATCTCCACCTCGGCGGCAACTTCTTCTCTGGCTCAATTCCTCCGGAATATGGCCGCTTTCCATTCCTTGAATACCTCGCCGTTTCAGGAAACGAGCTTGCCGGAGCCATTCCTCCAGAAATCGGGAACCTATCCACCCTCCAACACCTCTACATCGGTTACTACAACAACTATTCTGGCGGTCTTCCGCCGAAGATTGGAAACCTATCACAACTTATCCGGTTCGACGCAGCGAACTGTGGACTCTCTGGCGAAATCCCGCCGGAGATCGGCAAGCTTCAAAACCTAGACACATTATTCCTACAAGTAAACGAATTTTCAGGTCCTTTAAAGCCTGAGCTCGGTACCCTGAAAAACCTTAAATCCATGGATATATCTAACAACATGCTCGCCGGTGAAATACCAAACACTTTTGCAAATCTCAAAAACCTGACTCTTTTAAACCTTTTTAGAAACAAGCTACACGGGTCGATTCCTGACTTCATCAGCGACTTACCGGAGCTAGAAGTACTGCAGTTGTGGGAAAATAACTTCACTGGAAGCATTCCTCAAGGGTTAGGGAAAAACTCGAAGCTTCAGATTCTGGATCTATCCTCAAACAAATTGACAGGAACGCTTCCTCCGTCGATGTGCTCTGGCAACAAACTTGAAACTCTAATCACTCTGGGTAACTTTTTATTCGGGCCGATTCCTGATTCGCTTGGCCAATGTGAATCACTGAGTCGGATTCGGATGGGGGAGAATTATCTCAATGGTTCGATTCCCAAGGGGCTTCTAAGTTTGCCACAACTGTCGCAAGTCGAACTTCAAGATAATCTTCTTTCTGGTGGATTTCCAAAGACTAATTCGATTTCCGTCAGTCTGGGACAAATTAGTTTGTCTAATAATCATCTCACTGGATCTTTACCCGCTAGTATCGGTAACTTTTCTGGTGTCCAGAAGCTTCTACTCGACGGCAACAAATTTTCCGGCCGGATTCCTCCCGAAATAGGGAGGTTGCAGCAGTTATCTAAGATTGATTTTAGTCATAACACTTTCTCAGGGGAGATTGCGAAAGAGATTAGTCAGTGCAAGATGTTGACATTTGTTGATCTCAGTCGGAACCAGCTTTCGGGAGAGATTCCAACTAAGATCACAGGTATGAGGATACTGAACTATTTGAATTTATCTCGAAATCATTTAGTAGGAAGTATTCCAGCACCTATTGCTACAATGCAGAGCTTAACATCAGTTGATTTTTCATATAACAATCTATCTGGGTTAGTTCCCGGTACTGGTCAATTCAGTTACTTTAATTACACCTCGTTTCTTGGTAATCCTGAGCTCTGTGGCCCCTATTTGGTACCTTGCAAAGACGGGACGGCCAATGGCACTCACCAGCCGCATGTCAAAGGGCCACTCTCTGCTTCTATGAAGCTTTTACTAGTTATTGGGTTGCTTGCTTGCTCGATTGCATTTGCTGTTGCAGCGATCATTAAGGCCCGGTCGTTAAAGAAGGCAAGTGATGCTCGCGCATGGAAGCTTACAGCTTTCCAACGCTTGGATTTTACATGTGATGATGTTCTTGATAGCTTGAAGGAGGATAATATTATAGGGAAAGGTGGTGCGGGTATTGTTTACAAGGGGGTTATGCCGAATAATGAACATGTTGCTGTGAAAAGGTTGCCAGCTATGAGCCGTGGGTCGTCCCATGATCATGGATTCAATGCTGAGATACAAACTCTTGGGAGGATTAGACACAGGCACATAGTTAGGTTGTTGGGGTTCTGTTCAAATCATGAGACTAATCTGTTGGTTTATGAGTATATGCCAAATGGAAGCTTGGGTGAAATGATTCATGGCAAGAAAGGTGGTCATTTGCATTGGGATACTAGGTATAAGATTGCTGTGGAGGCTGCAAAGGGCCTATGCTATCTTCACCATGATTGTTCACCATTAATTCTACATCGTGATGTGAAATCCAACAACATCCTTTTAGACTCCAACTTTGAAGCTCATGTTGCTGATTTTGGACTTGCCAAGTTCATGCAAGATTCGGGTACCTCAGAGTGCATGTCTGCTATTGCTGGTTCTTATGGATATATTGCTCCAGGTATTTATACCATGTTTCCAGCATGAAGTTTACTCTTTTTTGTTGAAATTTGACTCATTTACAATTGAAGTCTTTAATTTGTCAAAGAATTTGAACTTGATATACTTAATTAGACTTCTAATACTAGTATTAGGTTGAGATCTTACATCAGTTATCTTCTGTTTCCTTTGTTATAAGGCCTTGAACAATTTTGGGCTTCATTAATACACTGCAGTATGTGTTCTGTGCTCGACGTTGAAAGTTTGTGTTTGGCGTGATCTCCCAATATGTATCCGTCATTGACCATGGCCCATGGCATTCATGACAACTGGAAAATAACTTGAGACCAATATGAAATTTATTTAATTTGACTGATAAATTATTGAATGATTGAAGTCTTATTTATTTATGTGGGCCTTAGATGGAAAATGATGTCTAACCACTCGGGTTCTGTTTTAGGTGGGATTAAGTAGTACTCTGTACTTCTCTTACCAAAACAATAATCATAGTGTAATTGTTTTTCTTTGAATTTAAGCAGATAGATTTAGACATGATTAGAAATCACATATACAAATTATATACATACGTGACAATATTTTGATTGTTAATCATGTTTTCATTTTGGAATTTTACAGAATATGCCTACACGCTCAAGGTTGATGAGAAGAGTGATGTTTACAGCTTCGGTGTAGTTCTCTTAGAACTTGTAAGTGGCAGAAAACCAGTTGGGGAGTTTGGTGATGGTGTTGACATTGTCCAATGGGTGCGAAAGATGACGGATGGGAACAAGGAAGGAGTTCTTAAAATCCTAGACCCAAGGCTTGCCACAGTTCCCCTTCATGAAGTGATGCATGTGTTCTATGTTGGTATGCTCTGCGTGGAAGAACAGGCGGTGGAACGCCCAACAATGCGAGAAGTTGTGCAAATTCTAACAGAGCTCCCAAAGTCACAAAACTCAATTGTCACAGACTCTTCCCCTTCACCACCAGCCGCATTAGAGTCTCCCAGCACAGTTCCTAAAGAGACCAAAGAACCACCTTCTCAGTCACTACCGCCTGACCTTCTTAGCATATGAATGAGGAATCGTTCTATTAGGGGTGGGGATGTTTTGGCCTTTATTATTATTTTTTTTGGGTCAAGTATTAGTTATAAGATTGTTGTTTAGTAGTACTCCTATTTGTTTGTATTTCTACGTTGGAGTTTCTATATTTAAGATGGTGTTATATAGCATTTGAAGTTTTTGGGTGTACAGTCATGGTTGGTTGTTTCTTTTTAATATACTCCTCCTATATAAAAATTATGTTTGTCATAGACATCATGTGGTGGTGGTGTTGCGTGATGGTTATGGAACACTAGTGGTTGGTGCGTGTTACTAGTTCTCTATATTATCTGGAACTACTGCAAAGGAAGCAGAAAACAAAGAAAAACAATTACGGGTAAGCCAAGAAAAATAATGAGTATATAGATAAATATATAACTTGGTTTACCCGTAATTGTTTTTCTAACTCATCATTATTACTACGGGTAGTATTTATTTATTTATTTTTATACTCAACTTAATATATATATATATATATAGATATTTGTGTACATTAATTTAATAAATGAGAGGCCCTAAGAGTGGAGTGCAGTCGTCGTTTTCAATTTCCGAGGCTTGGGGGGTTGTTAGTGACAGAGAGAGTGGAAAGAAACTCCCTTTCCCTTCTGTCTCTTTTCAACAATTGAATTGAATTGAACACTCCTCCGGCCTCCTCCTAGTGTCGGAACTAGAATGTTTTCGGTCAAAATATATCAGTAATTTTTTTTAATTTTTGTACGTTTAAAGTGCTTCTTTCTAATATTTCATCAATTAACCTAATTTAATAAAGCTAGTCAAGGAAGTACTCTTGAAATCCTATGCAAACACTTAAAAAGGGGTAATGAAACAGCATCAATTGGACTTCAGCAGGGATCTCAAAAGACAATCGCCATGAGCTTATCTTTTAGTTTATAATCCCTATCTGTGCTTCCAAATTTTTGAACCTCCCGACCATCTTAGCACATATGTCCCTTGAACTTTGTAGTTCGCTATTCTTTGTGACCAAAGCTTCTTTCAGCATCGTTATTTCTTTTTACATCAGCAACAGTGATTTAGAATTCTTTCCTGGAAGAGGAGGCTTTCGTGGTTGAGGTTCTACAGAATCATGGCCCATATTTCCAATTTCCTTTTTCATTTGTGCCAGTGTAGCAGGGCCAGGCAACTTTTTGCGCACAAGATTGCGTAGCCTTTGGCCCGGAGCAGTGGCTGGCTGGCTGTCCCCCGCCTCCCGCCTCCCGCCCCGTCTCCCCGCCTCCCCGCCTCTGCCCCCGTCCCGTCCCGTCGCCCCCGCCCCTTCCCGTCCCCGCCCAATCCCCCTCTAATTCTACCTTGACCATGTTGTTACCGGGGGCAGATGCCCACACCCGCCCCCCTAGTTCTGTTGTTGCCTCCTCCTACCGATCAGTATAGGGATTCGGGTTCTCTCCGTTTAAAAGTTGCGATTTAAAATTATTGAATCTAAGATCTAAAAATTACTATCCCCTTATTTAAAAATTATTTACTTAATTCTAATCATCTCATTTAAAAATTATTATTTTAATTCTAATTACCTTATTTAAAAATCATTAACTTAACTTTAGCCAATAACTAGATATAAACCCGCGCGTTACAGCGGAATTATTCATTTTGTTAATAATAAATTTATACGTGCAATTACTAAATTAAAATATAATAAGAAGATGATAGATTGTTATGCGATGATCAAATTTTGGTAAAGATGTTGTATAGAGTTCAGGTAAAAATTTTGTGAGCAAATACATATCCAAGTATAGCATATGTTGTATAGAGTTGGGTAACAGTTGTGTGTGTGTGTATGTGTGTGTGTGTGTGTGTATATATATATATATTAATCTTTTGATAAAAATATTTATAATGTAACAAATAGAGTTAAAAATGGGTACCTCTTGCATTCTAAAGCACTAATAAATATTTAGAAAGTGTAATGCACAATGTCATCGAGTTGTTATATTGACACGATTGTTAGTGGTATATTTGAAGTCTCATTTACACATTACACAAACCTCACCAAGCCTCAAATATCCGCACAGTACTTGATGCATTTTAAAGAGTCCATATCTCAGATACGCTTTACTTGCACTGTAATTCAAACATCCAAACGAAAGGTAAACAGATAAAGAATGTACCGATTCACGGTCCTCGGACCTTAAGAAAAATTACATGTTAAACAAACATCGTGTCCAAAAGCGTAGTAGAAGATAACATCGTGTCATACATAACACAATGTTATAGTTTAAAAACGAATACATTGTCTCATTAGTTTTTATCCATTTTTGGCAATTGTCACAGATAGATACCATAATGCCAAAAAACTATTAATGATGATGAAAATGATTTACTTAGATGCTAGTACTTAACAAATCATGCAAAGCTACAATCCAGATAATAAAATACAATAGATGAAAAGCCATAAATATAAACACTTTGTGAGATATAGTCCTCAAAATGAAGTCATAGCCCCTCCCATTGAATGCATTGTCACCATAATTTAAAGGTATCCAGATATATAAGTCATTCAGACTTTCAAAAGTATTTAGAATTGTTTCAGACGTTGCATAGTTGTTGTGATAATAGTTGGTATGTATTTATATGTAGAAATTAGGTTAATTAACGGAGAATAATGATAATAGCTCAATTTTGGTTGAATTACACTTCTATCCCTTCAAGTTGCCACCCACTTTTAAAGTTGTCCCTAAAGTTCAATTTTCGTCATGACATTTTGTTGGCATTCTGTCTGGTTAACCTTTTGATTTGACCTCAACCCAATAATTATTATTTTAAACTTATTTTAAAATATTAAAATTTTGGGTTGGGTCAAACTAGATCGGGTTGGGTCAAAATAGGTCGAGTTGAGGTTAAATTGGGTTGAATGAACAAAAAATGCCAATAAAATGTCATTTTAAGGACCTAACTGATAATAATTGAACTTTAGAGACGACTTTAAAAATGGTTGGTTATTTGGAGGGACAGAAGTGTTATTCAGCAATAATGATAATATCATAAAGTAGTGCTTTTAAAAGATAATAATTAAATTAAAAAGAATAATATCGTAATGTATGACATTACCAAAAACAGTTTTAAATTTGTAGTAATTTAGGGATTATAATTCAAAATATTAAATTAGTAATGATAATATTAAAACAGTTAACATTATCAAAACAGTTTAGATTTATAGTGATTTATAGGATTATAAAATTAAAATATTAACGTGAGATTAAAAAGTAGTGATTTTAAGAGATAATAATTAAGTAACGATAATATAAAAACCGTTTAGATTGAAAATGTAGTAATTTAGGAGATAATAAAATCAACATAGTACGTAAGTTATGATTGATATTATTTGTTATTTTAGTTTTGTTTTAAATATTTTAAACTGTATAATATTATGTTTTAATATAATTATAAATGGTATAATATTACGTTGTAATATAATTAAATTAGTAATGATAATATTTGCACAGTTTAGATAGGTGGTGATTTTGTTATTTTTGTGATGCCCCCAAAATAGGTATACATCACCCATCTTGGGTCGCCATATACATGGTGCAGAATACAAATACAATCTTTAATATACAACAAGAAAGCTGTGAGTTTTAATATAAATATTATCTTTTAGACAATATCCACTCTCAGAATAAGTCCTCATTACATTTATTGTCACACTATTTAACAGAATAGTGAGGACTACTAATACTATCATCGGACCATCACTCCGCTCCCGACTAGTCCCCTCGCTACGTTCTCATTTCGAAGAAGAATAAAGGTGAAAGAAAGGGTGAGCTCAACTAGCCCAAGAAGAAATATTATGACTAAGATAATGCAGGATAAATTATCATTAGCCTTCAACAATGTTAAACCGATAAAATACAATAGACAACAAGTTTAAGCTGCAATTTGAATAAGCAATCCATTAAAAGAGTCAAATAGAGAATAAAATCTACTATCTTTTATGATTTAAAAAGTTTTTCATCACTTTTATATCACGAGACTCAACCTTAATAAATAATCCACATCATCCTCGCACTACTACGCCAAGGATATTCATTAGTGGTCACGACCACAAATTATCCATGCACTACTGGCCAAGGATATTCGTGTATTCATCAATGGTCGTGATCATGCCAACAACATCCATCAATGCACTCACGGGCCAATGAGGACTTTTACCACATCATTTGTAACATTACTACCATGATTATACCGAATAATCCTCGGTCATAATCATACCAAGTCCATCTATTCACTACAAGCCACGGATGACTTTAAAAATATAAACAACATGAGGATGATGACAATGATATAAGAATTCAATAAAACAAGTTCAAGAATTAGTTTATCCAAGAACTAATAACGCCCAAATTGTCAACATGATACTTCTTTCAGAGAGTAAAATTTAAGAATGCTCAAAAGAATATTTCCATGAAAAAGATCTTTGGATGAAGCGCAAAATATCAATGATATTCCACTAATTTCATGGAGTATAGAAGTCAAAACTTTAACCAACCGAGTATAATAAGGAATGGAATAACAAAAGAAATCACCGGGCATGTGATAGATAAGACAGCAGTGTGTTATTCCAATGTAATAATAAATATGGAACTGTGTCCCAGATAAACGCACCGACAAGATATTAAAATGTAATAATAAATACGGAACCAGTCCCACAAAACGCATGACAGATAGGATATTCCAATGTAATAATAAAGAATGGAATAACATAAGGATTTCACCAAGTATAGGAGTCCGCAGATATGAGTTATTCAATGTAATAATAAAGACGGAAACCAGTCCGACGAAACGTGATGATATATGATATTCCAACAGTAATAATAAAGAATGGAATAACATAAGGATTTCACCAAGTATAGGGTATGTCACAGATATAGGTTATTCTAATGTAGAATAATAAATAATGGAATAATGAAGTTCTCTTCATGAATAAGAAAGAATAACACCCCATACCGTAAAAAGACATCGGATATCAAGTAAAGGAAGTAGTTATATACACTTCTTCTTTCTCTCTATAATTTCTCCGTCTATAGTTTCAAAGTGAATTCGTAAGAAATAATGAAGGAATGAGCTTCTATTTATAGAAGAATGGATTGAATAAGAATTCAATCCACGAAGCGGTCCGATTGATTTACTTTTAAACAGATTTTGGCTTTGATTGATTTACTATTAAAACTTAAAGCAACGGTCCATCTTGATTTACTATTAAAACTTTAAACCAAATGATCCATATTGATTCACTATTATAACTTTCACACCAATGGCCTATATTGATTCACTAATATAACTTCAACCAACTATTCGAAAAATTAAGACATCTCCTCATGGAATAATATTGTACCCAAATACCCGAATGCACAATACTAGAGTGAATAGTAATTGGGTGAATAGTAACTCATGAATAGTATTCCGTGAATAGTACTCTGACACGAAAAGTTCCCCGAATACCCGATTGAACAATATAACCTCCAGACATCAATTATCATCGGAATAGATGTCGATTTCTACTAACACAAATAATCCCAACACAATGAAACTATCAAATTCATCTTTAATCAACACGAACTTATTCATCATTAATATTATAACTCACAATATTTAGCAACGGGTTGTTCCTAGGAAAGAGGGCTTTTCAATAAGGATTTCTCCCTATCGCAGCGCCTAAATTAGGTGACCAAACCTCTCCTTGATGTAACTTCAGACATTGTAAATATTGCAATTTAATAATATGAATAACTTTGTCGTCTCAATTATTGATTTAATAATATAACATATAATATGGATGATATTTGTGACAATAATCGAATCAATAATATGAGAGATATGACGCAAGAATTATCGTAGCAATAATTGAGTATAAATGAGAGACTTCTCACGTAAGATCAATAATCAATACCGTGTGCTACTATGCAACCACGCCGTAGACATCGTATTTTTTTACTTAGGGTAGTTCATCAGTTTTAATAATAACACTCCGCCGTTATTTATAAAATATTTTTTGTCGTTTTCTCAATTTGACAATAAATCTATTGTGGGGTCCACCAATAATTGTCTTAGCATTGCATTTAATATTCCGAAAAAAAGAATATTCCTAACCAATCGAATATTTTATAACAACTTGCATACTTAGCAAAATTTATAAATATTACCCACAACTATAACATTATATCAAATTCATTTCATAATATTCAAAAATGATATTTATAGAAAAATCATCTTTATTAAAAAAAAATTGGGGTCTTACAACTTCCCATTCTTATGAAATTTCGCCCTCGAAATTAGGGTACGTACCTGGTATGTCGAAGAGTTAAGGATACCTTGATTTCATTTCAGATTCTAATTCCCAGGTCATTTCCTCAACATCGTGGTTCCTCCACAAAACTTTGACTTGAGTTATAACCTTGGAGCTTAAAATATGCTCCTTTTTATCCAAGATTTTAACAGGAACCTCCTCATATGTTAAATCTTCCGCTATTTCATCTGGTTCTAACTCATTAATGTGGTTCGGGTCTTTTACATATTTACGTAACATAGATATGTGAAAAACATTATGAACACGAGACATACTTGGCGGTAAAGCGAGTCTATAGGCCACGATTCCTACTCGCGTTCGAGGATTAAAAATGGGTCAATGAATCGAGGATTGAGCTTTCCTCTCTTTTTGAATCTCGTAACTCCTTTCCATGGAGCAACACGTAACAACACATGATCTTCAATATCGAATTCCACGTCCTTTCGATGAAGATCAACATAACTCTTTTGTTGATCTTGTGAGGTTTTTATACGTTGTCAGATCGTTTGAATCTTTTTCGTAGTCATACGTACCAACTCCGGTCCCAACAACGTTGCTTCACCCACCTCATCCTAGCATACTGGAGAACGACACTTTCTTCCATACAACGCTTTGAATGGAGCCATGCCAATACTTGTTTGATAACTGTTGTTGTATGAAAACTCCTCCGACGGTAAGAACTTGTCCCAACTTCCCTTGAAGTCAAGGACACAGAGTCTTAATAAATCTTCAAGAGTTTGAATAGTCCTCTTTGATTTTCCGTCCGTCTGAGGATGATATGCCGAACTAAATCGTAAATCCGAGCCCATATCTTTTTTGCAAACTAACCCAAAATCTTGAAGTGAATCTTGGGTCTCGATCAGAAACTAGGGATACTGGCATACCATGCAATCTTACAATCTCGTTTATATACATACTAGCAAGACGTTCAAGTGTATAAGTTTCTCGTATCGGTAAGAAATGAGCAGACTTAGTCAATTTATCAACAATGACCCAAATCGCATCTATGCCTTGAGAAACCTTGGGAAGACCAGTAATGAAATCCATGGTAATGTGCTCCCACTTCCATTTTGGAATTTCAAGTGGTTGCAATGGACCTTTTGGCACTTGATGTTCCGCCTTGACTCGTTGACAAGTTAGACACCTTAAGATAAACAATGCTATCTCTCTCTTCATATTGCTCCACCAAAATGTATGACGAAGATCATGATACATTTTGGTACTCCCAGGGTGAATTGCAAACGGTGTGTTGTACGCCTCCATCATGATTCTATACTTTAAATCAGGGTTGTTAGGAACACAAAGTCTGGAGTTGACTCGAAGTATTCCTTCTTCATCGATTCTTGCTTCCAGCATAACACCTTCTTGCACTTTCTTCCTCATAAGCATCAACTCCAGGTCTGTAGCTTGAGCAGCATTAACTTTATCAATTAAAGTCGGTTCTACTCGTATATTCGCTATCATCACATGGGTCCTTGGAGTCTTTAACTCTATCTCCATCCTTTGCAAATCACACAAAATGGGCCTTTGCGTTGTCAATATCGCACTGTACCCGCATATGATCTTTTACTCAATGCGTCAGCTACCACGTTCACTTTTTCAGGATGGTATGATCATAATCTTTCAACAGTTCAAGCCAACGTCGTTGTCGCATGTTGAGTTCTTTTTTAGTAAAGAAATATTTGAGGCTTTTATGATCCGTTAAGATCTCTATTTTCTCCTCATACAAGTAATGCCTCCAAATCTTTAGTGCAAAAACAACTGCTGCCAACTCTAAATCATGAGTAGGATAATTTCTCTCATATTCTTTGAGTTGTCGAGAGGCATAGGCTATGACTTTTCCATGTTGCATGAGAACACATCCTAAACCTTTGCCCGAATCATCACTGTAGATGAAAAACCCCTCCGAGCCAGATGGTATTATCAGAACAGGTGCTGAAATGAGTCTCCTCTTGAGTTCTTAAAAACTCTTCTCACATTCCTCGTTCCAACCGAATTTTGTATCTTTTCGAGTCAGCTGAGTTAGTGGAGTAGCGATTCAAGAAAACCCTTCTACAAATCTCCGATAATAACCAGCTAAGCCGATAAAGCTACGTACTTTGATTACTGATTTAGGTTGGTCCTAGCTTTGAATAGATTCAATCTTTACTGGGTCAACAGATATTCCATGACTTGATACTACGTGCCCAAGGAATGCTACTTCCTCAAGCCAGAACTCGCATTTCTTCAACTTGGCATAAAACTTATATTTACGAAGCTTTTGGAGTATTAGCCTCAAGTGTTACTCATGATCTTCACGGCTTTTGGAATAAATAAGGATGTTATCAATGAAGACGACCACAAAGTGATCCAAATAATCCTTGCATACTCGATTCATCATATCCATGAAGGCAGCAGGAGCATTAGTCAATCTAAAAGACATGACTAGGAATTTATAATGCCCGTACCGAGTTCTAAAAGCCGTTTTTAGAATGTCATCGGTTCTAATCTTCAATTGGTGATATACGGAACGAAGATCAATCTTTGAAAAGAATTTGGCGCCTTGCAACTGGTCAAACAGGTCATCAATACGTGGCAATGGGTACCTATTTTTGATGGTGACATGGTTCAACTCCCGATAATTAATACAAAGTCGATACTCCCATCTTTCTTTTTTCACGAATGTAACGGGAGCACCCCAAGGAGAAATACTAGGATTTAATAAAGCCAATGTCTAACAATTCTTTGCATTGGGTCTTTAACTCACGAAGTTCAATAGAGCTATTCGATATGGGGCTTTGGAAATAGGTTTTGTACCGGGTTCAAGGTTGATACAAAATTCAATTTCACGCTCTGGGGGTAGGCCAGGAAGTTCTTCAGGGAATACATCATGAAATTCATTAACAATAGAAATATCATTCAAAACTGATGTATTTTTGTTTAGATCCATGACATGAGCTAAGAAAGCTTGACATTCGTTTTTCAATAAACGAATAGCTTTATGGCTTGAGATGACAGTGATTGATTTTAATGGTTTGGTTGCTTGAATTTGCATAATAGGTTGGTTAGGAATATGAAAGCTAACAACCTTCCGAAAATAATCAATTTTTGCATGATGAGTAGTTAACCAATCAATCCCTAGAATTACATCAAATGCAAGTATTTTCAATGAAATAAAATTGACAGGTAATGTGAGGATACCGATTTGAACCAAACAAGGCTTATAAATAGTGGATGTAATGAAGATTTCTCCCAACGGAGTTTCAACAGCTAAGTCAAAGTCCAATTTCTCCGGAGTCAATTTTAAACGTTGAGCGCAAGTAAGAGAAATAAAAGAATGGGTAGAACCGATATCAAATAAGGAATATACTTATTTAGAGTTTATGATGTTTTACCCGTGATGACCTCATTCAGTTCCTTGCTTTCTCGGGAGGTCACGACAAACGCCTCTCCCTTGCACCATCGGGCTTTGACTTTTTCGGGACGACCTTTGGTGCCTCCTTCCCAAATTTGGACTTGTCTTGGTGAACGACAAAATCGGGCTAGGTGTCCTTCTCTTCCATAATTGTAACATGCTTTGGATGGAATCGCGCAGTTTGGACTGATATGTCCCTCTCCTCCGTATTTGAAGCATATAATAGGTGGTCGTTCTCATTCCTTAACAACGGGTGATGGTGCAGACGTTTTTCCATCATTGTTGAATCTCCTCTTCTTAAAATGTCCATTCTTATTATTTTGGCCATGATTACCACCGAAGTGGTTACCATTTCTGGCATGTTGATTCACTCCACGCTTATTGTCACCGCTTCGATGACTACTATCACTGGTATTATCATTTTGCCGGCAGCTCTCTTTTGGTTGGGTTGACTCATTATTGCGTTCCAATAACTGAGCCCTATTAACAACATCTGAATACAAACACAGTTTATGAGAGATAAGGTATTGACGTATCTCAGGTTTCAAACCTCTTAGAAACATTCGCGTCATTCTCTCCTCATTATCAACCAAATGGGACGTAAACCGAGACAACACGGCAAACTTGGCTTTGTACTATGACACGGTCATGTTGTTTTGCTCCAGCTTGATGAACTCCACCTCTTTCATGTGACGAATACTTTCGGGAAAGTACTTGTCGTTGAACAGTTCTTGAAACTTCTCCCAAGACTTCTTCAGTGCGGCAGGTTGAGTACGCTTTATAGATTCCCACTAGTAATAATCGCCTCCCGCAATATGAAGGATAAGGCAAAAGGAACCTTTACTCCTCGTGAGCAACCCAAGACATCAAATATCTTGTTGATCTGTTTGATCCACGTCTCCGCCTTAAGTGGTTTTGGATCACCAAAAAACTCCGGTGGTCCCAGCTTCTTGAACTGTTTGGCGGTGACCGTCCGATAGTTGCCAGTGTTTCCACCTGCATTTTGGACAGGAGCCGCTCTCTCCTCATGTTGCATGAATTGCATGAAGCCTCAGAACATTCCATCGTTCATCATTTGGTCAGTGTTGTTGTTTGCATTAGGATTGTTGCCTTCCTGATGCACATTGTCCTGGTTATTGATCTGTGGAGAATCAACGGTCTCCTGTGCTCCATTGATGTTCTCAACATTCTCGGATGCCATTTTCAAATACTGCCACAAAATAAGGGTTAATTAACATATCACATATTAACCATATACTCTGACCGACCAATTAAATAACAAATAAACTTAGGTAGGTCATACTAGTGAAGGAATTCCCCGTCTATCCCCTCCTAGTTCTTATCTCATATCTTAGCCAGGGATCATATCCCTAAGCTTTGATACCAACTGTGACGCCCCCAAAATAGGTATACATCACCCATCTTGGGTCGCCATATACATGGTGCAGAATACAAATACAATCTTTAATATACAACAAGAAAGCTGTGAGTTTTAATATAAATATTGTCTTCTAGACAATATCCACTCTCAGAATAAGTCATCATTACATTTATTGTCACACTATTTAATGTAGAATAGTGAGGACTACTAATACTATCATCCGGACCATCACTCCGCTCCCCGACTAGTCCCCTCGCCACGTTCTCATTTCTCAAGAGAACGGTGAAAGAAAAAGGTGAGCTCAACTAGCCCGAAGAAGAAATATTATGACTAAGATAATGCGGGATAAATTATCATTAGCCTTCAACAATGTTAAACCGATAAAATACAATAGACAACAAGTTTAAGCTGCGGTGAATAAGCAATCCATTAAAAGAGTCAAATAGAGAATAAAATCTACTATCTTTTATGATTTAAAAGTTTTTCATCACTTTTATCACGAGACTCAAACTTAATAAATAATCCACATCATCCTTGCACTACGGCCAAGGATATTCATTAAGTCACGACCACAAATTATCCATGCACTACGGCCAAGGATATTCGTGTATTCATCAATGGTCATGATCATGCCAACAATCCATCCATCAATGCACTACAGCCAATGAGGACTTTTACCACATCATTTGTAACATTACGGTCATGATTATACCGAATAATCCCTGGTCATAATCATACCAAGTCCATCTATTCACTACAAGCCACAGATGACTTTAAAAAATATAAACATGAGGATGATGACAATGATATAAGAATTCAATAAAACAAGTTCAAGAATTAGTTTATCCAAGAACTAATAACGTCCAAATTGTCAACATGATACTTCTTTGTAGAGTAAAATTTAAGAATGCTCAAAAGAATATTTCCATGAAAAGATACTGGATGAAGCGCAAATATCAATGATATTCCACTAATTTCATGGAGTATAGAAGTCAAAACTTTAACCAACTGAGTATAATAAGGAATGGAATAACAAAAGAAATCACCAGGCATGTGATAGATAGCACATGCAGGTTATTCCAACAGAATAATAAATATGGAACCAGGTCCGGCATAAACGCACTGACAAGATATTCCGGATGAATAATAAATACGGAATTGTGTCCCACAGAAACGCATGAGATAGGATATTCCAATGAATAATAAAGAATGGAATAACATAAGGATTTCACCAAGTATAGGGGAGTCGCAGACACAAAAGTTATTCCAACGAGAATAATAAAGATTTTAACCAGTCCACGGCGTAAAACGTATGCATATGATATTCCAATGAATAATAAAGAATGGAATAACATAAGGATTTCACCAAGTATAGGGTATCTTGGCGTATATAGATTATTCTAATGTAATAATAAATAATGGAATAATGAAGTTCTCTTCATGAATAAGAAAGAATAACACCCTTCACCAGTAAAAAAGACCTTTGAATATCAAGTAGTGAAGTAGTTAGAATACTCTTCTTCTTTCTCTCTATAATTTCTCTTTCTAGAGTTTCATTGAATTCGTAAGAAATAATGAAGGAATGAACTTCTATTTATAGAAGAATGGATTGAATAGTAATTAATTCTCGAGCGGTCCAGTATGATTTACTTTTAAAGCAGACGGTTGATTGATTTACTATTAAAACTTAAAGCAACGGTACATACTGATTTACTATTAAAATTTTAAACCATCGATCCATATTAAATCACTATTATAACTTTCCACCAGCGGTCCATATTGATTCACTAATATAACTTCAACCAATGGTCTGAAAAATTAGCACATCTTCTCATGGAATAATATTGTACCCAAATACCCGAATGCACAATACTAGAGTGAATAGTAATCGGGTGAATAGTAACTCATGAATAGTAACTCATAAATAGTAACTCGTGAATAGTAACTCGTGAATAGTACTCCGACACGAAAAGTTCCCCGAATATCCGATTGAACAATATAACCTCCAAACATCAATTATCATCGGAATAGATGTCGATTTCTACTAACACAAATAATTCCAACACAATGAAACTATCAAATTCATCTGTAATCAACACGAACTTATTCATCATTAATATTATAACTCACAATATTTAGCAACCGAGGTTGTTCCTGTGAAAGAGGGGCTTTCAATAAGGATTTCTCCCTATCGGGCGCTCAATTAGGTGACCAAACCCTCCTCGATGTAACTTCTACACATTGTAAATATTGCAATTTAATAATATGAATAACTTTGTCGCCTCAATTATTGATTTAATAATATAACATATAATATGAGATGATCTTGTGACAATAATCGAATCAATAATACGAGAGATATGATGCAAGAATTCTTCAGTAGTAATAATTGAGTATAAATGAGAGACTTCTCACGTAAGATCAATAATCAATACCGTGTGCTACTATGCAACCACGCCAGACATCGTACTTTTTTACTACGGGTAGTTCAAAGTTTTAATAATAACACCTCCGCATAGTTATTTATAAAATATTTTGTCGTTTTCTCAATTTGACAATAAATCTATGTGGGGTCCACCAATAATTGTGCCTGTTATATTTAATATTCCCGATAAAAAAGAATATTCCCCCACCAATCGAATATTTTATAACAACTTGCATACTTAGCAAAATTTATAAATATTACCCACAACTATAACATTATATCAAATTCATTCCATAATATTCAAAAATGATATTTATAGAAAAATCATCTTTATAAAAAAAAATTGGGGTCTTACAATTTTGTTTTTATACGTGTATTATAATATTTTACCATACATGTATGATATAATTTATGGTATAATATTAGAAAAATGGTGATTTTAGGATATAATAATTATATTTTAAAAAGTAGTAAGTTATTATTGATATTATTTGTTCTTTTTAAACTGTATAATATACTGTTGTAATATAATTATAAATGGTATAATATTATGTTGTATTAATAGAAATAAAATTAGGTTAAATAACGGAGAATAATGATAATATAACAAAGTAGTGATTTTAGGATATAATAATTAAGTTAGAAATGATAATATCAGAACAGTTGTGTGACGCCCCCAAAATAGGTATACAACACCCATTCTGAGTCGCCAAATACATGGTACATAAAGCAAACTACAACTTCAATAATACAAATGTCGTGTGAAATACGACAATACATACTGTGAGTTTAAATACAAATATTATCTTCTAGACAATATCCACACGCAAATAAGTCCTCATTACAATTATTCAAACACTATTTTATAGAAATAGTGAGGACTGCTAAAACATCTTCCTAGAACCATCACTCCATACCCCGACTCGATCCTGCTATGTTCTCACCTCCTGAGAAGAAAAATGGAACAAAAAGGAAAGGGTGAGCTCAACTAGCCCAGTAAAGAATATTATGACTAAGATAATATACAACAAATTATTGTTAGTCTTCAACAGGGAAAAATATGATAAAATATAATAGACAACAAGTTTTAGATCAACAAATGTAGCGAAAACAACAATCTATTAGAAGAGTCACGTAGAGAATGAATTCTACTGTCTTCTAAGATTTAAAAGTCCATCATCAATATTTCATCCCTGTAACAACAATCAATATACATCTTTAATCATCTTTGCACTACAGGCCAAAGATATTCATTTGTATCACCAGTTGGTCATGTTCATCTCAACACTTGTTCATCTTTGCACTACGGGCCAAAGAGATTCATCAGTTTAATCATTCATCTTTGCACTACAGGCCAAAGATATTCATCAAGTATCACCATTAAGGACTGAGGATGATGAAAACATTTTCAAGAACGAATCCAAATTGAGATAGAAGGACAAATATTGGGATTCGTTTAACAGTTTATCCAAGATCGATAATAGTTTATAATAAACGATTTTGAAGTTAGTAACTCAAAAATAACGATCAAAATATGGATACAATCAAAGATAGTAGCTAAAATAGACATCTTGGACAAAAGGAAATTTTTTTTTTTTGAATGAATAGGCCGTATTCGTGAATATAGTCAGAGTATACGTGAATAAAGGTCGATACGTGAATAGTAACTCGACACCAAAAGATAGAAATTTCACAAAAAACATCATCACGCTTTCGTGAATAAGATCGTGAATAAGAACTCATGAATAAGTAACTCTTGAATAAGAACTCATGAATAAGAACTCAGACATGAAAAAGTTCTAAATTGATAAAAAGTTCGTAACAATATTTTTAAGATAATGATATTGAAGAAGATAATATCATTTAAGAAGAAACAACATCCCTTACCTCAAAATAACCGTATTGGTGAATTTTGGTATAGTCTTTGATAAACTCGCACTATATAAAGAACACTCACAATATACTCACAAGAATACGCTCGATAATATAGAGAAAGAGAAAACTTATTTACGGTGTGATTTTCAATTCTAACCTAAGCACTTTATTTATAGGAAAATGCTTAGAACGCCTAAAGAGATTAAATTAATAAATTATTATTATTATTATTATTATTCTACGCCTCCTCCTTGGAAAATCAAGAAACCCAATGACCCTCTATTCTTGAAAAAAACAATTCAGCACATGCATTCAATTACCAACCAAAAAGTGGGGCCCGCCTCATAAAAATTATTTTATTTTTTGAAACTTCAACAATTCATAGAAAATGGACCGGTTATCAGAAAAATACAAATTTTATGTCCATTCTGCCTGAAATCGAATTCTCTACAACTTTACAGAAGAAATTTTTTCCAAATTCCGAACGAAAAATGACCGAAATCAACATACGGATAAGTTTTCTAATTTCCTTCTCTTCCCTTTCTCTTTCTTCCTTTCCCATAATTCTCCACTAACTCTCTCTCTTCCCCCACTTTCTTCTCTTATCCCCACCACTTCTTCCACACACACACACACATAAATACGTGTATATATATATATATATATATATATATACATTAAAATATTTACAATTATTAAATAATTCCAATTCTATCTTCTCTCTTCCACCTCATCTATTTATAAACCATGAATTTATTGTAAAAATATCACCATCAATATATTATTAAAATAATATATTTAAATGAATTATTTTATCGTAAAAGATAAAATATTAATTTTCAACAATTGTCATATTAAAAATTTTTCCATCTATATCCACATAAAATGAATATTTTCTTTATCATAATAATCAATAATTAATTATTTAAAAATAATATTACGTAATTACAAGATCGACAACCGTGCCGCTCCCAAGAAAAAGAGGGGTTTTCCAATAAGGATTTCTCCTCATCTTGGCATGCAAATTAGGTGACCAAACCTCTCCTAGACGTAACTTTCTAGACATTGCCAATAATGTTATCTCGATAATATTATTCAAATAATATGAATTATTGATCCGATAATGGAAAATATTCAGGCAATTGACAATTATTGAAACAATAATAATATAAATATCAACGTAGTAACTATTGAATCAATAAAATAAAATAATGAACAGTAATTACTGTAACAATTATTGAGTAGTGTCTTCTTACGTATGAATCAATAATTCAACAATATTGTGCAATACCGTGTGCTACTGTGCAACCACGCATATTACTGTATTTTAACCACCAGGTAACCCAATAGTGTTAACGGTAATAATTTACGCCGTTATTTATAAAAACACATACTTGTCGTTTTTCTTCATCCAACCATTTTTCGTTATGGGGCCCACAAATGGTCGCTACTGGCCGCATTTAATATTCTCCCGACAAATGACAAGAATATTCCACCACCAAACGAATATTCCCCGACAAAATGAATATTTTAATAACCACTTGTTTATTTTGTAAAAATTGCACATTTCACCCATAACCAAAGCATTATATCAAATTACCACATTATTAATCAAGAATAATAATTAGAGGAAATTCGATTTTTATTTATAAAAATTTGGGGTCTTACAAGTTGACATTACCAAAACAATTTAGATTTATATTGATTTATGAGATTATAAATTTAAAATATTAATTTGGGATTAAAAAAGTAGTGATTTTAGGATATAATAATTAAATTAGTAATGATAATATTAGAGCAGTTAATATTATCAGAACAATTTAGATTTGTAGTGATTTATAAAATTATAAAATTAAAATATTAATGTGGAATTCAAAAGTAGTGATTTTAAAGTAATGATTTGGGGATTATAAAATCAACATAGTAAGTTATGAATGATATTATTTGTTATTTTAATCTTATTTTAAATATTTTAAATTGTATAATATTATGTTGTAATATAATTATAAAAGGTAAAATATTATGTTGTAAAATAATTTAATTAGTAAATATCCATATAGTTTTAGATAGTAGTAATTTTATTATTTTGTTATATACGTAGTATTATATATAATATTATATCATACGTGTATTATAATATTATATCATACATATATGATATAATGTATGGTATAATTATGAATGATATAATATTAGAAAAATAGTGATTTTAGGATATAATAATTATGTTTAGAAAAATAGTAGATTTTGGGGATTATAAAATCAATATAGTACGTAAGTTACGATTGATATTATTTGTTATTTAAATGTTATTTTAGATGCCATATTTGAATAGTTGATCCCAAATTTAGGAGAATAAATTTAGGTTTGTTTCAACCTCATTTGTTATGTTAGTTGGGCATTTTTGTTAAGGGTCTTAAGGAACATTAATTAGACATGACATGTGTCAAGCTATTGTGTCATGTACTGTGTTTTAGTATAATTAATAGATTTAATATAACACTAATATAATAACACTAATATAATAATAATAATAATAATAATAATAATAATAATAATAATAATAATAATAATAATAATAATAATAATAATAATAATAATAAATGAGGGACATAACAAAGTGTTAATAATAATACTCCCTCCTATTCAGATTAAATGACATTTTAGGAAGTTTAATTTTATTCTATATAAGTGTCGTTTTGGAATCTCTATGCAATATTGCACTATTTTTTCCTAATTTACCCCTCTATTTAGTATGCATAGTAAATACAATTGTGGAGAGAGAAATAATTAATTAGGGACAATTGTGGAGAATGAGAAGAGATAATTGTGGAGAGATAAATAATTAATTAGGGACATAAAAGACATTTTGTGTTATTTCTTAATAAATGTGCTTAACTCTAAAATATTATTTAATCTGAATAGGAGGGAGTAATATATTAGTGTTATATTTAATTAATAGCTAAAGTTAGGTTAATGACTTTTAAATGAGGTGTTTAGAGTTAGGTTAGTGGCTTTTAGATGAGGGTGTTAGAGTTAGATTAGTGACTTTTAGATGAGGTGACAGAAGAAGCTTCTGGACCTTAGATTCAATAATTTTAAATCTGAACTTTAAAATGAATAGGATCCGGATCCGGATCCTGGGTATAGGCATTTGAGTCCAAAATCAGTAACTTTGCAGTAAACTCTTATTACAAGTAATTAAAAATATCTCTCCTCATTCAAACCAACCCTACGTAGCCCACGATTGACTAATTCCAGCGTGCGATTGCAAGTGTAGAAGTAGAAGTAGAATGGACCAGTGGCGGTGAAGAACAACTTAATTTCTTGGTTCCTTAATTAGGCTAATCAGATGGTATGATATGATGGGCCGGCCTTTGGTCATGAATTTGTGTGTGTGTTTTCTTGTCTATTTTCTTTTTGGCAGAATGCAGATAATGATTTAGATTCGAATGAGTGACATGCCTAGCTAATTACTACTCCAATATATATGTAGGCTGTAGCTAGTATCTGTTGCACATTACATTATTCACACATAAAGAAAGGTAAAGGTGGGGGTTGTTGTTAAGAGAAATACTACTACTATTACCGTATGGTTGTTTTTAAATCCCTGAAACTGGATATCTTCTTTGTCCACCCATTTATTGATTGCTTGCTAGTCATCGTTCGTAATTTTGTACTCCCTCCTTCCTATATATATATATATATATATATATATATATATATATATATATATATATATATATATATATATATATAACGTTTTAAATTTGTGTACAACAATTAAAAAATAGTTAGAAAATATTAAATATAATATCAATTATTTATAATATTTTTCATAATGAATAATTTTAAAAATATTATAATTAATTCTTCTAAATTTTTTAAAATGTCAAATAATTTAAAAAATAAAATCACATAAAATGTTATATATTACGGGAGGGAGGGAGTACATATTACTCCATTTTGTGCGTGTATTTAACTTTATTATACTTTTTTGCCAAGTCAGAATTCCCACTCTCTTCTTTCATGGTAGACCATGACAAAAGACTATGTACGTACTTTGTGCTTTAGGAGTATGGTGTTTAATTTATACAGTAAATAACAGTACCACCATTCATCATGTGCATGCATGTACCACGTTGGGGATAGAATCTGATTTGGCAAATCAAACTGTTCGTTCACCGTTGGATGGTCCACGCGTGCACTTGATTATCTTGATCGGCTGTCCGTTATCAATAAATGACTTTTGAGTTTTGATATGGAGTGGAGTGGAGTGGAGGGAAAATTGAATGTTCTGTTCTGAGTATCGGTTAAGACGCTTTCAAATGCGAAACATGCATGCATGCATGTTAGATAGATACAGGGACGAAGCCGAAATTTATTTTGGGGGGCTAAAATTTTTTTTAACATCATAAAATATATTTATCATTAAAAAATAAAATTTTATTATTATAAAATATATTTTTATTAAAATAAAAATATTGTAGCAATAAAATTTATTTTGACAAAGACAAAAAAATATAGCAAATTTTTTTTTTAAAACATATCAAAGTTTCGTCATACCTTGGGGGGCCACGGCCTTACAAAATTTTTAAATCAAACTAAGATCTTTGTTTGTTTACATCCGATCGCTTTTTAATTGATGGGTATCTCTTATTCGCTAAGAGGCATGATCTTTTGTTGTTTTTTTTTTTTATTACTCTGAATGCCTCTTAAATCCAGAAGACATAAAATAAAATCTTAATAATTAAGAGGTACCTCTTAATGAAATTTTTTTGATAATTTTTTTTTTATATAAATATATTCAACAATATTATGCACTCAGTTTTATTAAATTGAATATTTAAAATTATTAAATAAAATTTTATCCTTTAAAATGGTAAAATAGTGTCATTAAGAGACAACTTATTTTTTAGTTATCAAACAATTTTTTTAATTCAGACCTCATAACCATTCAGATGATCTAATTTATTAAGACATCATAATCATTCAGATCTTAATTCTCAAGTTTATCAAACACAACCTAAATGTACAAGTTAGTCTTATAAAATTTTCAAATCTTAGGAGTGAGTCTTACAAAATTTTCAAACCTTAGGAGACTGGATAGATAGGGATTAATTTGTATGTATCTCTATGTTATGGAATTTAATTGTATTGCATGAAAAAAGGACTGCTTGGCTTTGTTACCTTTTTACCCGATTAATTGCTTAAAGGCCATTTTGGGGAGGTGAATATTTGTTTCAAATCAATGGCGGAAGTACTTGGAAAAAACTGTTGATTTTATGGACTAGTATCTGTATTATAAAGTTCTAGTGTTTTACATAAAATAGAATGTACTCCGCTTTATTCGTTGTGCAATTGCCGGAACTACTACTACTGTGATTCTGTTGATGTATTCATGTGTTTTTTTTTTTGATAACGTGCAGCGTTAGGTCCATGATCGATTAATTTTCTTATTTGGAAAAAGACTTTTTATATACGGGTTTACGTTTTCGCATCCTCGTGGTCTCAATACCATTTTTATTGGCTTGACAAATTGAAATTAGTAGTATTTGAACTCAAAACATTCGAGTCTATGATTCATCCATTGATGAGGTTGGATAGCCCTATTCTATTCTTTCCCATATTTTATTTTTAATAGTTTTGAACAGGAGAACTATATAGTATTATATATACTGTGGAAGATAATTTGTTTCATCATGAATCCTTGAAAAATAAAAATTAGGGTAGCTATTGGTGAAATTAAAAGGTGCTCTTGCCAAAATTGTTTGAACTTACAAGCCTCCTCATTTATCAGTACTATAATATTCCTTTGAAACTTATTTTACTCGCTTCTTTTTGGTAATCTTAACTAGTACTCTAGTAGTATCTACTAAGGAAAACAAAAAACTATAATTTGTACTAGTAAGAGAAATGACGTACGATGGCACTGAGGAGAGGAATAACCTCAATTTAACTAGCTCCCAAAAAATCAAACGCCATGCATGTAATGATATATCTATAGAATTAAATGCACTCTATATTATTTTATATATATATAAAGTTATATGTATATATACAACTGTATATATATTTTTTAAGAAAATACGGGAGGGAGTCTAGATAAAAATTGGACTATATATATATATATATGTATATATGCATGTGAAACATGGTATATATATACTACTAGTAGTGTAGTGTATATATTATATATATTTAGTACGTACTCTCGTAAGATCACGAGAGCAGCTAGAGATAGTTTACATATACATGCATTTTGATGGATGGACGGACGGACGGACAGACAGACATGCAGTTGATCTTTTTAAGCTACTATACTATATATCTCTCTCTAGTGTCACACCAAACTTTCCTTTTTGCCCTTTCTCACATGGGAATTTATAAAAGTTACTGTTTCTCTCTTTCTGCATGCATGCTGTTTTTATGCTTCACTGGATTTCCAAATCTTTGCTAGGGTTTCACGTTAACTTTTGATTTTCTAAATATAATATAAATATATATAGCTATAGCCAGACGGATTTAAATCATACATTTTAAATAAGATATCTTTATTAAATACTATATATTTATTAAAATTAGATCGTTTTGGATATTCTTTTAAAAAATAAGTGGAGCTGCGATGATATTTTTTGTAAATAAAAGAAAAACAAGTAGAACCACTCTGTTTTAATATTATTTTATTTTTTAAAAGAATTTTAAGAACGACATAATTAATTTTAATAAAAATATGTTATTTAAAAATTATTATTTAAATCCGTCCTCCATATAAGTATACCAATTAATTTATCTTCCTAATTTATATATTTAGATTCTCTCTCTAATGTGGACTAATAACTTTTTGTTATTTAATTTTCTCACTCAACAACACTTTATATTTAACTAGTTAATTTGGTTAGGCACAATGTAGTTCTTTTTAGTGTTAGATATTTCACTTATTAAATATATCTAATAAATGCCTTAATTTGGTGTGGAATATTATTTGCTATAATATCCTCGTAATATTAGGTGTACTAGCTAATCAAACTAAATTCAATGTCTACCCTAAAACCACTAAAAGCCAGCCGACCCAGGAGCAAGTGAGAGAGGTAGGTAAAGGTTAATGATGGGGTCATTTTGTGATTTTAACATCCACATCACATATTTAGCTTAGACACTACGATTGTACTAGGCTCATTGATTGTTCAAGAATTGTCGCCGTAAATATAAGGTCAAAATTCCACATATCAAGTCACGACAAAAAAAAGGAAAGAGAATATCAATCTTAATAAACTTTTTCGGTAGGTTTTTTTTTTATAATTATTATTAGATGAGGGTTTTATTCTTGTGTATATATGTTATTATGTGCCATTATTATTATGTTATTCCGAAAAAATAAATCAATTGTTATTATTTTTGCATTATATGGTGGATTGGGCTCTATTATCCAACTTTATTTTTGTAGAAAAATGGATATATTTGAAAATTCAATCAATCAATATAAAGAGAGCTGCAAATGAAAGAAAGTAGCAAGTAAAAGGAGTAGAGAAAACAAAAAAGGAGAGTGGGCCGGGCTTGCTTGCTGTTTCGTCTAGCAAATCAACCTCTTTTCCCCAGTCTTTTTCTACAAAAAAAAAAAAAAATTTGACATGCCGATCGACAACCTACTAGGAATTTATTTTTCAACCAATCAGCTGGTGCTGGTGCTTCATAAAGTTAAAGCTAAGCTCACAATTATATTAACCAGTATCCCAAAACATATATTTTCCTTTTAATTAATCTCAGTGGATAGTTTTTTATCTATCTGATTTACAAGATCTTTTTGATATGAAAAAAGTAGAACTTAAGTATGATATGAGACACGACAGTCCAAGAAAAAGTTACAATAATGATTTTCGCTTCCTGACACGAGGAATATATATTAGTACTATCAGTTACAGGATGACTAAACTAATCTTGATCTTGTTTCCGGTGGAATTATTAATTGTTTACAATAAGTTGATCATGTATCATAAACTTATTAACTCCTGATAGGTGATTGATTGAAACACAATAAAATGCAAATTGCACTAAAAAAATACCAGGGAGGGAGGGAGTGAGGGCAATGAACGTCGGTCCGCTGTGCCTTTCACGTTCAAAAGTTATGAAAACTCAACACAGAAGTAGAATAGGTAGTAGGACAGATAGATGGATAAGATGGAGGATAGCTGTAAAGGACAATGAAAAGAGACACTTTCTTTCTACTCACTTGACTAATTACTACTTGTAATTGTAGCAGAAAGCAGATTGAAAGACGAGGAAAGACTAATTATATATATATATATATATATATATATATATATATATATATATATTATCATGATTCTTAATTCGATGTAAAAGTATATATATGTGTGCCCATATACAGAGTTGTAGGGTAGGACTGAGAAGAAAAATGTCCTGAGAATGAGTGAGATTGATGGTGCGGTAGTGGCCTTCAATCATGTAAGGTTCGTCACGGGGCTAGCCAAAGATTTGCATGAGATATAATACTGTATGTATGTATACATACTGTAGTGAGTAGTCTGTAGAATATAAAATTAGTCGAGTACGGTTTAAAGTTTCACAAGTATACGATTGCATGTCGATATTCCATCAAGACAAGTACAATATGCCACCTCCATACATGAATATGATATACGAGTAATTAATGCAAGGAAAACCTAGTAGAAGCATGATATTTCCATGTCAAAAATATCATTTTCCTCGCTACAATGGTTCCATTCACTAGATAATGACTCTGTCTCACCATGAGACCCCACCAAACCTCCTAGAAATAAAATTGAACTATATTTAATTAGCTAGTTGATTTAAGTATTAAATTCTAAAGACAGCAACAAAGCAAAATTCTCGTTTTCAGATGAAGGGAGTTCCATTAATACCGCATTAAATGGACTTGGAAAAAATACCTCAGAATAAAATTTACTTTCCCTTAAAAAAGAGTAAAAACTATTACATTTTTGTCTTGAATCCGAGTTTCAACAGGGCTGGCCCAAGACTTAATAAGCCCTTGTTATTGTCAACCAGGTTAGACAAAAATTAAAGTTTCCAGGGTTTGGCATGGATAAGATGAATGGAAGTTATAAGAATAAGACTTTAAATTGAATTCTAACTGAACCTGTAAAAGCATTCCCATAGACTTTAACCATAGTTTCGTCTTTTTGATCTAAAAGACTAGAACTTTATTTCCTCTCCTCCCCACCCCTTTTTCTCTTCTTTTCTTTTTCCTACCTTCTCCAACTGCTGGACTACTTCAATTACGTGTAAGTTACCTCACTTTGATCCAGATTTAATACAACAGATGCCAACACTTATTTCCAGGAACTTTGACTTTAAGATGTAATAGGTTAAAAAATTTTCTGGGAACACATACTCAGTTTCTGGCGAAGGCAAAACCCTTTTCAATGCTTGCAGCTAACTCTGTCTTTGTCTTCTCCAAACCAGCCCTGTCAAGAATCAATGGGAATCAGACTCAATTTTCACCTTTGATAACTGAAGCACAAGTAATTGGTAAAACTATCAGCAAATATAGTGATACCTTTCATATTCATTCAAAGGACCAAGAGGGTGTATCTCCTCAACTCCATTACGGCCAAGCCGCACCTTTGATGCAAAGAAAGGAAGTTCAGTCACCTGCAAAGACGATATCACAATAATTATGTTACCCAGAAGAAAAGAAAAGGACAAATGATTTGTAAAAGCCATTGGTGAATTACCTGAGAAGGCACAAACGAACATTGTTCGATGCCAGCGTCTCCTCTCAAGCCCCGCAAACAGGCATCCGCAAATTTTACAGCAGCATATGCCTTACAAATGGATTTCAACATTACATTATCAGCTTGATGAAAAGAGTTTCCCCGTATCAATAATGAAAATATAGACGTGAAAAACAATAACAAGAACCAACCATTGAAAGAGTAGCGGAACCTGACCCAGCTTTTGCCTGAAAAATGACACCAACTATTTCAATTAAATTATGGTTTGCAATGGAAAGAGACAGTAATTTCATATTGTTTTTATCAATATTTCTTTTTATATATATTTCCAGGTATAATAGCACTTGTTAAATGCATATACGTATTGAAAATTGTGAGTATATGAAAATTGTGAAGCTGCGTAACATTGAAACTAATTGTTAAGTAACCAACTCATCTAAAAGCTTAAGATGTTAGATGAAGGGCCCAACAATGTAACACTCCCCCTCAAATGCAACTTTTTTTATAGAGAAGGGAGAAATTAAAGTACATTTGCACTATTAAATTAATAGAAAAATAATTGTGCAACTGGGAAAATTTGAACCCAAGACCCCAAAGCTTTTATACTATGTTAAGTAACCAACTCATCTAAAACTGAAGTTGATAGATGGAGGGCCTAACAATGTATATCATGCTAACCCTAATCTTTGCTTGCAGCACTACGTATAAAAACTCTTCAGTTTTCTGGTGGAATCTAAAATACCTCTCACGGACCTTTTTAAAACTACACAAGAAGGATATCATAGAGAGATGACTATTCTAGTTGTAAGTAGTTGCAAACAGGTGGTGGTAACTTGTAGACGAACCTATCTGGTTGCTTTATAGGTTCTCTAAGCACATGCAAAAGTATGTTGCCATTATATGCAACCTTTATGCAAAAAAATGTATAAAACTTTCAACTTTGTAAAATTGTCTGATAAATTCTAATTTATAGGATACATCTATAAAGAATGGTATAGTCATTAACTCTCTTGCGCAAGTTCAAATACAATTAGCTGTACACAAGTTAAATTCACAAATGATCTGATGAGCAAAAAAAATATAGAACAATTCATATTGAACTTCAAATTCAAACAACAAGATGTAGTTTGAAAGACTTGAAATCTCACATATCCTGTATAAATAAAATTCCATTTTTCTTCCCTAGAGGCCTGAATTGCCTGATCATATTAAATTAAACTCTCTTTCAAGGCAAGGCACTAAGCAAAGCACTGCACAAGAAAAATATCCTTCAATTCTTGCTACATAACCCGCCTATCTATAACCACGAGGACCTCCACCGAATACCAAAGTTCCACTACTGTATCCCTGAACTTCACAGAACCAGAAAACAATTTCAATGCTGAATTTCAAAACCCTAGTCCCTCCTAACAAAAAAAAAACACTGCTAAAGATTATGACAATCACACATAAGTTTTTATACAAAGACCAACTTTTTTTAGTAAGTTTGATAAAAAAAATGCAGGTTGAACTCTTCATCAACAGAAGGTACACAAAGACCAATAGCTTTGAATTGTTTTGAATAAGTTTGATAATAAAAAGAAAAATCAGCTCGAACTCTTCATCAAGAAAAATCTATAAACTAAGAAAACAGAAAACTCTTTTTACCTCAACAACTTCAGTTCCACCATTTTGAATACGAGATGTGAGATAGATAGTTTCTTCTGAGGTGAAAGAACATGGAGGCTTCACCTGTAAAAGATGAGAAAATATATTTAAAATGAATATAGAAACAGATGATGTAAAATGCATTTATAAATGCAAGGATATGGAATTCAGGATGAGGAAGTAAGTCCTAAACCTGAGATAGAAGAGGTAAAATCGTAACACCAGCATGACCCCCCACAACTGGAACATCAACTTCTCTAGGATCAAGCCCCAAAACTTCAGCCTTCAAATTATTAAACACATTAAGTTAATGCCAGATATATAAATACATAAGAATACCATAAAATAACAAAACATAAATCATGAGATAACACAATCAGGCAATTGTCTTAGACACATACACCATCTTTCAAGCATTTGATAAAGTTAAGGACTGCTTCGAATTGGTACACCTCTATTGATTGAAAGCACAATTATATGACTCAAATGTAAAAAACAACATTAAACAGGGTTAGAATTAATAATTACTAATATAATGCATTTATTTCCCATCCGTAAGGGTTTGATTTTTGAGGCCTTGTGATGCACAACAATCTGTATCATGTGGAAACAAATGCAAAAGGTTCAGCACCAAGTCCTACGGGTTTTCTTATTTTTTCCTTCTTTTTTTTTTTGAGAGGGATGTCTGGAAAGAAAAAAGCTTTGTTATGGCCTGGAAACAGTAACAGAGCAACACTTCACAGTTCACACATTGGATAAAGTGTAGTAAACAACTTCCTAGTTAATCTATAAAATTGAAAATAAAGTAAAGACTTTTGTAAAAAGTAAGGCTTCATTTGGAATTTGGTAAAGTCAGAGAAAATAAAGGAAAAGGAAAATGAAATAAAATCTAAAATTTTATTTGAGCAATTTTATTCATTTTTACATTATGTTTTGACATTGTTACTAATGCTAGATTTTTTAAAGTATTGATGGTTAGATTTATCATCATTGAGATTTTTTTCTTCCTTTTCACATTTATTTTGTTTTCCTTTTCCTTTCTTTTCCTGCGGGTTTTCCAGGTTCGGAATGCAGTTTGAGAAAAAAATCTGGAAGAAAGTTCTAGCAGGCTAGTAGCCAATTGAAACATATGGGCAGTCTTAGTCTGTCTGTGAATGATTTCAGAAAGTAACAAAGTAAGATCGATTAAACTGACAATTTCAGAGTAGCTAAAAACATTAACAAATTTAAACCCATTTCAAAACAAAAAACATGAAGTGGTGTGATGGTAAATATAGTAAGCAGTGCATACCACAAAAGTATTAGCTCGAACAACGTCTAGCATTGTGACTCCCAAAAGTCTCCTTGGATCATAGATGCCAGCTTTCTTGAAAACCTCTGCTGCGATAGGAACTGTTGAGTTTACAGGATTACTGATAACATTCACTATCGCCTTTGGGCAGCATTTAGCAATTCCTTCGCATAAAGTCTTAACAATTCCTGCATTAATGTTGAATAGATCATCCCTTGTCATTCCCGGTTTCCTAGGAACACCTGCCGGAATGATTACGAGATCCATGCCAGTAAGGGCATCCTCCAATTGTTGTTGGCCCAAAAAGCCACGCACCTAGAAATTCAAAGATCTAATCAAGTTCAAATTCAGTCCATAGTCCATACAGCTAATGCAAGAATCCCAACCACAATAATTTTTTTTTTTTTTTTACTATTTGAGTAATTGGAGGGGGAACAAAAATAGAGATATATTTCAAGTTATAGCACTGCAAAATTGTTTCTGTTGTAACATAAAGAAATTCATTGAGGAAAATAATGGAATATGAGAATTTGATAGACACTATATTAATGTATTTTGGTTCTAGAACCCCGAGTGTATGGCAAGGGATATAATTTTACTAGGAAGATAATAAAGATAGAAGCTAGACCCAGTCTATCTTAACCCCTAACTCAATGGCATATTATCATTAGTTAAAATCCTAAAAGGTACAAAACCCAACCCCACCCCACCTGCCTGCCTATAGCCACCTCTCTCCTCTCCTTATGTTGAGACCACGCTCAAAAACAGACTCAAAAAGACAATAAAAATTGAGATCAACTAAAAGGTTAACATTGTTCAATGATGAGGACGGAAGTAGAACTTTAATAATATTAGGTTATTATTATGTATTATTATTTATGGAATATGGACAATTTCAATGTAATTAGTTTATTTAGGAGATAATATTAGGATATATTTTATTATATTAGTAGAATATTCTAGTTATTAATTATTTAAGATAGTAGATAATTACTAGGATTTTATTTTCTTATTTAATTAGGTTACTTAATATTTTACTTACCCTCCAAGTATTAGGGTTTTCTTATGCCTATATAAACATTTGTAATTTATCATTATGAATTATTGAATCATTGATATTATTGAATTTTAAGCCTTGTACTTTGTGGCTTTTAGCCTCTTCTATTTCCTTTAATCTCCTTTATTCTTTCATCCATCCTTGTCCTACATCACCCAGATCCTTGTAGAGTTGTTTAAAATATCAATTCAGAAAATGCTTAGTAAAATTTGAAGCTAAAACTAACTTTTTTGTTTTTCAGTTGAGGATTGCCTATAAAACTAGAGTGATAGCAGAAGGAAATAAATAATTCCCTCTTTTTTTTCATTATGTTTTGAATTATATAATCTCACTTAAATCTGGCAACATAAGGGTAAAAGATTCAATCTTCTTACAGCCATGAACCATCATGTTCTTAGCTCATGAAGTAGACATTACAGAAGCACGGGAATCATCTTAATTGAAACCCTAGTTCAATTGAGGTCTAGAAAATATAAGTGTAGTGTAATTAAAGGTTAATAGAGCTCAAATACATTTTAATCTTTCCTATTTCCTTTCTTTCCCCTTGTGTTTTAGAGCTAAAATACATAGCCTATCTACACATAGATTTTCCTTAACGAACGTGTGGTATATAATGTAAGATAATTGCCATCTTCACCACTACATCACCCAAAAAAAGAGAGAGAGTTTTTTTCATATTTTGATATTTCAACATCCAAATTCCCTCCTTATAACCAGGTTCCATAGTGATTATAATTGCAAACTTTAATCAAATTATCATACATACATGAATTCAGTGTTTCACAATCATCACAATTCCCCGTGTTCATGTGATAACATAAAGATGATATTATAATAGATATCAAAAGGAAATGCATACTAATTAAAAAGCTCGGGTCTAAAAGAGATTCAGGGGAAAGGAAGATGGGAAGTAGTATTACCACAGCACCCGTATCCATGTGACTGATGTCTGCCGTCACACCAGGAGTATTAGCCACATCATAAAGATGAAGAACTGACACCAGTGGATTCATCTTCATCAGCATAGAAAGAGGCTGGCCTATGCCTCCCGAGGCGCCCAAGATTGCAACTTTGAAACCAGGGGATCCACCTTTGGCTCGGCACTTTACTTGGTCCAAGCCTGAACCCCCCTCCATCTCCTAGCCCAGAATTACACAACAGAAAAATAAGTAAAACTAATTGGAAACAGAACAAGGGTTTCAGCAATATTACTTAAAAATATCAATCACAGTCAAAGAAATGAATATAATCTAACATCTGTTTGGTATAAATCAAAAAATTGTTCGAATCGGAAAGAAATCCCAAAATTTTCAGCGTCTATTTAGATGATCAGAATTCAGAATCATTTAGTTCAACCTAATTTCAATGAAACCGAGTGTATATATAGGAAGGTGATAATGAAAATAGTGGACAAGTAAATATGAATTAAAGGGGGAAATTAGAGAGAAACCTGGAGAGTAACAAGAGGATTGAGATGTGCTGAAATTCTGGCAATGCGTTGATTCACATCCATACCGGGCTGCCTAATTTTTCAAAATTTTTACAGAGGGAAATTTGAAATTGGAAACTGGAATTGGTAAGATGGTGGGGTTGTGTTTGTGAGAGAGGGGAAGGTCTAAATAACTGACGGATATCATCACTAGGAAGAATAAGTACAAGGTTGATGACGCTTTTCAGCTTCTGGATGAATTGGGAAGTGTGGAAATTGATTCGTGTCTTATCCTAACGACTTTCAAAATAACTGGGCCGTTTCGTGGAACTGGGCCTGGGCTACATGATGATTCTGTCGCTGTAAGTCCATACGTAAGTTTTATATCCAACCCAAAACGTAGTACTCAAAGTTTAAGGCCCAAAACATGCGAGATTGTGAGATCAGGATTTGTAACTGAATCAGACAATTATCTATAATAAAATCAACAATAATACTTTTGTGACAAAAGAACGATTACAAAAAATAGATACAAATTAATGATGTGGTTGGTTATAATTGACTATTATCTCTAGACCAGCTAATGGTTCTTCTTTGTTTCGAATGGTTCTTCTTTGTTTCGACAAATTGTTTGCAAACATTAAGAGAAGAAAACAGTGAACTAGTGAAGCAAACTAGATATATTAGTATATGATAGTAATTATTAGCAGTAAGTCTACTATCATATAAAACCGTTCACATACACTTATATGCATATTTTGATGGCCCATGTAAAGAGTAAATTATACGGGTCATCAAAATATACATGTGAGTGTATGTAAGCAATTTTATTACTGTAATAATAGACTTATTTATTATGAAGTGCTCATCTAACTTTAAATATTAATTTTAGGGTTTGAATAAATGAAAAATAAACAAATGCGTTTTAGTGTTCCACATGTTTCTAAATAACTTCGTTCAAAAGGGTTTATGGTTTATATGTATATTTTAAATATACATGTTTAAGTACTACTCATTTAAAAGTTTGACACAAGCTTGTAGCCTGTATGTAAACGATTTTTTAGGTAAATAAATTGTAGCTAAACTTGACATGATTAAATTCGATTTGACTGATCACTTGCAGCTCTAGTGCCAACAAGTTTGTATCAAATTCACAAGTATGAAATTGTTATATTTGGATACTGTTAACGCCAAATTTCGTCAGCGCGTCCAATCACAGAATTCACGCGCTAGAACCTGTACAATAACAGATCATACAGAAGCTTGACGGCTTGTGCCGCCGGGGGATAGCTCCGGTGTGAGAATAAGTACAGGCCGTTACAAGGTTTAACAATGGAGGTTGAATATTTAGTGCTCAAAAGTAGGTATTACCTGTTAATTGTGACATTGGCCTTGTATTTATAATGCTTCCCCACCTTAGAATCCTCCTCCGAATCGGATTAAGACTCCTAAATATGGTAAGTTGTCAATATTTGGGTCCAACACAATCTCCTTAAAAGGTGCAAGTGGAATCCAATCCAACGACTACCTTTGGAGTTATCTTATTCAATTATGATTAGGATTCCGAACCCTGCACGCAGAAAAGCCCACTGTGCAGACCCAAATAATCCCACCATCAGGTCTGGGTCTCGGCCCAAAGGACTCGAGGACCCGACCCCGAACACCACATATCAGGGTGAGGCTCCGGCCCAAAAAGGACTCGGATGCCAGCCAATCAATCACCCTAACCTCTTCATGGGCTTCAAATTTCGGCCTCTAAAGCTTTTTTGATGCAGGCCTTCTACCCCACGTGAAGGTCGATAGAAATGCTCCCGAACATTGCCCCCCAGTCTCCGTGTGACGCCCACAAAATAGGTATACATCACCCATTCTGAGTTGTCAATACATGGTACGTAAACAACTACAACTTTATTATTACAACAAGAAATCGTGAGTTTGAATACAAATATTATCTTTTAGACAATATCTATACTCAAATAAATCCTCATCATATTTATTGATACATTATTTTACAAAAATGGTGAGGACTACTAAACAACTCTCTCTAGAACCTTCATTCCATACCCCGACTGCACTCGCTTATATTCTCGCCTCCCCGAGAAGAAAAATGGAACAAAAGGAAAAGGGTGAGCTCAACTAGCCAAAGAAAGAATATTATGACTAAGATAATATAAAATAAATTATCATTAGTCTTCAATAGAAAAAATCTAATAGAATACAATAGACAACAAGTTTTAAATTAATATTCAAGCAATGAAATAATAATTCATTAGAAGAGTTAAGTAGAGAATGCAAACTACTATCTTCTATGTATGAATTTAAAAGTTCATCGCTCATCTTTTATCCCCGTAACATCAATCAATATATATCTCGAATCAAATATTCATCTTCGCACTTCTGGGCCAAAGATATTCATCATTGTCATGTTCATCTAAACACTGCTCATCTTTGCATGACTACGGGCCAAAGATATTCATCGAAATCATTCATCTTTGCACTACAAAAGCCAAAGATATTCCATAATATCATCATTTAAGACTAAGGATGATGAAAAATATTTTTAAAAAACGAATCCAATTGAAACAAAATGACAAGGATTAAGGATTAAGGATTCGTATTTTGTTTTATCCACGCCCAAAAAATACCTCAAGAATAATCATAGTGGTGTAAAATTCAAGAATGATCAAAACATGGATACAATCAAAGCTAGTATCCGAATAGATATTTTGGACGAAAAGGAAAATTTCATTTTTCAATGAATATTGCCGATTCGTGAATAAGATCGATATCATGAATAAAGGCAGTACACGTGAATAAGAAGCCTACACCAAAAGTTCCAAATTTGATAAAAACTTCAGATCAATATTTCAAAGATAATGATATTGAAGAAATAATATCATTACTTAAAAAAAATAATATCCCTTACCTCGGAAAGACAAGATTTAACTGGAATAATCGGATATAATTTATAACTCGAACTTGCAATCGTATAGCAATACTCAAAGTATACTCAAAATACTCACAAGAATACACTCGATAATATAAAGAGAGAAAACTTCAATTTTCGTGTGATTTTCAATTCTAACCCAAGCACCTATTTATAAAGAAATGCTTAGAACATTAAAGCGAAAGTTTAATAAAATATTAATATATATTTATTAAATTCCTACGCACCCAAAATCTGATTCAAACCATCAGCCACCAAGAGTGACTCACCTTGCCTAACTCAAAAAAAACATTTTTCTTATTAAAAATATTTAAAACTTCAAAAATTAATTATTTCGGAGCTTCAGAACTTCAATAATTCACAATAAATAGCCCTTTTGTCAGAAAATTCGAATCTCGTGAGTTTTTATAGGAAATTCAATTCTCTACAACTTTACAGAAGAAAGTTTTTCCAAATTCCAAACAAAAATTGACCGAAATCCATAAAGCAAGCGATTTTACAAGTTTATAATCAAATTTCACCAAGAAATGGGGTCCCACCGACATGTTTAATATGTTTTAAACATTTATTGCAACAAAAATACTCTTTTTCCTCAGATACTCATATATCACACATTCATTGTAAAAATATCACCATTATTATATTATTAAAAAATATAATAATATATTTAAATGAATTATTTTATCGTAAAAAGATAAAATTTTAATTTTCAACAATTGTCACATTAAAAATTTTCTCCATCTATATCCACATAAAATCAATTTTTCCTCATCATATAAATCAATAATTAATTATTCACAAATAATATTACGTAATCATAATATCGACAACTGTGCGTTCTCATGGAAAGAGGGCTTTCAATAATAATTTATCCTCATCTTGGCGCAATTAGGTGACCAAACCTCTCCTATAATGTAACTTTCTAGACATTGCCAATAATGTTATCTAATAATATTATTGAGATAATATGAATTATCGCTTCGATAATAAAAAAATAATGTAATGACAATTATCAAACAACAACAATATAAAATATCAACGCAGCAATTATTAAATCAATAAAATATCGAAGCAAGAATTCTCGTAACAATTATTGAGTAGTGCCTTCTTACGTAAGAATCAATAATTGGTGCAATACAAATGCTTCATCGTCGCAACGACGCCAGATTCATCGTGTTTTAACCATCGGGTATTCCAACAAAGGTAAACCAGTAACAACTACCAAGTTATTTTTAAACAACTTATATTTGTCGCTTTCTTTCCTTCAATCGCTTCAGTTATGGGGCCCCACACATGGGTCGCTACCGTCGCATTTAATATTATTCACAAAAGATTTAATATTCCACGACCAAACGAATATTCTCCAACAATAATGAATATTTTATAACCATTTGCTTATTTTGAAACACTTGCATATTTTACCCATAACTATCCACATTAATCAAATCAACCCTTACTATTTCAAAATAATAATTAGAGGAAATTACATTTCATTTATTAATTATTTGGGGTCTTACAGAGGGGGTCGGACTCGTCCTCATGGGGGGACGATCGGAGTCTGTCCCTCCCGTGTTCAGGAGTCCCGTCCTCTCCTCCTCCTCGGTCTCCCGACCGCCTGGATGTTACGATCGTCATTTCTGCTGAAACGGCTCCTTTCTCCGACTTCACGCCATCCTCGAGCGGCTTTGATACCTACTCCTTTCCTTATTGGCTTCTCCCCGTCGGGGTGACCGGGATAGGCTCCGATGCCTACGCCTTTTTGAGGATGCCTCTTGTTCTCCAGCCATATTAGCCATCTATCGCTCGAGTTCGTCTTGCTGAAGACGCAGGGCCATCATGGCATCTTTGTTCTGTTGCATCTTCTTTTACAGGATGAACTCTCTCTGATCCCGACTGCTCTCGCATCGGCCTTTCCCATGCACCTCCAAAGGCACGCGTGAGTGATTCTCGCCCCGCCTTGACTACTTTGGTTAGGGGTATGTTGGCCGTCATGGAAGAGTTTTCGCCGAGGGGAGGCGGACGGTTCCACCTGATCCCCCTGGATTCTGGAACCCAGTCTATCTTTCACCGACCCTCTCACCGAGTGGTGGTGTGTCTTAGCCTTTTCGCTATCCGTAAATCGATACTCCATGCTCACATATAGCCTCTACCTAGGAAAAAATCGACCGTGATGTAAGAACACTAACAAGCCCCTCCTTCTAGCGCCAATGTTAACGCCAAGTTTTGTCAAGACGTCCAATCACGTAATCCACGACCTAGAACTCCAAGATAATAACAGATCATCACATTGAAGCTCGATTTACCGTGCACGGGGATAGCTCCGGTGTGAGAATAAGTACAGGTCGTTACAAGGTTTTAACAATGGAGGCTGAATATTTAGTGCTCAAAAGTAGGTATTACCTGTTAATTATGACCTTGGCCTTGTATTTATAATGTTTCCCCACCTTAGAATCCTCCTCCGAGTCGGATTAGGACTCCTAAATATGGTAAGTTACCAATATTTGGGTCAAACACAATCTCCTTAAAAGGTGCAAGTAGAATCCAATCCAACGACTTCCTTTGGAGTTACCTTATTCAATTATGATTAGGATTCCGAACCCTACACGCAGAAAAGCCCACTGTGCAGGCCCAAACAATCCCACCATCAGGTCTGGGCCTCGGCCCAAAGGACTCAAGGACCCGACCCCGAACACCACATATCAGGGTGAGGCTCCGGCCCAAAAAGGACTCGGATGCTGACCCGATCATCCCCAACCTCTCCATGGGCTTCAGCCCATCGGCCTCCTAAAGCTCTTCTGATGTCGGGCCTTCGGCCCACGTGAAGGTCGGTAAAATGCTCTCGAACAGAAATTAAAAAAGAAGTAAAAAGATACTTGCTTTAATAATGGAAAAATTGTGGCCGTTATATTATGAATGATCGGGTTCATAGTAAACTATATTATATTGAAATTATTCTAGAAGAAGATTATGTCTTTGCTAACCATTCAGCTTAAGCTTAATGAATTATATATACAAGAAAATCGACTATTTTCAACGTAATTATAATCCTCGATAGAATTCATTATGTTGTAATTAAGCTATTTCTGACAGAACAATTCGTCGAATTTAAGTCCCTGAAACTAATATGCTTCCGACGAAATTCCGCCAGTAATATTATTCCAACCGTGACGCCAGCTTTCCCGCCAACGTAAAACGTAATTTCGACGGATCAAATTTATCTCCGAGGGAATGTTTCGTCGAAATTAATATAATTCCGAGGAAATTAGTGACGACGAACATTCCGTCGAAAATAACTAATAAACCCTAAATCAGACGCCTCTTCTCCAGCTACCGCCTCTTTTCTTTTTCAATTTTATTCTTTCTCTCTCATCCACTCACCTCCTCCACACCTTCTCGACACACGCCTAGCCTTCCACCCCTCCCCATCCCCATCCCCATCCCCATCCCCATCCCCCTCCCCCTGCCAGTACTGGTACCCCCACCCCTTCCCCCTCCATAGCCACCTCCATCACGCCAGCGCCACCTACCACCAGTTAGAGACTCAAATTAAGCTAATTTATCCTCCTTGCTCCTTTAATTCAAAGTACATGATTCCTAATTTTGACTGAAATTTATGGGTTTATTTTTAGGGTTAATATATAGCATCTGATAGTTGTGCAAATTGGGATTAATATTATTGTTGTTAGGGTTAATATTTCATAGAATGTACGTATAGAGAAAGATATATAATTGATATTACTGAAATTTTAATAATTTTTGGCTTATTCATGTTACTGAAATTGTTGCAAATTGAGATGATGAAGTATTGTTGTGCAATTTGGAATTAAAATTATTGTATTGATAATTGACATCTGCTTTGGTTTATTTTGTGCAATATTGCAGCTTCTGTTAGTGTATATATATCAATTAATAATTGTTTCAATTTGCTTTTCATTATGCAATTACAGATGATGATAGTGTATTTATGCAATTACAACTTATTATGTATTTGCATAACAGTGTATTAAAACTTTAATTTGGAATGTGATATTTAATATTTTCGACGAAATTTTCCATAGAAATTCTATCAGAATTCTTCAGTTGCTAAATTTATGGGCCCTGCTAATTATTTAATTATATATGTTACTTAATTTTCTAATACTAAAATAAACTAATTAAGTAGCATTTATTTAATTAGTATTTAACTAATAAAATAAAACAAAATTAAATTAAGTAACTAAAATAAATAAAAAATAATACAAAAGAAATTAAATTAAATTAAATTAAATATAATATAATTTAATAAATAGATTAAATTAAATTTACTAAAATAAAATATAATACAAAAGAAATAAAATTTAATAACTTAAATTAAATAAAATTATTTTTAATAAAAAATAATAAAAATATATAATATAATATAAACTAAATTAAATAGAAAATAACACATAAAAAATAAAATAAATTTAATATACTAAATTTAATTTAATAAAAAAATTAATTGTATATATATATATATTATATTATAATACAAAATAACAAAAAATACAATAAAACATAATAATAAATTTTCTATAATATAATATAATAAAATAGAACAAAATAAAATAATATAATATATTATAAATAATATAATTTAAAATAAAATAATATAATTTAAAAATAAATAAGATAAAATAAAATACTCTACTACTTGCTTAGTCTTCTACAACTAAAGTAAATTAAATGAAAATTAAAATTTTAATAAATAAAATAAAATACTAAGTAGTATATACTTGTTTAGTCTTCTACAACTAAAGTAAATTAAATGAAAATAAAATAAAATAAAATAAATAAAATACTAAGTAGTACTTGCTTAGTCTTCTACAACTAATTAAAGTAAAATAAATAAAATAAAATATTGTTAAATACTAAGTAATACTTGTTTAATCATCTACAACTAAAGTAAATTGAAAATGTTTGACATATGTAAATACTTATGTAGTTTTCCACATTTAAATTAAAGTTGACTAAGTATGTTTGACACATCATGTAGTATACGTAGGAGTTTTATAATTAAACTACGTATGAGTTTCATTAAACTAAGTAGCATTTGCTTAGTTTGCCATAATCTTCAATAAACTCAATAATATTTTGGAACTTAGAATTAAAACGACATTCACTCAAGAGAGTGAATGTCGAATAATCCAGATTTGAGATCACATCGTATGTGATGTCTCTCACTTAATTAATTAGGCCGGTGCCAATAAGAAACGATTCGTTTTTGTTGTTTTAAGAATTTTTCGGCTGTTATCTCTACATATTCTTCGAGTGCATACACTACAAAAAATCGGTCATCGCTAATCTGCGAAGTTGCGTCGCTTTATGACTCTCGTCTTGCGTCGGCATTGAGGTCATTAGCGATGTCACCATCGTTTCAGACAATTGTCGCCTTCGGTTCCGTCGCCAAACCGTCAAGCATCATTATCATTGGCGACATGGGTCATTCGCGACGGCACAATGTCAATGCCGACGGCTAAAGCGACGACGACATCGTCGGCAAAGACTCTATAAAGTTTTAGAGGAAAAAGCTCGACCTCGACGCATAATAGCCGGCTTATGAATGACATTTATAGCCTTGAAAATGACTTTTTGCACGAAAGAGTGTCATTATATATGTCATTGGCGGCGACAAAGTCATCACCATTAACCCTCATTTAAGAATGACTATATACATTTTGAATTTTTTTTTATAATTTCACAATTTCCCTGTTCATTTATAAATATAAACATACACCTGTTATAAACTAATAACAACCATCAAATAACAAGCAAATATCATACAATTCACCATTGAAATAGTAATCCAAATCAAGTATATAGATAAAAAATATAATGGCCATCGGTACAACTCAAAAACTGTACAAGTACATACATGAAACTCAGAATATAACATAAATTAAACTAACTACAACCCGTCGTTTGTCTCCATGTCATTGAGTCGGCGGTCATCACCCTGTACTGGAGGAGGCTGCTCCTCATCAATTCGACGGTCATCGTCTCCAGTCTTTGGAGAAAGGCCGCTTCGTCATCACCGACGGCCAGTCATCAAAAATGCCTCCACCTCCACCTCCACCTCCACCTCCACCTCCACGAGTCTCGTCAACAAGACCCTAAAAAATTAAAATATTAATAACAAAGTCAAAATGAAAATATATTTACATTATTTTAGTTTGTGTTCTTCAAGTTAAAGGACGGGACTCGAACTCAAGCACGATATATCGGAACCGAGTCCCATCAACATAATAACATGTCTATTGCCTATGTGGTTCTATTGCCTGTGTTTGCGTGTCGTTTGGACGACCGGGGCGGGTTTTGGTCTCTTTTTCGGCTATTTTCCTAAATTTTCTCAAGTTAGGCGGACATGACTCGAACTCGGGCTCATATATCGTAATCGAGTCCGTCGGTTATAGCAGTAATGCTACATTCATTATCTTGGCTTGCTATTACTGTGTTCATGAGTCGTTTGGAGGACCAGGGTGGGTTTTGGTCTCTTTTCGGCTATTTTCCTAAGTTTTCTCAAGTTAGACGGACGGGACTCGAACTCGGGCTTTGTATATCAGAATCGAGTCCTGTCAGTTGTAACGCATGTCAATTGCCTATGCGGTGCTATTGCCTATGTTTGCGTGTTGTTTGGAGGACCGGGACGGGTTTTGGTGTCTTTTTTGGCTATTTTCCTAAGTTTTCTCAAGTTAGGCGGACGGGACTCAAACTCGGCCTTCGTATATCAGAATCGAGTCCTGTTAGTTGTAACTCGTGTCTATTGTCTATGCGGTGCTATTGCCTATGTTTGCATGTCGTTTGGAGGACCGGGGCAGGTTTTGGTCTCTTTTTTGGCTATTTTCCTAAGTTTTTTCTAGTTAAGCGGACGGGACTTGAACTCGGGCTCCGTATATCGGAATCGAGTCCCGTCAGTTGTAACCCGTGTCTATTACCTATGCGGTGGTATTGCCTGTGTTTGCGTGTCATTTGGACGATCAGGATTGGTTTTGGTCTCTTTTTCGGCTATTTTCCTAAGTTTTCTCAAGTTAGGCGGACGAGACTCAAACTCGTGCTCCGTATATCAGAATCGAGTCCCGTTAGTTGTAACGCGTGTCTATTGCCTATGCGGTGGTATTGCTTGTGTTTGCGTGTTATTTGGACGATCGGGACGGGTTTTGGTCTTTTTTTTGGCTATTTTCCTAAGTTTTCTCAAGTTAGGCAGACGGGACTCGAACTCGGGCTCTGCATATCGAAATCAAGTCCCGTCAGTTGTAACGCATATCTATTGCCTATACGGTGCTATTGCCTATGTTTACGTGTCGTTTGGATGACCATAACGGGTTTTTGTCTGTTTTTTTGGCTATTTTCTAAAGTTTTCTCAAATTAGGCGGACGAGACTCGAACTCGGGCTCCGTATATCGGAATTGAGTACCATCAGTTGTAATGTGTGTCTGCTTCTTATGCGGTGCTATTGCCTGTGTTTGTGAGTCGTTTGGACGACCGGGACAGGTTTTGGTCTCTTTTTTGGCTATTTTCTTATGTTTTCTCAAGTTAGGTGGACGGGACTCGAACTCGGGCTTCGTATATCGGAGTCGAGTTTCGTCAGTTGTAACGCGTGTCTATTGCCTATGTTGTGTTATTGCCTATGTTTGCTTGTCGTTTGGAGGACCGGGGCGGGTTTTGGTCTCTTTTTCGGCTATTTTCCTAAGTTTTCTCAAGTTAGAGGGACGAGACTCGAACTCGGGCTCTGTATATCGGAATCGAGTCCCGTCAATTGTAACGAGTGTTTATTGCCTATGCGGTGCTATTGCCTATGTTTACGTGTCGTTTGGAGGACCGGGACGGGTTTTGGTCTCTTTTTTGGCTATTTTCCTAAGTTATCTCAAGTTAGGCGGATGAGACTCAAACTCGGGCTCTGTATATCGGAATCGAGTCCTATGAGTTGTAACGCATGTCTATTGCCTATGCGGTGCTATTGCCTATATTTGCATGTCGTTTGGAGGACTGGGGCAGGTTTTGGTCTCTTTTTCGGTTAAGTTTTTTCTCAAGTTAGGCGGACGAGACTCGAACTCGGGCTCCGTATATCAGAATTGAGTCCCGATAGTTATAACGCATGTCTATTGCCTATGCGGTGCTAGTGCCTGTGTTTGCGTATAGTTTGGACGACTGGGACGGGTTTTGGTCTCTCTTTTTTGACTATTTTCCTAAGTTTTCTCAAGTTAGGCGGACGGGACTCGAACTCGGGCTCCGTATATCGGAATCGAGTCTCGTTAGTTGTAACGTGTGTCTAGTGACTATGCGGTGGTATTTCCTGTGTTTGCGTGTCGTTTGGACGACCGGGATGGGTTTTGGTCTCTTTTTTGGCTATTTTCCTAAGTTTTCTCAAGTTAGGCGGACGGGACTCAAACTCGAGCTCCGTATATCGGAATCGAGTCCCGTCAGTTGTAACGCGTGTCTATTGCCTATGCAGTGGTATTGCCTATGTTTGTGTGTCGTTTGGACGACCGGGACGGGTTTTGGTCTCTTTTTCGACTATTTTTCTAAGTATTCTCAAATTAGGCAGACGGGACTCGAACTCGGGCTCCGTATATCAGAATCGAGTCCCGTCAATCAGAACGCATGCTCTATTGTCTCGCTGCAGATCTTATTGCTCTGTGTTCGCGTGTCGTTTGGAGAGGACCGGATGGGTTTTGGTCTCTTTTTTGGGTATTTTCTTAAGTTTTCTCAAGTTAGGCTAACGAGACTTGAACTCGGGAGCTCAGATATCGAAAATCGAGTCGCATCATCAGGTTATAGCGTGTCTATTGCCTATCTTGGTGGTATTACTTCGTGTTTGCGTGTGTCGTTTGGACGACCGGGACGGGTTTTGGTCTCTTTTTCGGCTATTTTTCTAAGTTTTCTCAAGTTAGGCGAACGAGACTCGAACTCGAGCTCCATATATCGGAATCGAGTCCCGTCAGTTGTAACGTGTGTCTATTGCCTGTGTTTGCGTGTCGTTTGGAGGACCGGGATGTGTTTTGGTCTCTTTTTCGACTATTTTCTTAAGTTTTCTCAAGTTAGGCGGACGAGACTCGAACTCGGGCTCCATATATCGAAATCGAGTCCCGTCAGTTATAACGTATTTCTATTGCCTATCTTGGTCTTTATTATCGTGTTTGCAGTATGTCGTTTGGGACGGTACCGGATGTGTCGTCATGTTGTTTTATGCAGTCTAACTAGCTAATTACTAATAATGAACTTTACCCACCATATGTTAAATATATACCACTACTACTACCATATGCCTTTCTAAATATATACCACTACTACTACTATATGCCTGTGTTTGCGTGTTAACTAGTTATTTGAGAGTTTATATAAGCAATATAATTATAAATAAGGAAATACACCAATAATAAGTTTTACGTGTCGAATATGTGGAGGAAAGATGTTGGCCAAGACAACTGCACATACACGGATGGCCTCATCCCGGACTACAACCATGAGGTCGTCAGCGGCAGCTGCAGGATCTATGAAGCCGTGAACAACCTCCTGAGCAAGCTGGTAGATCCGCTCGCGTGATGGTGCGCCTGACTGCACGAGCACCCCTCTATGATCCGCCTAAAGAAGTCGTCAGATAATGAAGGGTCGGCACCTGATCCACTCGCACCACTACCTCCGGTGGGTGGGGGCGACGCCGAGATCTCGCAGTTAGGACTATAGTGTGTAGGTGGGACACGGGAATGCCCACAACTCTACCCTTCTTCGCCTCAGCCCAGCTGCTGATCCCAATCCTCCATCTCCTTGTCCTCACGCTCAACATCAGCCACTGGAGTGTCACCTCTCTGGCTGCTCCGGACCATAGAAAGGTCCTCGAACCGTGTCTTAAAAAACACAGAAATAGGTGAAAACAAGTATTACACAAAAAAATACAAAAGAATTTCAAAGCCATGTAATACATACTAAATGAAATAATTAAATTACTTACCGCAATGCGCTCTGCCTCAGGTGAGATATAACAACCGTCACCTTTCTTCTGGTGAGCGTACCACCAAAACTCGAGGCGAAAAGGTCGGTGCTTTAGACTCACCTCGAGTCTCTCCGCGTATAGGTCGTACGACTGACTCCCAGTGTAGTGTGGGAGACGACTCTCTGTTGTCAAATTTGTCTGTTGTCTTGACATCTTCTTGAATGTCTCGCCTCCCAAATATCGCATATCCTCTCTCACACCGCAAAGACTAATGAAATATGGTTTCGGACATCTCTAAGTGTCTGTCCATCAGCCATCTTGGTTTGGGCCTTCTTCTTCCAGTCGTAGACCCACTTATGCCAATTCATCTCGAGATACTTCCCAGAAACGGTCTTTGTAGTGGGTTTCTGCCCGAATCCTCAAAGCGATAATATCTCTGCAGTACAACATATGAATATCATCATTTACTTAGTAGACAACATAAAGCAAAGCGGTAAATAAATATTCAAAAGCACAAATTAAAACTAACATATGAATGAATGACTTCTTACCCTAAACTCAGCAATAATTAGCCCACGGGTGCGGTCATCCACATCCGCCCACCTCATCCACGGGCTGGAGAATCGGTTGCGGACGATCCCAAGCAACGTGTTTCTTGGCGTCGCGTCAAGGATACTAAAATTAAAATTATTAAATTTCCAAATTACAAAGAATATATAAGAACTAAATAATTAATACAAACGTAATGTATATATTACCCAAGTAGTCCCGACACCACGGCATATCGGTGCAATACTGGGGATTCCTAAGAATCCGTGCTAGTCCCAAAATGGGGACTATTTGAGATTCACTCCTACTAAGTGAATCTCAAACGGGTTTCTAAGTTTCCTAAACTATATGAAAATATGCATATGAAAGTATAATGAGCTGGTAAATTTTTTAAACCCTCAAATAGGAAAAAAACAAATAAATTAAGAATTAGAAGATCCTATACAATTTGAGGATCCTAACCAGGATAAATTGTTAGGTAAAATTCAAAATGATTACATTAAATCTAGCAATGCATCGACATTATATTTCTCATAATCCAAAATTACCAGAAAACAAAGTGAATTTATGTTTTAATGTCTATTAGGGTGGGTCAAAGCATGTTCTGAATTATTTAGCTTACAGTGAAGAGGGTTGACAATATAAATATAGATTATAAATTTAAAGACAATGATGATCTAATCAAAGTTAATACATATGAAAATATGTACTGTTTTGTTTAATTATAAAATTCTTAAAATGAAAGTCGGGGCTTTTAAATAACTTGTTCCAATGAAAGCATTTTCGTAAATTCATTTTGCAATTTTAGCTTACTAATATAAATCGCATTGCGGAACCATTTCGGACATGTGCGAGAGATGGCCATGCCTATGACTAGTTCCATAGAGAGCATGTTTCCTCCATTCTCCTTCAGTTACAAGGACTTTGAAGAGAATTGCTTGAAAAACTATGGAGTTAATCCCAGACCACTCTGGATCACTACCGAGTTTGGTGGAAGTGTAAGTTTGAAAAACTATTCCGATTATGAGAAATATAATGTCGATGCATTGCTAGATTCAAAAAGGCTATCCAAATTTCAAAGGACCCTTTACTTTCCCCAAATCTCCCCCGTATATATACACGTACGCATTAGATCATAGTAATTAATTACTGAAGAAAAAAAGACAAAGTTCTTCAAACGAGATTATAATCAATATATTCACCAAATTGAGCAATACCCAATTATTACCTCAAACACAGGCATATACGCAAAAATAGAAAATGGGTTCAAAATAAACAAGCGATTAGATTGAAATAGATGAAAAAATTACAGTGAACAACAATGCCCCAAACTGCATCTCTTCAATAGCCCAATAAACAAACCAGATTTTGAATTCAGAATGAAAAAGCCTAATTTCAGACATTGGCATAAAAATTAAAAATAACCAAACAAAAATGGTCCATTACTTAGCCTTACAACATATACAGTAAAGAAGAAAAAAATACTTAGCTCAGAACTCAAGTACAAATTAAAGTAAACAGTTGTGCGAATTCAAGTACTTAGCTCAGAACATATAATAGAAAAAATAGAATCATACCTATTGCAAGTTGAGCGAAACCACGAGTAAAGAAGAAAGAAGGAGAGGTGGCGCCGCAAGATGCGTGGTGGCGAGTATGGGAAAGAGGGGAGGCTACTTGCCATGATATGGGGAGGAGGGTGACGACTTCAAGCTTTTTTCTTCAATTAATGGAGTCTGGGAGGTATAAATTTGAACAGGTCGAGGAAAATCAAATATCGATGGCGTAGCAGAAGCAGAGAGGAAGAGGAGGAAAAGGCGGTGAGTCGTTCTTGTGACGCCCCCAAAATAGGAATACATCACCCATCTTGAGTCTCCAAATACATGGTACAAAAATATAAAATATAACTTACTTATACAACTGTCGTGTAACATACGACAAAACATAAGCTGAGAGTTTAAACAAGAATATTGTCTTCTAGACAATATCCACTCTCAATGGAGTCCTCATTATATTTATTGTCACACTATTTAATAGAATAGTGAGGACTAATAATGCTATCATCTAGACCGTAACTTCGTTCCCCGACTCGTCCCAACTATATTCTCATTTCCTGAAGAGAACAGTGAAAGAAAGGGTGAGCTCAACTAGCCTAGTAAGAAATATTATGACTAAGATAATGCAGAATAAATTATCATTAGTCTTCAACAATGTTAAAACCGATAAAATACAATAGACATCAAGTTTAATCTGCAATGAACAACAAATCCATTAGAAGAGTCAAGTAAAGAATAAAATCTACTATCTTCTATGATTTAAAATATTTTCATCAATTTTTATCGCTGAGACTGTGGCGACCCCAAATCCGGGTACTTGCAACCCGAACTCGGTTCTCCACGATACCATTTCTTTAAATTTGAATAATACTAAATAATAATACATTCAAACTTAATTTACATACATCAAAGTTTACTTCCTGTGCACGCGTGACCTTCAAATACATTCCTTACAATACCGACAATAGATTCCATTGTCTTTACTAACTATAACCATTAACTCATACTAAATCTCATTCAAACGACTTTTCTTTTCCCTTGTTCGTGCTCGAGCCTTCGTGTCGATCGACGAATCGAAAACATTTAGTTTAAGCAAGGATGAGCATTTGAGTGCCCAATGACAAGTAATAGTAATTATATATATATGTTTGAAAGAATATAAGTATTCTCTTTACATAACACTTCTATACAACGAATCAAAAGTTGTGAAGTAATCAGACATCTTGATAAAAGATTCACATAACAACTCTCTTTCAATTTCTTGAAATTAGGCTCCACCCATGAATAGGGTTTAAGAAACATACTATGAACATTGTTTTCATTTTTGAAAAGGTTTAGCGAAATTCATCCATGAAATCGTCATAACTTACGCGTACACGGAGGGTGATCACCCCAGTTGTACCTCAGATTGATCAATACTACATAACTTGAATGAAATTCATCGCTCACCCTTTGTCCGTACCAAGGCAGCATAAAAATTTTCCCATTATCGGGATGTTCATACATACGCTCGGTTCCAAACCCGAAGGTTTTAATCTTGCTTTCAACAATAATATGTAATTCAACATATATGTATCACGGACAATTGAAAAAGTGTATCAACATGTGAATAAATGCTATGATTATCCAAGTGGGGACACTTGTATAACCATTTAGAAATCAACTTAATGTAATATATATCCGAGCTAACATGTTGATAATCAAAGCGTACATATAATGCAGACGGGAATGAAAAGAATTACGAAACTTCTTACTCATGTCCATCGCATAAAGAAAATGCAAAGGTATGATACTTCACTCGATTCACGATTACAAATCTCAACTTAGGTTTTATCTCTTTATCACAACCTATCAATAAGCGAGGTCATTCGTTCGATTAGAACAATATATCATAACACATAAGATCTTGTCAATTATGGTCAAGACATAGTCTAATCACGTCATCACATAATCGCGGTGATCATACTTTCTATTCTATACTTTTATACATTTTCAAATATCTCATCCATGCTTCTTACGAAGCCTTTCTTTTTCTATTATAGGATCCGACGACATTTGTACGTCATGCATCACCTGACTTTATCGGGTAAATCTTGAGTCTAAGACTCTTATCCTATACCTCAACATCTCAGTAAATATCAAACATTTTATTTTTAATCATTTTGAATTTTCCGTAAATTGAAAAATTTAAAATAATTCAAATCTGTTACCAAGGGCCTATAGTGATATAAATGTTACTATAGGTGTTCCTCAAAACTTCATAACTTCATAATCGGTTCTCAAGTCGACTAGTTTGGTAAATTATAACTTTCAAACATCAGAATCATAATTAAATGATTTAAATATTAAATAATTCCATTATCATTAATAATTAATTTATATTAAACTATTAATGAAACCATTGCCAAAATATAAAAGTTATTTATAATAACTCAAACTATTTTTAAAACATTTATATTACCCTTAAATGATTTTTAAAACAATTAAAATCATTTTTAAATAATCACCATTAATATATAAATATTAATGTACTATTCATCCAAATATTAAAAGTCATTAATTATAACTTAAAATATTTTTAAATCCTTAATATCCTCTTTAAATGATTTTTAAATAAATAAAACCATTTTTAAACTATTTATTTAATAATAATTATTAAATAAACTAAATATCATTAATATTATCTTAATATCATTAATATTAAATTATTAATGAAATTATCCTTTAAATATTAAAAGTTATATTTTATAACTTAAAATATTTTTAAATACCTTAATTTCATTTAAAATGATTTTTATAATATTAAAATCATTTTTAAACTAAATTATTTAATATAATCATTAAATAACTTTAATATCATTAATATATAATTAATTAATGAAATTCATCACAAAATATTAAAAGTCATAAAAAATAACTCAAAATATTTTCTTATACCATAAAATAATTTTTCATGATTTTTCATGAATTAAAAACTATTTTAAATCATTTATTTAATATTATAATTAAATAAATAAATACTTTTATATTTCAAAAATATTAAATATTTATGAAATATACTCAAAATAATTAAAAACTATTTTAGGACTTTAAAATAATTTTTCATAATTTATTTAGTATTTTTAATAATTAAAAACTAATTTTTTCTAATTTTTAAATCATTTTAGGAAAATCAGAAATTAAAATAATTAAAAGCTAAGCTAAAGGCCCTATAGTGACAGAACCGTCATATAGGTGTTCTTCTTGAGCCTACCTGAGATCTTCATAAAGGTAAGGCAGGTGGCCTACTTTGACCGTGAATAACTCTCTCATATTAACGAATTTGGACAATCTATAAATTGGGTCTTGTAGAGGAAATACAAGACTACAAGATCCAACAATCATAACCTCTAAACAAACATCAGATCTGGGATAAATCAGCCATCAAAGTAGCTACCAAAGCTGTTCTTCACGGAGAATAGTTCGAGGTGCCTACTTTGGACCTCTATAACTTGATGATCGTGTAACGTTTATGTGATCTATCAATTCCAGTGTGTAGAAAACATGTAGGACTACAACTCTAACACTTAACATCATCATAAGAACAAGAAATAAAGCATCTAAAGTATGGTCAAACCTTGTCAGAAAAATTAACACTTAGAAAATTGCAGGTCGCCTGAGAATTTTTCGTCAATCAATCTTAAGTCAACCCACTTTGACCTTAAATAACTCTTAATCCGTAATATATATGGACCTGATTCATTTTGGAGTTTAAATACCACATAACAAGCTACACATATCAACCTTTAAAACACAAAACACATTAAATATGACCGAGATATAAGGCCTGACATTTGTCAAAAAAAAAAAATTCTGGACACTTAGAATATTTTCTGGGTTTGAAAAACAGCCGGTCAATGCCGGTCAACCCACTTTGACCGCTTATAAATCCCGATCTACAATAGATATGAACTTTATTCCTTTTGGAGGTTAAAGACCACATAACAAGATACACCTAAAAACTTTTAAACAACACAAACAGTAAATAATCACAGAGATATAAGTCTTGACATTTGCCCAAAAATCACAGAATTCGGTTTTTCCAACTTGCTCAAATCTTCAAATTCGTGCACTTTGATGTTATGGGTTCATGATTTTACAATCCAGAACATTAATAGACTCTCTATTACACTACTTTAAACAATCAATTGCATCAATTAACATCGAATCGAAGGATTTCAAAATTAGGGAATTTCATACCTTTTCTAGCTTCGATTTTTGATTTTTTTGGCTTTGATGCTTCTGATTTGTTGTTTGTGATGGCTGGGCTTTGATTAGGAGCTTATGGGAAAGATAATTTCGTTGTTAAGAACTTGAGAGAGTGTGGCTAGGTGTTTGCTATAATTTTAGTGTGTAATTTCATTTAATCTCCTTGATTTCTATTTATAGATCATGTCAAGAACCTTGGATACTGATTTGGCTGCCATTATTGAGCTCACATGATAATTATGGAGTGGTTGGCCGGATTTTTAGGGATTGGTAGCTCAATAATGCACAAATAATGCACTAAAATGCATTTTCTCTCTCTTTAATTTATATAAAAATTATATAGATACATTGGATGCTAGATTAGTTGATTGAGTGAGCATAATTGAGTATTGGATGCTCAATTGGTAGGGTAGGGATGTTGGCCATGATTTTTGGCAAGATTCCATCAACAATGTAACTAATAATACACTAAAATGGGCAAAAAGGGTATTTTGGTAATTTCGCATATAATTTCATGGGCATTTTTGTACATAGCAATTAAATGTAGTATTTAATCACTAGATGGTAATTCTTATCATTTACCAATTAATTCTATCCTTTGGTAAATTAAAACATTTATACAATAACATCGTAATTAAACCCAATAATTTTAAATTAGGGTTTTGATTGAAAAATTAGGGTTTTCTAATTAGGGTTTCTTAACGCCATCAATTAGGGTTTCTAATTGACCATTAGGGTTCTCTAATTATCGTGTATGTTCTAACACGGTCATTACGATCTCTAACTTCAACCGATTAGGGTTGTAATAATTAGGGTTTGTCCTAATTATCGACAAAAACAACGATAATTAGGGTTTTCTTCTAATTACAGACATCTTATACAAGAACCTTCATATACACAAGTAAACTTCATATACACAACTACTACTCGGTCATTTCTCATAACTAAGTTTAATAATTGGGGTTTCACAAAGACGGTAATATCGCTATGACCTAATTGGAGTCATCATTCTTCAATATTATCTGTCATCACATACACACGAGTACATAATTATTGTAATCAGTAAAATCATTATAACAATAATATAATATTATTATTCTCATCTCTTGATCACAATCCCAATTCGGGGTTTGGATCTCATATCGACTTCTCTTTTCGCATATCAAGTTAAAATACTTGATTTAAATATTCTCGAACAATTCATATAATAAAATATATATTATATAAATTCTAATTATCACTTCATATATTATTTCCAATCATGTTTTCATGGAAAATAATTAATAAAAACATTTCACTTATGTAAATTAATTACCATAAAAATATAATTTGTAGTAATTAATAATTCCAAAATTATTTCTAATTTTTCAAGTAATAAATATATTCGCATTTATCGTTCACATTACTAGACACTTATTCTCGTCATTAAATAAATAAATAAAAAATTATACGCAAAATTTCTTAATTATTTTATATAGAAAATCTCGGGTTATTACAGAGACTCAGCTTAGTAAATAAACCACATCATCGAATCATCCCTGCTCTACGAGCCAAGGACATTCATTAAATTATCAATGGTCATGACTATACCAAATAATCCCTGATCATAATCATACCAAGTCCATCTCTGCACGTAAGCCAAAGATATACAACAATAAAACCAATAATCAATAATCCATCTTTTGCACGTAAGCCAAAGATATACAATTAATAATCAATGATCCATCTTCGCACGTAAGCCAAAGATAACTTTCATCACCATATAAGCATGAGGATAATGACAATGATATAAGCATTAATCAAACTAAAACAAGGATAAATATTAAAGACTTTAAAATTATCCAAATATTATCAATCACTTAATAAACTCATAATCTAATATTATTAATATTATAACAATATTTTAATCACTTCTTAAACTTATAAACAATTTATTTTAATTGTTTACACTTTACCAAATAATGCATTTAATCATTCAAAGGATGCCATAATCATAAGATTTCATCACCAATGATCAAATCCCTCATCAAAAATTTGCATATACCTTATATAGGATTTCCAAGCCATAAAATCCTATTTTTCAACTTTGTTACTTCACATAACATATTTAACTCATATATTCGTAACTAAACTATTTTCATGAAAAATACGAAATCAGTCCCAAAAATATTTCTTTTCTGGGATTTAGCAGAATATATTCCCATAATGAACATATATTTTTCTCAGAATTTTTAAAATTTATTTACTATTTTTCAAAAATCAATTTCTAATTAATTCCTTGAGAAATTAGCTACCTCAAGTTTAACTCCAGAAATTCCCAAATCTTGGCAGAATCTTACACATATTAACGTGAGCTTCCAGTTTAAATTTCATGGTCATCAGAGTTATAGAACTCCAGTTATAGCATTTTTCGTCGAAAAAACTTAAATATTGAAATAGTCATAACTTGCTCATTTTAAGTCGGAATGAGCTCATTTTTGGACAGGAGGTACCTTATACCATATACTTTCATGTCCCAAAAGGCCGGAATTTTTCTCACAAATTAATTAGCCGAAACAGCCCTTTTAAAAATATGGACTCCAGCTTTTTAAGCATTTCCAGATTTTTCATCCTTTACTAAAATCAGTCCACATGAAAATCTACAATACCTTTTCCAGTGATTCCACTTGGATAAGTTATAAGACTCATAGATCTAACTCTAGAACTTGACCACACTCAAAAATTCGAAATATTATAAGAGATATGGTCAATTGAATTTCATGTTCCATTTTCATCAAAATCTGATTTTTCAACCCTTTGTGATTTCTAAGAAACTTTCATGTTTTCACATATTAACCAACATAACTTATCATAACACTTACTAATACTACATATACCCATGGTTTTCATCAATCACTTGCTTTTATTATGAATTTCTCCATAATCCACGTAAACATATCATTTTCACAATTTAATAAGGAATGAATACAAAGGATCAATCACCATGCATGTGGTAATCCACATAGAGAGGTTATTCCAACAGAATAATAAAGAATGAAATAACAGAAAGATTTACCATGCATGTGATATAGGCCCTTGACAGATAGGTTATTCTAATGTAATAATAAAGAACGGAAACCAGTCGGGTGTGATCCAAGAGCGAGGATATTCCAACGGAATAATAAAGAACGGAACCAGGTCAAGCGAAATTCGCATCGACAAGATATTCCAACAGAATAATAAATAATGGAACCAAGTTCTACAGTAGAACGCAAAGAGCAAAGGATATTCGGCGAATAATAAATAATGGAACCAGTCAAAGCCGAAAATGCATGCATAAGATATTGAGACAAAATAATAAAGAATGAAATAATAAAAGAATTTCACCGTGTATACGTTAGATTAGATATATCTGAGTTATTCCAACATAATAATAAAGAATGGAATAACAGAAGAATTTCACCATATATACGGTACTTCGCATAGACAGGTTATTCCAATAGAATAATAAGGAATGGAATAACAATAGCTCTCTTCATGAATACGAAAGAAATAATACCCCTTACCTCAAAAGAAGACTGGATACTGGAATAATGAGGTAGCAGACTTATTTTCTTCTTTCTATCTATAATTTCTCTCTATAATAATGGCTCTAAAGCTTTTGTGAATTGGTGAGAAATGAAGGAAGAATGAGCTTCTATTTATAGGAAAATATAGTTTCGATAATTGCACGTTTTGGGGCTCGAAATATTACAGTACAATACCTCCAACTTTTCTTTCATTTTTAATTCAGTCATCCAAGTATTATCAAACTTTCACCACCTCCCCTAATAGTAAATCATGTGACTCAATAGTTCTAAACATGTGAAAAAATTAATTACAGTATAGTACCTCCATCTATACCTCCATTTTTAACTTAGTCATGCAAGTATCATCAACCTTGCACCAACTCCCCTAATAGTAAGTGAATATGACTCAATAGTAACTCGTGAATAGTAACTCATGAATAGTAACTCATGAATAATAACTCGTGAATAGTACTCCGACACGAAAAGTATCCAGAATACCCGATTGAACAATATAATCTCCAGAGATCAATTATTATCGAAATAAATGTCGATTTCTACTAACACTAATAATCCCAACACAATTGAACTATCAAATTCATCTTTAATCAACACGAACTTATTCATCATTAATATTATAACTCACAATATTTAACAACCAGGTCGTTCCCAGGAAAGAGGGGGCTTTCAAATAAGGATTTGTCCCTATTGGTGCGCAATTAGGTGACCAAACCTCTCCTTGACAGAACTTCTAGACATTGTAAATATTATAATTTAATAATATGAACAACTTTGTCATCTCAATTATTGATTTAATAATATAACATATTGTGCAGATGATACTGTGACAATAATCGAATCAATAATATGAGAGATATGATGCAGCAATTACTGTAGTAATAATTGAGTATAATTGAGTGACTTTATCACATAAGATCGATAATAATCAATACCGTGTATTCTATGTAACCACAGCAGTATTCTTATCTTTTTTACTAATGAGTAGTTCAATAGTTTTAAGGGTAAAACTTCTACCGTTATTTTCAATAAAATATTTTTGTCGTTTTCTTAATCCGACCGTAATTCCGTTGTGGGGTCCACCAATGATTGTACCGTCGTACGGATATTCCCCAACACAAAGAATATTCCCCGACCAATCGAATATAATATAACAACTTGCATGCTTTGCAAATTTATAAATACTATCCACAACTATAACATTATCTCAAATTCACACCATAATATTAAAAAAAATATTTCGAGAAAATTAAATCTTTATTCGTAAAATTTGGGATTTTCTGAGTTCTCGTAAATGGTAGGGCTTTTTTAAAGACTTATTCTAAATGACACGTACCGTCGATATTGCTACCGTTGTTATTGAGTCAATAACGACGGCCCAGCCGTCGCTTGTAGAATTTTAGGCCGTCGCCTATGACTTTCCCATATTGAACATATATTTTTCTCAGAATTTTTAAAATCATTTACTATTTTTCATATGGCCAAAACAACCGAATATTTAGACATTTATCATAAACTGTGCTTTTGTCCAAAAATTCCGAAATTTACAAAGTATACTGTTATTATATACATGTACTCCCAATAAAAATTTCACCAATTTTGGAGTTAACCACAAGGAGTTATAAGAGTTTACTTTTAAAATAGTCTTTTCCCATAAAATTCATAACTCCTAATCTATATATCCAAAAATCGCCATTTTTGGACACAATCAAGAAAACTCATCAAATTACCATTTCAAATTTTTCCAGAATTTTTGAAGGTCAGAAAAATTACGAAACTGAAAAATATAATAACCCTTACAATCCCTTACCTCAAAAGAGCAGTATTTCTGACTAGAATATCGAATATGACGCTGAAGGAAACTTCCACTGAATAGCAACTCTCAAAGTATCTAAATACTCATAAAAATACGCTCGATAATATATAGAGAGAAAACTTATGTTTCTGGTGTGATTTTCAATTCTAACTCAGCACCCTATTTAAAGAAAAATGTTAGAACGCCGAAGCAGACTTGACCTTCAACCTGATGGCTTTACCTACTACTATTCCTCCCACCACTTTTGAAATAAACTTTTAGCACATTTTTCACCAACCAAAGGTGGGGCCCACTCATTTCAATTTTTTTTTAAAATGGTTTAAAATTGAAATAATAATCAGAAACTTCAATAATTCATAATAAATAGCCCTTTCATCAGAAAAATACGAATTTTATGTCCATTTCATATGAAATAGAATTCTCTACAACTTTGTAAATATAAGTTTTTCCAAATTCCAGATAAAAAATATCCAAAATCCATAAACGGATGATTTTTAACACCTTTTAAAATTCATAACAAATCATGCGTTAATTTTTAACGGTTCAAAATTTGTGGACATATACTCAACTTATATATGTATAACATATCCAAAAATCACAACGATCCAACGGTCGAATTAAAATTATAACTCACGCAATAGAACTTTAAGAACAGCGATTTGATTTTTTTAATATTACCTCCAATCCGACAAAATACTGATAAAATACCTCAGCATTAATTCCTTCATTTATAACCACATAAATAAATCCATCATTTATATCCACATCAAATAAATATTTCCTTATAATATAAATAATTAAGTAACTAATTATTCACAAATAATATTACAGAATCACAATAATGACAACCGTAGGGTCGTGGAAAGGGGGTTTTCGATAAGGATTTCTCCTCTTCTTGGGCAATTAGGTGACCAAGCCTCTCCTTGATGTAACTTTCTAGACATTACCAATAATGCTATCTAATAATATTATTCAAATAATATGAATTATTGATCCGATAATGGGAAATCTTTGTGCAATGACAATTATTGAAACAATAATAATATAAAATATCAACGCAAACAATTATTGATCTAATAAAATAAAATATTAAGCAAAGAATTACTCTAACAATTATTGAGTAAGTGCCTTCATACGTAAGAATCAATAATTCAAAATCTTCATGTAATACCGTGTGTCATCTTTATGAACCACGCCAGACATCGTATTTTAACCTTGGGTATTCCAACAGTGTTAATGGTAACAATTACGCCTTTATTTATAAAACTCAAACTTGTCATTTTCTTCATCCGACAGTTATTCTGTTATGAGGCCCACAAATGGCTGCGCCATCGTACGAATATTCTCCGATAACAAGAATATTCCATGACCAAACAAATATTCCCCGACAACAATGAGTATTTTATAACCACTTGCGTATTTTAAAAAATTTCATATATTACCCTTAACTTTAAATTTTTATCAATTTAACCATTTACTGAATAATAATTATAAGAAATATTGAATACTTTTATTTCATAAAATTCGGGGTCTTACAATCTCCCCTCCTTATGAAATTTCGTCCCCGAAATTTACGTACCTGGTATTTCGAAGAGTTGAGAATACCTTGCTTTTATTTCAGATTCCATCTTCCCTGTCATCATGATTTTTCCATTGCTCATCTCTTGTATTTCAGATATCATTCTAGAATACAGCTTCAAAACAAAGGTTAATTGACATATCACAATTTGTCAACTTAAGTAAGAAAATTTAGCTTAGGTAGGACACACACTAGCGAAGGATTTACTCGTCTCTCTCCTTCCTAGTTCTAATCCCGGATCTCCATGGAGATCATATCCTAAGCTCGATGCAAATGTGGCGCCCCCAAAATAGGTCCAATCCATCCAACCTATATCTCGAGTCGCCAAATACATGGCATGTAAAACAACTACAACTTTATTACTACAATTGTCGTGCAAAATACAACAACACATATATTGTGAGTTTTGATACAAATATATACCAACTGTGACTCTGGACACCAACTTGGATAAGACGTCACAATGGCACCTTACATAAAGGTACATCAATAAGCTGCTTTTAAAATTAAAATCTTGGAAATGCTCAAGAAAAGCTGTCGTACATAGGAGGCCATGCGTCTAGGTTATGATAGATATCATATGCCCATAAAATTATCCTTGGTTGACCCAATAGACCCCAAAGAAAAACGAGAAGATTACTATTATGTTCTTTCCAATGGTGAGTCTTCTCTTGACACATAACTATTTCCACTGTCTGCAATTGAAAATTATATTTCAACCAAACTCCAAGATTGTATAGGTAGTGCTCGTAGATATACTCAGCAAGTGGATGTACACAACCCTGTCTTATGATAACACGAGGTTGTATGTCATTAGACATCTTGTATGATAATGGCAAAACACCCTTCCAACGTTGGGTTCACCTCACCCTATTCGGTTCACCAAAATTAAATATCAAATGACGTATACAATACGACACACTTATCTAAAGTTCTCAATAAAATTATTTCCATACTATTTGGGAGAACCTCAAATTTATAGACCACCGATTCTATTCTCCTGTTACCCGCTCAATCCGTGAACACTCTTATTACCCGAAAGAATTGTGAAGCAAAAAGGGTGAGCACAAATAGCCGATAAAGAATATCATGACTAAAGATAATTAAATTATCAATAGCCTTCGTCGAAGTAATAAATCGTAGATTTAGAACATATGGTAGATGATAAAACTTTTCAACCATAGTTGCGGTGAACGAAAGCAATCCATTAGAAGAGTCAAATAGACCATAAAGTCTATTATATCTTCTCCATGTTAAAAGTCCACCAACAATGTTTTATCCTGTAAAATCAATCAGCAGCCTCGCCCACATTCATGTGAATAGCTCATAATCATAATTGTGGTTCTAAATTCCTCTTCTCATCCAGGACAAAGATAATTTTTATCACTTGTCTTTATCTGAAACATCAAAGATCATGGTTATACCAAATCACAGTTCCTATTCATTATCATACCAATAAATTCATCTTTACACTATGGGCCAAAGATATTCATTAACAGTTCATCTTTGCACTACATGCCAAAGATATTCAACAACAGGTCATCTTTGCACTACGGGCCAAAGATATTCATCAATAATTCATCTTTGCACTACATTCCAAAGATATTAATATCTCAAAGAAATACATAATCATTTCAGAATTTATATAAACTATAATTATAATCATGTTGATCAATTCACCTTTGCACTTAAGCTAAAAATATTCAATTGTAAATTCAATGGTCATGATCATACCAGTCAACGATTCAACTTTGCACTACTGGCCAAAGAGAACCCATAGTCACGATCATACCAATAATCTACCCATCTTTACACTCAAGTCAAAGAGAAAATTTCTTCACCAGGATTATAAAAATGTTGTAAGACCCCAACTTATTATAAATGAAATTAAAATTTCCTATATTTATTATTTTGAAATAGTAAGGGTTGATTTGATTAATGTGGTTAGTTATGGGTAAAGTATGTAAATATTTCAAATAAAGTTAAAGTGGTTATAAAATATTCATTGTTGTCGGGGAATATTAGTTTGGTCGTGGAATATTCTTACTGTCGGAGAATATTCGTACGACGGCGTAGCTTTGTGTGGGCCCCATAATGGAAAGCGATTGGATGAAGAAAATGACAAGAATAAGTTATTTATAAATAACGGCGTAGTTATTACCAATTAATACGGTTGGAATACCCGATTGGTTAAAACACAAGTGCTTATGCCAGATTGTATTAATTATTGATTCTTACGTAAGAATGCACTACTCAATAATTATTTACGATAATTCTTCGCTCAATATTTTTATTTATTGATTCAATAATTGTTACGTTGATATTTTATATTATTGTTGTTTCAATAATTGTCACTACACAGTATTTTTCATTATCAAATCAATAATTCATATTATTTGAATAATATTATTAGATAACATTATTGGCAATATCTAGAAAGTTTTGTCTAAGGAGAGGTTTGGTCATCTAATTGCTACCAAGAAGAGAGAAATTCTTATTGGAAATCCCCTCTTTCTTGGGAGAACTACCGTCATGGTTGTCGATATTGTGATTCTGTAATATTATTTGTGAATAATTAATTATTGATTTATATGATAAGGAAAATATTCATTTTATGTTGATATAGATGGAAAAATTTTTAAAGTGACAATTGTTGAAAAATTGATATTTTATCTTTTTTCGATAAAATAATTCATTTAAATATATTATTATATTTAAATAATATAATAATGGTGATATTTTTACAATGAATGTGGGATATATGAATATATGAGGAGAAAGAGTATTTTTGTTGCAAAAGTTGTTTAAAACATGTTAAACATGTATGTGGACCCATTTCTTGACTGAAATTTGATTATAGCCTGTAAAATCGCATATTTGTGGATTTCGGTCAATTTTTGTTTGGAATTTGGAAAAATTTTCTTCTGCAAAGTTGTAGATAATGGAATTTCCTATGGAAAAGACATAAGGTTCGAATTTTTCTGACAAAAGGGCTATTTATTATGAATTATTGAAGTTCTGAAGTTCCGGAATAATTAATTTTTGAAGTTTTAAATATTTTTTTTACAAAAAACGTTTTATTTATTTATTGTGGGTGGGTGGCTGATGTTGTGGGCTGGTAGGTGTGCGTAGGAAGTTAAGCAAATTATATTAATATTATATTAAATTTTCTGCTTTGGTGTTCTAAGCAATTTCCTATAAATAAGGTGCTTAGGTTAGAATTGAAAATCACACCAGAAACTGATATTTTCTCTCTCTTTCTCTCTCTATATTATTGAGCATATTCTTGTGAGTATTTTGATACTTTGAGTGTTGCTTTATCTGGTGCAAGTTTCCTTCAAAGACTATATCCCAGATTCTAGCTGTAAGATAACGGTCTTTTCAAGATAAGGGATATTATTTTTTTTAAAATGATATTATTTCTTCTAATATCATTACACCGGATTGTTGGTGAAATTCTTGTCTTTTAGTGTCTGGGAGTTCTTATTCACGATACGATTAATTATTCACGATATCGACATTATTCACGAATACACAAGACTTATTCACAGGAAAATTAAATTTTTATTTTTTGTCCAAAATATCTATTATGGATACTAGCTTTGATTGTATCCATGTTTTGACCATTCTTGAATTTTACTTCACTATTATTATTTATGAAGTATTTTTGAACTCGGATTGTTTAAAATACTTAATCCTTAATATTTGTTCTTTTGTTTCTTTGGATTCGTTTTCTTTAAAATATTTTTCATCATCATCACCCTAAATGATGATATTATCGAATATCTTTGGCTGTAGTGCAAAGATTAATGATTTTCGATAAATATCTTTGGCCCATAGTGCCAAAGATGAACAGTGTTGAAATGAACATGACCCAATGATGAATATCTTTGGTTCTGTAGTGCAAAGATGAATATTTGATTCAAGATGAATAATGATTGATGTTACAGGGATAAAATATTGATAATGGACTTTTAAATTCATAGATTATAGTAGATTTCATTCTCTACGTAACTCATCTATGAATTATTATTTCATTCGCGAATATTGATCCGAAACTTGTTGTCTCATTGTATTTTATCGATTTTTCTTGTTGAAGACTAACGATAATTTGTTCTATATTATCTTAGTCATAATATTTTTCTCGAAAGCTAGTTGAACTTATCCTTTTCCTTTTTGTTCCATTTTTCTTCTCAGGAGGCGAGAATGTAGCGAGTACTAGTCGGGGTATGGAATGAAGGTTCTAAAAAGTTGTTTTAGTAGTTCTCACTATTTTTGTAAAATAATGTACCAATAATTGCAATGAGGACTTATTTGGGTGTGAATATTGTCTAGATGGCAATATTTGTATTTAAACTCACAGTTTTTATGTTGTATTAATAAAGTTGTAGTTGTTTCTGTTCCATGTTATTGACGACTCAAAATGGGTGATGTATACCTATTTTGGGAGCATCACAGTTGGTATCAGAGCTTAGAGATATGATCTCTGGCAGAGATCGGGGAATAAAACTAAGAGGGGAGAGACGAGTAAAACCTTCGCTAGTGTGTCTTACCTAAGCTTATTTGTTGGTTGGTCAGTATATAGGGATATTATGTGATATGTTGATTTCTTTAATTAACCTTTGTTTTATCGCAGTATTTGAGAATGTCGACTGAGAATGTTAACAGTGGAGTAAATGAGACCGTGGAGACACCTTTACCCACTAACGAGGAGAACGTGCAACAGGCTGACAATGTTCCTCCTGTGAACAACACCACTGAGCAGATGATGAACGACGGAATGTTTAGAAGCTTTTTGCAGTTCATGCAAAATTAGACAAGGGAGACTCGTTCATAAAATACCGGTAGAAATGATAACAACGCACGGTTTGTCACAGCCAAGCAGTTCAAAGAGTTGAGACCACCAGAATTCTGGGGAAAGTCGGATCCGATTAAGGCAGAAACGTGGATCAAACAAATTACCAAGATATTCGATGTCTTGGGATGCACGGAGGAACAGAAGGTTCCATTCGCCACCTTTATGTTCCGTAATGAGGCGTGATTTTGGTGGGAATCGTGAAGCGTACTCCATCCAAACCGCGACTTCGGCATGTCTTGGGAGATGTTTCAAAAATTGTTCAATGACAAGTACTTTCCTTAAAGTATTCGTCATATGAAGGAAGTAGAGTTTATTAGATTGGAACAAAACAACATGACGGTGTCCCAGTACGAGGCAAAGTTTGCGAGTTATCTAGGTTTGCAGACCTCATTTTGGTGGAGAATGAGGAACGATATGGCGGATGTTTCGAGAGGTTTGAAACCGGATACGTCAATATCTCATTTCTCATAAATTTTCTCTCTATTCAGATGTTGTCAGCGAGGCTCAATTATTAGGCGAGATAACGAGTACGTTACGTTCAACCGGGGACCATAACCGAGGATCATCTGATGACGGCAATCATCGTAACAACGATAACCAAATGGATGAAGAAAAATACGGATAAAAGTGGTAACCACTCTGGTGGTAATCATGGCCATGAAAATAGAAGAAGCGAGTCGGGGAGAGATTATAAAAGAGGAGATTCAACAATGATAATACGAATACGTCAAAGACCAAAGAAGAATCGGGTTCTAAGGGAGGAGCGCGACCATTACCGGTCGTATCTTTATAAATCTGGAAAAGAGGGACATATCGGTCTAAAGCGCCCACAACAGTTCAAGGTATGTTATAATTATAGAAAGGAAGGACATATCGCTCGAGATTTATGCGATGGCGAAACCAAGTCCAATGGGGATGATGACTCAAAAAGGTTGTCCGAAAAGTCAAAGTCAACCGCCCGGAAGAGCGTTTGTCGTGACTGGTCAAAATGTGAGGAACCCAAACGAGGTGATCATGGGTAAGCTAATCATAAATTCTTTCAAAGTTTATACCTTACTAGATACTGGTGCTACCCATTCATTTATCTCTCCTGCTTGTGCTCAACGTTTAAACTTAACTCTGGAGAAATTAGACTTTGATTTATCTGTGGAGACTCCGTTAGGAGAAACTTTCATCACATCCACTGTTTATAAATCTTGTTTGATCTAAGTTGGCACCATCACATTATTACCGTGACCTTATCTCTTTAAAGATACTTGCTTTTGATGTGATTTTAGGGATTGATTGGTTAACTACTCATCATGCCAAATTTGATTATTTTCGTAAGGTTGTTAGTTTTCATATTCTAACCAACTGTTGTACAAATTCAAGTAACTATACCACTAAAATCAATCATCATGCTATATCAAGTCATAAAGCTATTCATTTATTGAAAACGGATGTCAAGCTTTCTTAGCCCATGTTATAGATTTGAATAAAGACGCGCAGCGGATTTGAATAATATTCTGTTGTTAGTAAATTTCACGACGTATTTCTGAAGAACTTCCGGCCTACCCCGAACATGAAGTTGAATTCTTTATTGATCTTGAACACGTACAAAGTCCATTTCTAAAACCCCATATCGAATGGCTCTATTGAACTTCGAGGAGTTAAAGGTCCAACTACAGGAGTTGTTGGACATCGATTTCATTCGGCCCTAAGTACATCTCCTTGGGGTACTCTGTTTTATTTGTAAAGAAAGAAGAGGCGGGAGTATGCGACTTTTGTATTGACTATCGAGAATTGAACCATGTCACCATCAAGAATAGGTATCCGTTACCTCGTATTAATGACCTGTTTGACCAGTTGCAAAGAGCACAATTCTTTTCAAAGATTGATCTTCGTTCTGGATATCATCGTTAAAGATTAGGCGAGGATATTCCAAAGACCGCCTTGTAACTCGTCACGGGCATTATGAATTTTTAGTCATGTCTTTTGGATTGACTAATGCTCCTGCGGCTTTCATGGATATGATGAACCGAGTATTCAAGGATTATTTGGATCAGTTCGTTGTTGTCTTTATTGATGACATTCTCATACATTCCAAAAGCCGTGAAGATCATGAGCACCATTTAAAGCTGGTACTCCAAAGGCTTCGTGAAATTAAGCTATATGCCAAGTTGAAGAAAACTGATTCGCTTAAGGAAGTAGCATTCCTTGGGCACGTGGTGTCAAAACATAGAATATCTGTTGACCGAAAGCGAAGATTGAGGCAATACAAAGTTGGGAGCAAAAGCTCATGAATCAAGACGTAGCTTTTTGGGCTTATTTGGTTATTATCGGAGATTCGTGGAAGGATTTTCTCAAATCGCTACTCGATTAACTCGGTGACTCGGAAAGATACAAAATTAAGATGGAGCGAGGAATGCGAAATGAGTTTCCAAGAGCTCAAGAGAAGACTCATTTCAAAGACTGCTCGACAATACCATCCGGTTCGGATGGATTTGTTATCTCAAATGATGCTTCGGAAAAGGGTTAGGATGTGTTCTCATGCAGCGTGGGAAAGTCATAGCTTTATGCCTCGTGACAACTTAAAGAATATGAGAGGAATTATCCTACTCATGATCTAGAGTTAGCGGTGATCGTTGCATTTAAAGATCCGGAGGCATTATCTATATGAAGAGAAAGTGGAGATATATTCGCACCATAAAAGCCTCAAATATTTCTTCACCCAAAAGGAACTCAACATGCAACAATGACGTTGGCTGGAGCTGTTAAAAGATTATGACCACACCATTCAATACCATCTTGGAAAAGTAAACGTGGTAGCTGACGCGTTGAGTAGAAGATCATATGTAGGAACGAGTGTGATGATGTCAAGTATACGCATAGAACCAACTTTAATCGATGAAGTTAAAGTTGCTCAAGCCACAGACCCGGAGCTGATGCATATGAAGAAAAAAGTATAAGAGGGTGCTATTCCAGAAGCAAAAATCGATGAAAAAGGAATACTTCGAGTCCACTCCAGACTTTGTGTTCCTAACGATTCTGATTTAAAGAACAAGATCATGATGGAGGCACACAATACACCATTTGCAATCCATCCTGGAAGTACCAAAATGTATCATGATCTTCGACATATATTTTGGTGGAACAATATGAAGAGAGAGATCGCGAAGTTTATCTCGAGGTGTTTAACTTGTCAACGTGTAAAGGCGGAGCATCAAGTGCCTAAGGGTCCATTGCAACCACTTGAGATTCCGAAATGGAAGTGGGAACACATTACCATGGATTTCGTTACGGGTCTTCCCACGGTCTCTCAAGGCATAAATGCTATTTGGGTTATTGTTGATAGATTAACCAAGTCTGCTCATTTCTTGCCGATACGGGAGACTTATTCCCTTGAACGTCTTGCTCATATGTATGTAAATGAGATTGTGAGATTGCATGGCATGCCAGTATCCATAGTTTCGGATCGTGACCCAAGATTCACTTCACGATTTTAGGTTAGCTTGCAAAAAGCTATGAGGCAGTTCTGATTTAGTTGTTCTAAGATACCATCCTCAACAGAGACGGACAATCGAGAGAGGACTATTCAAACTCTTGAAGATCTATTAAGACTCTGTGTCCTAGATTTCAAAGGGAGTTGGGATAAGTATTTACCATTGGTGGAATTCTCCTTCAACAACAGTTATCAGGCAAGTATAGGTGTGGCTCCATTCGAAGCATTGTATGGACGAAAGTGTCGCTCTCCAATATATTTTGATGAGGTGGGTGAAGAAACATTGTTGGGACCCGAGTTGGTACGTATGACTACGAAAAAGATCCAAATGATTCGACAATGTATACACACGGCTCAAGATCGACAAAAGAGTTATGCGGATCTTCATCGAAAAGACGTGGAATTTAGTATTGGGGATCATGTATTGTTGTGTGTTCCTCCATGGAAGGGAGTTACAAGATTTGGGAAGAGAGGAAAGCTCAATCCACGATTTATTGGTCCATTTCAGATTCTTGACCGAGTAGGAAATGTAGCCTATAGACTCGCGTTACCTCCAAGTATGTCTCGTGTTCATAATGTTTTTCATATATCTGTGCTTCGTAAATATGTGAAAGACCCGAACCACGTTATTGAGTTAGAACCGGATGAGATAGCCAAAGACTTAACGTACGAGGAGGTACCTGTCAAGATCTTGGATAGGAATGAGCATGTTTTACGTACAAAGGTCATACCACAAGTCAAAGTTTTGTGGAGGAACCATGTTATTGAGGAAATAACCTGGGAGTTAGAAATGGAAAAGAAAGCGAGGTATCCTCACCTTTTCAAAACACCAGGTACGTACATCAATTTCGAGGGCGAAATTTTATAAGGAGGGGAGGTTGTAAGACCCCAACTTATTATAAATGAAATTAAAATTTTCTATATTTATTATTTTGAAATAGTAAGGGTAGATTTGATTAATGTGGTTAGTTATGGGTAAAGTGCGCAAATATTTCAAATAAGCAAGTGGTTATAAAATATTCATTGTTGTCGGAGAATATTAGTTTAGTCGTGGAATATTCTTACTGTTGGGGAATATTAAATGACGACCAAGACATGATTTTTAATGTGGGCCCCATAAAAGAAAGCGAGATTTTCATTAGAATATCGAATATATGATTTGAAGGAAACTTCAGATTGAATAGCAACTCTCAAATTATCTAAATATTCATAAAAAGACGCTCGATAATATAGAGAGAGAAAACTTATGTTTCTGGTGTGATTTTCAATTCTAACTCAGCACCCTATTTATAGGAAAATGTTAGAACACCGAAGTAGACTTGACCTGCAACCTGATGGCTTTACCTGCTACTATTTTCACCCACCACTTTTGAAATAAAATTTTAGCACATTTTTCACCAACCAAAGGTGAGGCCCACTCATTTCTAGAATTTTCTAAAATGGTTTAAAATTGAAATAATAATCAGAAACTTCAATAATTCATAATAAATAGCCCTTTCATCAGAAAAATATGAATTTTATGTTCATTCCATACGAAATCGAATTCTCTATAACTTTGTAGCTTTAAGTTTTTTCAAATTCCAGACAGAAAATATTTGAAATCCACAAACGGATGATTTTTAATACCTTTTAAAATTCATAACAAATCATGCGTTAATTTTTAACGCTTCAAAATTTTTGGACATATACTCAACTTATATATGTATAATATATCCAAAAATCACAACGATCCAACGGTCGAATTAAAATTATAACTCACGGAATAGAACTTTAAGAACACCGATTTGATTTTTTAATACAACCCAGTAGTCCTTGGCCAAGGCAAAATGAAATTAAAAAGGAGTTTCTAATTTGCATTATTTGGGGTTGTGCATTTAAGGATCAAAATACATATAATTAAATAAAATAAGACTTGACAGTAATTCTATGTCTTATATTTAATTGGGACATTTTATGGTGGAAGGATTGAATTGTACGGTAACTATTTACTCAAAGGTTCTTTTATGATTAATGTTGAAATCTATATTATCTGGAAAGTCGTTGATCGCTAGGGAGGCTTATCCCTATTGTAGAATAAATATTATTTATTTAAATTAATTAATTAATTAATTAATTTAAATAAGATTAGAATTGTTCTAATTGATTTATTCACAACCAGTTTAATATGGAGAACCTAAAGGGTCACACCATAAAAGAAAGAATAATTATTTAAGAAGTAAATGGCATAATCGTAATAATAAGTTAAGTATATTTAATTTAATCTATGGTGATAGAATAAATTAAATAGCTTAATATTTATTATTTAATATTTTGAAAATATTAAATATAAATTAATAAGAGGAGTCTTATTATTATTATTATTATTATTACTATTATTATTATTTAATTCCTAAAGGAGTTTGAGAATTAATTAACAAAAGTACTCTCATATATTCCTAATAAGATTAGGAGGTTAAATTAATTAAAAAAGTTTAATTAATTATCCCTAATAAGATTAGGGAGCTTAATTAATTAAAAGAATTTAATTAATTAAATAAAACCCAATTCCTTAATTGTTAAGGAGGGTTGCCTACATCTATAAATAAGAGGAGTCTTATTATGGGTGAGGTGGTTGACACTTTCACAACACGTGAATACTTAATTCCAATAGTTGGGAGAGTACACCCCTTTTTATGTGAGATAGAAAAATTAGGGTTTTGCCAAACACCCATCTTCTTGAATCTTTCTTCTTCCTTGGTGGATCACCTCTAGAGGCCAAACACTTGGGTGGCTAACGTTGATCAAAGGAAAGAACCAAACTCGGTGGATTCAAGTTGAACGTGAAAGGATTTGGAGGTGAACTCATACCTGAGGAAGCTCGAATCTTCAAGGGTATGATTCTTATTCGTTATCTTTTCGTTTAATTAATAATTATGCATAAAGGGTGATCCAGGTATATGGTTTGTAAAATTTAAAACTCTGATTTTCCACGTTTTCGCTTATTTTGTGCAATGATTGCGTTCATGAATATTACAAACCTAACAGATGAGTTAGTAGATCATTTGTAATTGTTAGCTTACATATATGTCATTGTTAGCTAGCTTAGTTGATGATTGTTGGACAATACTACATGTTTATATATACAGGTTTTTAGTGATATGTTGAATGTCTGTAATATATTATTGTTATTGGGCTGAAACATGTTGACAGGTTGCAGATACAAAAAAATTGGGTTTAAACACTTGGAATTCGAAATTTCAAAAAAAGTAGTTTAAAAAAAACTTATTTTCAACGGAATAAGGTATTCTCGACGGAAATTTTATCGGAAATAACCCCCTTTTTATTTTCAATAGTAATTAATAAATCTTTAAATTTTCCAATTTTTTGTCGGAAGAAAGTATTTACGACGGAATAGTCCGTCGGAATTAACTTCTATTTATCTGCGATAGAATCATTCAATCGTACCTATTCATTCGTAAATACTCTATGTACGACGGAATTCCGTCGTAATATAATTATGTCGGTCATAACATGTTGTCGACGAATTTTCCGAAGAACCTTATTTTCGAGAATTGTATATACGACGGAATATTTCCTTGTGAATATATAATTTATTTTCGATGAAATAGGTTCAAGTCTGACGAAATATTCTGTCGAAAATAAGCCTTTTTCTTGTAGTCACATATATGTGTGTGTCCATGTGTTCTAGACAAAAAGGCAAGGAAGAGGGAGAAATGATGAACATAAAGCCCAAAAGAGTGCTGAGTGCGCAGGGGCGGATTTACTTTGCGGGTAAGGTGGGCAATCGCTTGCCTTAGTTTTGAGAATTGAGTTTACATAGCAATATGGATGTGTATAGGGTAATTTTTGCTTGTTTGACAATTTTATCCTTATTATAAACATGATCATTCACTGCAGATTTTTTTGTTTTTATTTTTTGATAACAAAGAGTTTATCGCCTTGCAACTAGATTATGTCTTCCCTCCTCAAAGAAAGCTATCCCAAATTCTCTTAAACCACCGAACCGAACTAAGCTGCCGAGTTGATTTTTTTGACTCATTCCTTTTCACCTTAAATTCCTTTTCTTTTTCTCTTTCTCTTTCATCTCTTCAATATATTCATCATAATATGCTAATTCTTTAACCCATTGTGAGTGGGGGGACAATGAATGGGTTGTCACTACGAGTATGGTGATGATCTTATGATTGATAGGTTGAATGAGACCACCATTGTCAGTGTATGTTGTTTGTTTGCTTACCATAAAAAAAATAGTCCAAAAAGGAACCTTGAAAGGTGTATTCCACCGGCCACCCATTTGTTACGTACGCGCTTAGCTCCTACGCAAAATATATAGACGCTAATTCTAACTCGCGTCAGGCTATTGCCACCTAATCAAATGGGAACCTAAACGGCAACGAGGCTCCACAAAGACGGCCTGACATCGACGTTTTACCTTGTAAAGAAGTGAGTAAGTGGGGTTTCTATGTAAGTCCGCGGGTAGGAAAACTAAATTTAATAAAACCTGCCGACTCGTATACCTAGCTTGGCTACCTCTTTTAAAACTTCATCTCCTCCCTCCCCTCTCTCTCTGTATTCCATATTCTCCACCTCCTTTTCTCCTTCACTCTCTCACTCCTGCTGTACATATATATATATATATATATATATATATATATATATATATATGCATATACATATAAGATGTGTGTGTATCAGCGTATGTATGGGTTTGGGGGTTTTAGGCAAATGTAGGATATATATGGCTGATCGAGGAGTACTGGAGGGATATGTTATTAACTTCACTACAATTTCATTGGCAGCTGCTTGTTCTGTGTAATTCGCATATATATATATATATATATATATATATATATATATATATAGCAATGATCCCGCGCATGCATGCAGCTATCCTCATGAGAGCTCTTAATTACAACTTCTGCCTACTGGAATATTAGTAGCGTAGAAAGAGGCAAACAGATTGGAGCCAGGCAACACTATATATTTATATATACCCTACCCCTTTATTTACTTCTTAATTTGCTTAGATTTCACAGATACTTCTCCCTCTCTGTTAATTTCTTATATAATTAATTAAGTAGTCGTTTTACATGCTTACGTATAGGTATTCTTTTCTGATCTTGATCAAATATCTGTATATATATATAGAGAGAGAGACACAAATCAAACAAGCTTCATAGGTTGATATTCTTCGAAAAATAAATATATATTTACGGAATATCAACAAGTTTTTATGTAAAATGAGATTCATTAATTGACCATTTGTTTTCTGGAAATATATATATATATATATATATATATATATATATATATATATATATATATATATATATATATATATATATTCTAGTAATTATATGCGGTATTAACTATTTATATGAAGTCCACATGATTTCCAGTTAATTCTATTTCTAGCTAGCTGTTCCTTCACAAAGCATAATACTGGTACATTTTATTTTTTAAAGTTAATCTCTAGAATTCAAAATCGATATATATGAATCTATTTTTTTTCTTAACAATCTATACTATTACAATTCAATTTTAGGTGCATGCCTTTAATCTTGTGCAGTACATGTTAAAATTATGACTTCTTGTTGAGGGGTGGATTCAACCTAGCTATGACCTTGTATGAAAAAAACACACACTTACCACTAGGAATATCACATGATTTAACCTTTACAAATTTATATTAATTCTACTGCAAACAAGTATAATTATTGTAAACTAAATAAAAAGTACTACACGCGATTTCATAATTAGGAGTATGTTTGTAAATTACGAGTTTTAATGATAATTTAATTTTTCTAGCCTTATTATATATATATTTATATATACACACACATAAATATATTGGCTAGAAAAATAGAAGTAATAGCATAGAAGTAATATTACGAAGTTCACATCATTTTACAATTTAAAAATAAAAATATATCTCTAATTTGAAATTTGATAAAAAAAAATGAATCTCAGTACTAATTAATTACTATTGGAACAAAAGGAGTATTATTATTTTGTTGTTTTATTATTAGATCTTAATTTATAGTAGTTGATTAGCATAATAAAGTGAAATAATTAATCTCTTTTGCAGCTTTTGTCTAACCTTTTAAGTTTTATGATCTTATACCTTAATAACAACAAATTTTGCATAACTTTTTTTTTTGGGAAGTTTATGCTTTGCAATATACATGACTGAAGTTAATGGTACTCGTTGGTAGAACGGGCTAGTTTGAATAATGAATTTAATAATTTATTTTATATTAATGTCAAAAAAGAATTCGAAGTACACAATTTTTATAATTTAGTTGAAATATTATCATAGCATAAAATTAAGAGATTCACTTTCATTCCATATTCGACTAATCATCACATTTGAAGAAGGATCGTTGTGGTGATGAAACAAATTTTGTACAAAATATTACAAAAAAATCAAACATTAGTAAATCAAGAAATCAATACTAATATATAATAAGGACCTAATAGAACTCAACAACTCTATGAACAATACAATTTAAAAGCACTTAATAGAAGTATAGAACCAATGCTTTGCATTTTAATCTGCTTAAGCCTTTTAATGAAAATAATACAATGAAAAGATTTTTTAACACTTGTACGTATCAAGTAGCCAAGTGACCTTTTACCATTTCTCTCATTTATATCTTAAATATATTTATATGGATTAGTGAGTTCACTCTCTTTACTCATACGGTGCCAAACACTCAGTATTGGTACGTAGAATGCAATAAACGTTGCAAAGACAACAAAGTCTTCATATGACAAATTTCATAAATAAAAATATCACCATATATATGATCAATCAGGTGAAAGTTTTCCATGGTTATAGATGGCGACATTGTTCCAAATGATAAAATTCAAATCTTACTATCAGACAACCAAGCATACTCCAAAAAAATTCAGACTTTCTAAAACTAAACCAAAATTCTCAATAAAAATACAACCTTTGCCAAGCCTTTCCAAAGCACAATTAATAATACTCAATCATTGATACCATAAAAATCAAAATGCAATCACTTTTCCCAAATATGAAAGATAGTGATATATAATTCCTTAAAATATTAAATAGAGTACAAATCTGAAATTTTTAACATAATTAATCATAGTGTGCATATATTCATATCATGTCAAGCATTCTGAAACCCCAAATAGTAATTTTCATCTTAGCATGTTTTCAGTCTCGAATTTTATAATGTATAGAGATAGACAAATTTCATCTTCATTGGTATACTAATCAGGACAAATGAACATTAACACATATGAACATTCTCTTAGCCTCATTCCATCAAACACTTCAACTACATTTCTAACTATACTACCCAAATGAATTAAGTTACAATGGTTAAGATCAGTAAAATTATTCACTCAATTTATGAAACCTCAAAGTAGTAATACAAAAAAATAAAAAGTGTGTTGAATTTTGGCATACCTTTGGCGAGCTTCGAAGCTAGATGTTACCTAGATCACTACTAGAAAAACAAAAATACGTGACAAAATTTTGTGATAGTTTTTAAAAACAATCACAAAAGATAGTAATCTGTGATGACTTTTTAAGCAATCACAAAATAATAGTATATATGATGGCTCTTAGTGATGACTTATCTTGTCATCAATGTATTATAATTGTGATGGTCATGTCAATCACAAAAAAAATTTCACGCAAAATAAATTTTCTTTTTGTGACGCACTAAGTCATTAGTTATAGATATATCCTTTTCGTGATTGCATTTAAGCTATCACTAATATTTTAATGTAATTAATAATCAAAATAATATTTTATGACGGCTATAACAATCATTAAAAAAGATAGATTTTTGTGACGACTTTTATTTGCAATTACAAAAAGAAGGTATTTTATGATGGAATTTTCAAGCAATCAGAAAACAATAAAATATATGATGGCCCTCAGTGATGACTAATTTTACCATTATTATAGAGTATTTGTGACTGCCATTGTAATCACCAAATCTTATGTGAAATATTGTTTAGTAAGTCAACTCACATATGTTTCCTTTTATATTTTGTTTTAAAATTATAATCATGATATGGATTTTGATGTAGTGGTAATACTCGTTATTTAGTTTGCAAATGGGGGGATGGTTCGAATCCTACAAGTATCATTTGTTACAATTAATACAATAAAATAAATTATACGTAAATAGAGATTCACGTTCTTACCTTTGATCCCTAAAGTCTTATTTTTGGTGATGACTTTGACAATCATAACAAATTACGTGTTAATGTGATTGTATTAATCATCACAAAAGTACTAAGCGTTTGTAGGATTGCCAAAACCATCACATAAAATCTTTCATGATGGACGTATACAAGACGACCACTGTGATGCTTAAAGTCATCACGTAAATCTTTCGTGATGGTTTTTCTACTTTTTGTAATGGATTTTGGCCATCACAAATAACCATTTTTTAGTAGTGGATGTTATTGAGCGAAGAATGAGGTTGATTAAACCCTGGATTGTAAAAAGTTAATTTTCTTCAGAAATTAAAGCTAAATTTCATTCAAAGATAAAATGGGTATCTTTAAAAATTACAGAATTTAACAAATAATAATAAAAATAGTTATAACAAACTTGAGTCCAAGATTGGGGGAATGGTAGAGGCGCTGATGAAATTTGATCATATGAAGCTTGCAAAATTAATTGTCCTGTCTCAGATTTGTGTCCAATCTTAACCTAAAAACACAAATTCATACATCTTTCAGAATTAGATCTACCTTAAAAGAGGATTGCACCAAGATGAAATTGTAACCACGACGCGAATAAAACTAAGAGAAGAGTGTGTATTATACCTGTAAGAATTAATTGTCAAGGGAGATGTAGATGGAGATGAGAGAGACACGAAAGGAAGATGAGAGAGGCAAACCGAAGGGACGAAGATGCTGTGAAAAAAGAGCGGGCGACGAAGGTTACCATGAAGCCTCATCTTTTCTCTCGTCCATAACAAATTATACCCAACTGGAATCAACGAAATCTTAGACGTATAATAAATACTATTACAAACAAATATAATAACAAATAATTTGGGGGAACAAAGCTTACAGGCGATTGAATAACATTCCTCATTGGATCGATGGATAGAAGTTTTGAGGATGATCAATCTAGGGCTTTATTATTGATCAAATTAGGGGCTTTGTTGTTGACGAAGTGTGGACAAAGAAATTGTACCTCGCTAGGTTTAGGGTTTCGTGTTGGATGAGGAGAATAGAAATCCACGAAGAGTACGGATTTGATTGATTGATTGAAAAGGGGAGAAGAATAGGTGAGCGATTACTCCAAGGACACGTGGCAGAACTATTAAAATCTGAGAACTTTGTTAGGGTAGCAAGGATTTAGAGAGCCTTCTTGAGTGCTTCAGGTTGAGAAAGAATCTCCAAGTCTTCAGTTTCTCCAAAAGTCTAAAAGTCCAAAGAGAGGTCAAAAGTCTGTTCCTAATGGAATGGAAGAGGTATTTATAGAGTTTCATGGAAAGTGGTCATGTGATAGGCACATAACATCAAAAAAAATTTAGAAAGACCCTTAGTCACCAGAATAATGCCCAGATCGTCTTGTCCTTCTAGCCATCAATCCAATCCCTCAATCAATTCCCAACATGAGTCGTCTTCATGAGTCTTTTGCCTTGGAACACGTGGAGGCTTCTCTTGGGTCGTGCTCATTTATTTCCGCCCTTTTCGTTTATCATTTAATTCTTTTAGGTCACATGTGAACCCTAAATTACACTTGGGCCCACACGAAGATATATTGCCGATTGGTTTCTTTATTCGATCGGGAAAGAGCTACAAATCTAACCCGAGTACAGGGAAAAAAAGGTAATTACGAGGAAAGACTCGGGTTTGTAAACGATGAAGAAGATAAAGAGCTGAAGAAAGAAGGGAAACAAAAAAGGAAGAGATCATCAGACGAATTCTATTCGATCGATTTAAATTTTAATTGACTTTGCTCACCTGGTTTTCAAAATAATTGAATTAACTCGGGTTGGATTTTAAATTGAAAAGTATCTGATTTTCAAATTAAGTGAGATAGCTCATCCAATTTTGAAATTAAAAAGATCAGTCTTAATGCCTTTATATATAAGGTATTGACTCTCTTTATATATAAGGTATTGACTCTTTTTTGTGGAATGGAGCTTAGCTAGTAACCTTTTTTAGCGATTATGTTGGGAAGTATATAACAATTAGCTGACGCATGAGAGTCCATTTACTAAGAGTAGAAACACGAACCGCTATTACCATGTCCGATAAAATTAATTAATGTATAGTTTAAAATACCAAGCCCGAATGAGACTTTAGTAGGTTCCTAAGATTGTTTCAGGTCTATTGGATTTCTTGCAAATAGCTAACGAGTCCTTCTACAAAGATATTTTTTTGGAACCAGAATAATGGACATTTTTAATTTATTTTTTTGTAATTTTCTTGTGATTTTTAAAAAAATATATAATATTTATTTCAACTAAATTTTTTACACAATATAGTGTTCGTGTATATGTACCCAAATTATACCTAAAATAATATATTCTGTAAATAATTGGAGTAAATACTATATATTTTTTAGAAATCACAAGAAAAATTAAAAAATTTAAAAATATCCAATATTCCGGTCGGACAAACATGTCCGCCAAGACTTATTGATAGCTTAAAAGCCAGATAAGCAGAGAAGCCCAAAAAACTTTTCTAAGACTTGAAAAAAATTAATTACTCTAAGATTGTGTTTGTTTATATCTAAATACCTTTTAATGGATATGCCTCTGATTCGGTCAAAGGTAAAACTTATTTGATAAAAAAAAATTTGGCTCTTAATACCTCTTAATTAATCGATAAGATATGAAATTAAATATATACTATTCAGAGGTAGGTCTGAACTACATTAAATATTTTTTGGACAAAAATGACCTATTCAATATTACAAAATTTGTCATGTATCCCTCAGCTTCTCCTTTAAACTCACATCCAAACCAAAATGGGAAAGGAGGAAATATATATCAGAAAATTACACACCTAGATCCGGCCATTCAATCAAAACATACGGGAATCAGATCGTCAAATCAGCAACTGGGTCTATGATTTCCGATGAGAACCACACCAGATTAGAACCAAACCAAAAAGAAAATTGAAATCTGATGGTAAAATCCGGCTAGATACCGAAAGCTCAATAAATCCATTACACAAACAGATTTAAGGAACCCAAACACCATTGAACAAAAGCAACAAATACTTGCTAATATTAACAAGGGAGCAACAAAACACCCAATCAGCCAAAATAAAATTAAATAATATTAACCATAGGGAACTATTTTAACAGCTTAAACGCCAAATTGACTCCTCTTAAAAGAATACAGCAACCAGCGAGGAAGCTAGAATCAGTTTGGGTAATCGTTAAATTGATTAGACCCATTAAAGATTTAAATCAATTAATTAATTTAAAGTTACATGTACCATAGCTGAACCACACCATCAGCGTACCAAACCCAACTCAAAATTGGAGAAAACGCACTAAATCCTTATTTTAGAGGGTAATAGGGTAAAATATTATTATTAAGGCATTTTGAAAAAATCAATTATCAAATAATATTTTTTATTCAGATACAATTCTATTTAGATATTCTACATTATTCAGATGTCTAAATTATTCAAATCTTAATATTCAATTTTATCAAACACAACCTAAAACAACAAACAGTAACCTCTCTAAGTTGCTAATGAGTATTATACACTAATTACTAATGAGTAGAGTAGTCTTACTAGTTATACATTTGATTAAATTCATGTCAAATATGGGAGATTTTATACATGTAAGACAATCAACTACGTTTTATTTTGTATAATGTCTGAATTATCATATCAAAACGTTTAATTAAAAATTAATTTTGTTATAAAATTATGGATATCTAGATTCATATAATGGATATCTAGATACATGTAACTCTCATGTCCATTTAATTTTGAAATTCATGACCTTTGAGTTTTGTAACCTCCTAATATTATGTAATTATATCTATAAATAATAACATTTGTAAAGTGAATGATAGATACCAAATACAAAGAGAATGCTCTCTTTTCTCTAATCTTCTTTGTTCTTTCTCTAATCTTCTTTGTTTTTAATTTTAGTAATATTTTATAATACGTTATCAGCACGATTCTCTACCCAATTTTGAGAATTTTGGGAAGAAAAAAAAAAGGTTCTCTCAACTCACTCACTGTAATTAAGTACTTCTGAACCCACGTTCATGATATTAAATTTATATATGTTGTCCATTATCTCTGCACCTCAAAGTCATTGTCCATGCTTCTGGTCTCTGCGTGTCATTGTCAATTTCAAATGCATACAAGTTTAATAGATGGGTTTAACATCATTGCATCTCATTCTATACTTACTATTATTTTTTTACACTCACTTCTAACTATAAATATGCAGAGATGTTGTTAATTTTTGTTCGATTGCCAAATCTGCTTCTGTCATGTCATCTAATCCCATAAAAATAAAAAAAAAGTTTGCCCAAAGAATAAGAAGTTTTATAAATCCCCACTTCACAATATGGTATACAACTTATTTGTGTCAAATTTCTCCATTTTGTAATTACCGGGGCAACCAAACATGAATAGCATGTCATACCGAAAAGAAAATATTACACAAAGAGTGTGATGGCCAGCATGGCATTGGATGTATCATGAATCCCCATCAAGTAATCCTCCACAAACCGTAATGTAAAGTAAATATATACTTTATAAGAAACAATGGCAACTATATCTTCTGAACCTGTACTCAGAACGGAGCCAGAATTTGTTCTTTGAGGGGGTCAAAAAAAATTTTAATATCATAAAATATATTAATCACTAAAAAATAAAATTTCACTATTATAAAACATATTTTTACTAAAACAAAAATAATATAGTAATAAAATTTGCTTTGACAAAGATAATAAAACATAGTAAAAAAAAAAAATCTTTTTAAACATATCAAAACTCGGGGGCCGTAGTCTTACAAAATTTTCAAAACAAACAAAATATACAAGTGAGTTTTATAAAATTTTCAAACTTTGAGGTGAATCTTACAAAAATTTCAAACCTTGGGGGGGCCGTGGCCCCCTCCAACAACCATATAGCTCCGTCCCTGCCTGTAGTATGATGTAAATCAGATCATTTGAGTTTGTGGTATACCAACACAACTACATTTTTTACTGTATTCGCTTATATGGTGTGTGCACATCTTACAAGAAATCATATATTATTCTACTTTATTATAAAAGTATCATTTATCATGGAAGCATATTTAAAAATTATATTTTTAATATTTTGAGTCTATTTAAATGTTATAACACACACACACACACACACACACACACACACACACACACACACACACACACACATATATATATATATATATATATATATTTGTTCATATGTTCATGCACATGTGAATAGTTATATGTAGATAGTTATAATAAATTAAAATTTTAATAATTTTTGATATTTTTTTTGTATGAAGTTACAATGACAAACCTTCTCAAACTTGAGTTCGTGGAACTTGATATTACGGGTAAGAATTATTTATCATGGATCCTTGATGCCGAAATTCATCTTGATGCAATGGGTTTTGGAGACACCATTAAATATGGTAATGAAACATCTAGTCAAAACAAGGCAAAGGCCATGATTTTCTTGCGCCATCATCTACATGAGGAGTTGAAATTAGAGTATCTCACAATAAAATATCCTAGCTTCTTATTCTTTGAAAAAATTTGAAAGAAAGATATGACCATCAAAAGACAGTTATTCTCTCAAAAGCTCGTTATGATTAAATACATTTACGATTGGAGGATTTTAAATCAGTAAGTAAATATAATTCTGCAATGTTTAAAATCAGTTCTAAATTGAAATTGTGTGGAGATAATATTACTGATGGAGATATGTTAAAAAAAATATTTTCTACTTTTCATGCATCGAATGTGCTCCAGCAGCAGTAATATAGAGAATGAGGTTTTAAGAAATACTCTGAACTGATTTCATGTCTCCTTGTAGCTGAACAAAATAATGAGCTTTTAATGAAAAATCATGAATCACGACCGACTGGTTCAGCCCCATTCCCTGAAATGAATGGTACAAAATATAATAATAATTATGGTCGTGGTCGTAATAGAGGTCGTGGTCGTAGTCGTGGCCACGGACGAGGACGGTTTAATTACCGCAACCATGATACCAAACCTTCAAAGAATGAGAAGAAACAAGAAAAGGGGAAGAATATAAATAACAGAGATACTAAAAAGGAAGAATATATTTGTTATCTGTGTGGAATGAAAGGACATTGATCTCTCGTACTTATCGTACAACCAAACATCTTGTTGATTTATATTAGTCCTCAATGAAAGGAAATGAGAAGAATATAGAAATAAAATTTTCTCATCCACATCAAGATAATGATGATATTTATTTTGATCCTTTGGATATGACACATCTTATCGTTGCAAATTTTTTTAAGCAAAATAATGAGCAAGTTAATATTTCTTGTAATTAAAATAATTAGTTCAGAATTATGTTAATCCTTTTAAGTGTGTTCATTTTATGCTAATGTATTTTCTTTATTTCTTTCATGTTAGCTTATTTAATGTATTTTATTTTCTTTATTTAGGGGAGTATTGTGTTATTAAATATATATAACATTATGTCTTATTATGAACTTATTATATATTTATTCTTTTTTATGAAGAAAATATAGATTTGCGTCATGCTATAAATGAGCCTAATATCAATGGTGGAGATATATGCTTAGCAGATAGTGCAACGACACATACCATTCTCAGACATAAACAATATTTTTTAAATCTAAGAATGATGAAAGCAAAAGTGAATACAATATCAGGTTCAACAGACTTGATTGAAGGCTTTTGAAGAGACAATATAATGTTTCTTAGTGGAACAAAATTTATTATTGATAATGCTTTATTTTCCACTAAATCAATGAGGAATCTGCTAAGTTTTAAAGATATACAACTTAACGAGTACCATATTGAGACAGCCAATGAAAATGGTATAGAATATCTTTACATCATATCAAATGTCTCTACTGAAAAACAAATATTGGAAAAATTATCTGTTTTATCTTCAGGTTTGTACTATACAAGTATTAGTACAATTGAAGTCAATGCAATAATAAACCAGAAGTTCAATGAACCAAATAATTTTATTGTTTGGCATGACCAGTTGGGTCATCCTGGATCAATAATGATGCGAAGAATTATTTAGAATTCACAAGGTCATCCATTAAAGAACTAAAAGATTCTTCAATTTAAGGAATTCTCATATGTTGCTTGTTCTCAAGGAAAATTGGTCATTAGACCATCACCAACTAAAGTTGGGATTGAATCCCCAAAGTTTCTAGAACGTATTCAATGTGATATTTGTGGGCCTATTCACCCACCAAGTGGACCATTTAGATATTTTATGGTTTTAATAGATGCATCTACAAGATGGTCACATGTGTGCTTATTATCAACTCGCAACCTAGCGTTTGCGAGATTACTTGCTCAAATTATTAGACTACGAGCAAAATTTCCGGATCATACAATCAAGACTATTCATCTTGATAATGCTGGTGAATTCACATCCCAAATTATTTAATGATTATTGTATCATACAATCAAGACTATTCTTCGTTCGGGTTCCTCGCATTTTGACCGGTCATGACAAACGCTCTTCCAGGAACCGTTGACTTTGACTTTTCTAGGACATCCTTTTGAGTCACCATTCCCACTGGACTGGGTTTCGATACCGTACAATCTCGAGCGATATGTCCTTCTTTTCCATAATTATAGCATACCTTAAACTGTTGTGGGCGGTTTGGCCAATGATATATCCTCTTTCCCAAGATTTGTAACATACTGACCGGTGGTCTTTCTCCTCCTCGAACCCGATTCATCTTGCGTTGATGTCTTCACATGGTCGTTGTTGAATCTCCTCTTTTTAAAATCTCCTCCCGACTCGCTTCTTCTATTTTCATGGCTACGATTACCACCGAGTGGTTACCGCCTTTGTCAGTATTCTTCTTTTTCCATTTGGTTATCGTTATTCGATGGATCGCTATCTTTGGTATGATCTCGGTTATGGTCCCTCGGTTGAACGTATTTCGTTATCTCGCCTAACAACCGAGCCTCATTGACAACATCTCGAATAGAGAAAATTTATGAGAAATGAGATCTTTGGGCGTATCGGGTTTCAAACCTCTCGAAACATCCCAGATCACACGTTCCTCATTCTCCACCAAATGAGGTGTAAACTCGATAACTCATGAACTTCGCCTCGTCTTTGGGACACCGCATGCGTTATTCTCGCTCGTCTAATAAACTCCATTTCCTTCATATGATGAATACTTTCGGAAGTACTTGTCATTGAACTATTTCAAATGTCTCTCCCATGACATGCCGAAGGAAATTTGGATGGGTACGCTTCACGATTCCCACCAAGAATCCCTCGTTACGGAACATAAAAGTAGCGAATGGAACTTTTGTTCCTCCGCATCCCAAAGACATCGAATATCTTGGTAATTTGTTTGACCCACGCCTCGCCTTTAATCGGATCCGGCTTTCCCAATCGGTGGTCCCAACTCTTTGAATCGCTTGGATGTGACCACCGTGAATTGCTATCATTTCTCATGTATTTTGAACACGAGTCTCCCCATGCGATTTTGCATGAACTACAAAAAGCTTCTAAACATCCCTCGTTTATCATCTCGCTTTCGTTGGTGTTGTTCACGGAGAGTACATTGTCACTGTTTTGACGTTCTCCTCGTTGGTAAAGACATGCATCTCCACGGTCTCATTTACTCCATCGTTAATATTCTTAGTCGACATTCTCAAATCATCGTCATAAAACAAGGGTTAATTAAGGAAATCAATATATCACATAATATCCCTATATACTAACCAACTAACAAATAAGCTTAGGTAGGACACACTAACGAAGGATTTACTCGTCTCTCCCTCCTAGTTCTATTCCCCGATCTCATGGAGATCATATCCCTAAGCTCGATACCAATTGTGGCGCCCCCAAAATAGGTCCATTCCATCCAATCCATTCGAAGTCGCCAAATACATGGTAGTGTAAATAACTACAACTTTATTAATACATTTGTGTCGCAAAAAATACGACAACATATATCTTTAATGAGTTTAAATACAAATATTGTCTTCAGTACAATATGCATACCCAAATAAATCCTCATCACAATTATTTATACATTATTTTACAAAAAATGGTGAGGACTACTAAACAACTCTCTCTATAACCATCATTCCATACCCCCGACTTGCGTCTTTCATTACATTCTCGCCTCTCGAGAAGAAAAATGGAACAAAAGAGAAAAGGGTGAGCTCAACTCACTAGCCCGAAAGAAGAATATTATGACTAAGATAATATACAACAAATTATCATTAGTCTCCAACAGGAAAAATCTAATAGAATACAATAGACAACCGGTTTTAAATCAATCTTCGCAATGAAATAATAATTCATTAGAAGAGTTAAGTAGAGAATGCAAACTACTATCTTCTATATATGAATTTAAAAGTTCATCGTCGATATTTTATCCTGTAACATCAATCAATATATATCCGAATCAAATATTCATCTTTGCACTACTGAGCCAAAGATATTCATCGATTAGTCATGTTCATCTAAACACTGCATTTCATCTGCACTACGGGCCAAAGATATTAATCGATCGATCATGTTCATCTCAACACTGCTCATCTTTGCACTTTCACGGGCCAAAGATATTCATCAAGAAATCATTCATCTTTGCACTACAGCCAAAGATATTCGAGAATATCATCATTTAGGAGTGAGGATGATGAAAAATATTTTAAAGGAAACGAATCCAAAGTAAAACAAAAGAACAAATATTAAGGATTCAGTATTTTAAACAATCCAAGTTCAAAAATACTTCATAAGTAATCGAGTGGAGTAAAATTCAAGAATGATCAAAACATGGATACAATCAAAGCTAGTATCCATAATAGATATTTTGGACAAAAGAAGAAATTTTATTTTTTGATTGAATAGTCAAGAGTATATGTGAATAAGTAATCAGACACCAAAAGATAGAAATTTCAATAAAAAACATCTTCACGCTTTCGTGAATAGTACTCGTGAATAGTAACTTCGTGAATAGTAACTCATGAATAGTAACTTCGTGAATAGTAACTCATGAATAAGAAACCCCATACATGAAAAAGTTCCAAATTTGATAAAATTTCCAACCAATATTTCTAAGATAATGATATTGAAGAAATAATATCATTTTCGAATAAAATAACATCCCTTACCTCGAAAAGACAAGATCTTCTAGTTGAAAACATTGGATATAGGCTATGACTTGAACTTGCACCGATATAGCAATACTCAAAGTATACTCAAAATACTCACAAGAATACGCCGATAATATAGAGAGAAAACTTGATTTCGGTGTGATTTTCAATTCTAACCTAAGCACCATATTTATAGGAAAATGCTTAGAATACCAAAAGTAGAAAATTTATTAAATATTATTATATTATTATTATTATTATTTCTACAACTTCATACGCCAACCTAGAATCGATTTAAAGAATTAAAACACATGCAAAGACCCACACTCAAATCACTAAAAGCGTTTTTCATATTAAAAATATTTTAAACTTCCAAAAATCAATTATTTCATAGCTTTGAACTTCAATAATTCATAATAAATCATGACCTAAGACAGGGAGGATACACGTTACACCACGATTTTGAATCGGAAGAGATTTCAAGAAATGGCGATTTATTCACTCTATCAATAACCGATCCGGATCCGGTGTATCATAAAGGATTTGCCTTTTCTATTGATTCCTACGGATTGGATCAAAAACAATTCTTGAATGAGGTATTCAGAACAAGCCATAAGGGCTCACCCTCAAGGCGTAAGTAAGTAGAGGCTGCTTCTTCCCTATTCTTAATCCTACTTCTTATGTCTCATAACACAACACGAGCTCCCTACTGGTTCAATCGATATATAGTATAGCCAAAAGCGGATTTCCTTTTCTTTTGAAAGTATAGTCATTTAAACCCGCTCCTAAAAGCGCCCTTCTCTTATATCGAGAAGCACCTAATTCAACTTCCATCCTGCTTCAGCACTAGTTCGGATGGAAACCACGATCGGCGACCAGATTAACCCCTTTGAATTAGCCGATCTTACAAGATCGATCGGGCGGACTGGTTGGGCAGGGAAGTGGAGTGACGAGAGATGGCCCATATGATGTTTCCAAACACCTGCACTTAAGTCCTCGCCCATTCCATTAATCGATTAAGCATTTCGTTTGGCGATTAAGTGCAATGATGTATTAGTAGTTGTAGTGGCCAAGAGAGAGCGATTCTCGGTAGTAGTGAGCCAAGGCCTTGATTCGCCTGACCAGTGAAAGACCCTAGGAGAAGAAGGTCATAGTAATTGCAACTGGTGTGATAGTAATAGCGCTAGGGGAAGACCAAGCCCTTTTAAAGTAAAGTAAAGTAAAGTAAAGTAAGTTCAGGCGGAAGCGACTCGATCTTCTCTCTCATTCCAAATCAAAGGCGAATCTAGTTTCAAATCATAAGATGACAAAAAGGTACCTAGGAGTTCGCAGGTATGATAGAGTCCGCAGAAGTGCAAATCGCGTAAGTCAAGCTTCGGAAACGGACCGCAGTCAAGAACGATCAGACTCGTGTCGGAGGAGTTTTGAGCATGAGCTACCACTCACGCACGCCGTGCAAGAGACCCATGACTCTCGAAAGGGCCACCAACCGCCATCTTGGTTGAGCCTTTGCTGGAATGGAATGAGATAAGAATCTCTGGAGATCTTTCCTCCACTTACTCCCATCCGTCAAAATGCGCCCTTCAGGCACGGTAGTTCTATGTCAGCATCTGAGTCACACCCCGCCTAAATCGACTAACAAAGATAAATACCATTCGCATTCATGCAGCAGGGAAGGCAACGAAGTTGATTCATGAGACCGCAGTGGAGTGGGAGCAGACGCGGCCCCCTTTTCGATCCCTCGCTCGCCAGAGAGAGGCTGCAGGCCTAAGTCGTGTGGACGGGAAGTTCGATCATGAAAAAGAATATGCTTAGCGCAAGATAAACGTAGTAAGCAGACGGCCGCCTCAAACGCATTGTTGGCTGCTCAACGTGAGTCAAGCCAAGATAACTCGGACAAGAGTGAGACCACCGGGTTGTTCGGTTCAATGGTTGGGAAGCTAGGCTCCTTAGAAAGGATTGACCGAGACCCCTTTTATCATAAAATTCGAATCTCGCGACTTTTTATAGGAAATTCAATTTCTACAACTTTGCAGGAAGAAAATTTTCCAAATTCCAAATGTAAATTGACCAAATTCAAAAGCTGGCGATTTTTTAAAGCTATAATCAAATTTCAAATAATAAATGGGGTCCACAAACATGTTTAACATGTTTTAAACATTTATGGTAATAAAAAATACTCCTCCTCCACATATACTCATATATCCCACATTCATCGTAAAAATATCATCATTATTATATTATTAAAATATAATAATATATTTAAATGAATTATTTTATCAGAAAAAGATAAAATTTCAATTTTCAACAATTGTCACATTAAAATTTTCTCCATCTATATCCACATAAAATCAATATTTTCCTCATCATATGAATCAATAATTAATTATTCACAAATAATATTATAGAATCACAATATTGACAACCAAAAAGTTTCTAGGAAAGAGGGGGCTTTCCAATAAGAATTTCTCCTTACTGGCGCGCAATTAGGTGACCAAACCTCTCCTTAGACAGAAATTTCTAGACATTGCCAATAATGTTATGTAATAATATTATTCGGATAATATGAATTATTGCTTCGATAATGATGAAATAATACCGTGTAATGACAATTATTGAAACAACAAAGAATATAAAATATCAACGCAAAGAATTATTAAATCAATAAAATAAAATATCGAACCGTAATTATCGTAACCATTATTGAGTAAAGGCCTTTCACGTAAGAATCAATAATTGGTGCAATACCGTGTGCTACTGTGTTTTAACCACCGAGTATTTTAACAGTATTAACGGTAACAACTACGCCATTATTTTTAAACAACTTATTCTTGTCGTTTTCTTCCTCCAATCGCTTTCCGTTATGGGGCCCACACATAGCTGCGCCGTCGTACGAATATTCCCCGACAGTAAGAATATTCCACGACCAAACGAATATTCCCCGACAATAATGAATATTTTATAACCACTTGCTTATTCGAAATATTTGCGTATTTTACCCATAACTATCCACATTAATCAAATCAACCCTTACTATTTCAAAATAATAAATAGAGAAAAATAAATTTCATTTATTAATAATTTGGGGTCTTACAACCTCTCCTACTTATGAAATTTCGTCCTCGAAATTGACGTACGTACCTGGTGTTTCAAAAAAATGAGAATACCTCGCTTTCATTTCCGTTTCCAACTCCCAGGTCATTCCCTCAATAGCATGGTTTCTCCACAAAACCTTAACTTGTGGTATAACCTCGGTACATAGGACATGTTCTTTCCTATCCAAGATCTTGACAGGTACCTCCTCATACATTAAGTCTTCGGTTATCTTGTCAGGTTCTAACTCAATGACGTGGTTGGTCGCCCACATATTTACGTAACATCGATACGTGAAAAGCGTTATGAACAGCGCCATACTTGGCGGTAAAAGCGAGTCTATAGGCCATAGTTCCTATTCGATCGAGAATTTCAAATGGATTAATAAATCGAAGGTTTGAGCTTTTCTCACCTCACCGATTCTCGCTTTTGAAATAACAACTTCTTGCACCTCCTTCTTCAAATTCATCGACTCCGTGTGTGTAGCTTGAATAAATTTTAACTTTATCGATTAAAGTCGATTATACTCAGATATCATCACGTGGGTACCTAGAGTTTTCATATCCATCTCTATTATTTGTAAATTATACTGAAATGAGTCTTTGACAATATCGTACCGTGCATTTGTATCACGATCTTCTACTCAACACGCCGCCTACCACGTTCGCTTTTCAGGATGGCATGGTCGAACATGTCTTTGAAATGAGTCTCTCTTGAGTTCTTGAAGCTCTTCCCACATTCCTTGCTCCATTCGAATTTTGTATCTCTACGAGTCAATTTTGCGTTAATGGAATAGCGATTCGAGAATATCCTTCAACGAATCTCCGATAATAACCAACTAAGCTTGAAAGCTACGTATTTCAATTACCGACTTAGGTTGTTCTTAATCGTGACTCATATCCCAACCTTGGATAAGACGTTACAATGACACCTATCGGTTTTACTATCGACGAATATGGTGTCCCTACGAGAGTCGGCTCTGGGCTGCGTGCATTCCACAAAGGAAATCACCGGATAAAGGCTCGGTACCAAATTCTATAGTTGAATTTTTAACTCTTTGAAGTTCAATAGGAACCATTCGATATGAGATTTTAGAAATGAGTTTTGTCTGGGTTCAAAGTCGATACAAAATTTAATATCAAAGCTTTGGGAGTAAGCCAAGAAATTCTTCAGAAATACGTCGGGAAAAATCAATAACAATGGGAATATTATTCAAATCGACGTGTTCAGTATTCAAATCCATAACATGGACTAAGAAAACTTGACATCCGTAATAAACGAATGACTTCATGGCTTGATATGAAAATGTTTGACTACAATGATTTGATTGCTTGAATTGAATAATGAGTTCTTAGAATATAAAACTAACAACCTTACGAAAGTAATCAATTTCGGCGTGATGAGTAGTTAACCTTAAAATCACATCAAAAGCAAATATCTCTATAGAAATAAGGTTAACGTGTAATGTGATAGTGCCAACTGAATCAAGCAAGATTTCTAAACAACGGATGTAATGAAAGTTTTCTCCTAACTGAGTCTCCATAAATAGGTCAAAGTCTAATTTCTCCGTAGTCAAGTTCAAACGTTGAGCGTAAAGCAAGAGAGATAAAAGAATCGGTAGAAGCAGGTATCTAGTAAGGTATAAACTTTGCAAGAATTTATAATTAACTAACCTGCTTAACTTCGTTCGGGTTCTCGCATTTTGACCTGGCCATGACAAACGCTTCTTCCAGAACCGATTGACTTTGACTTTTTCGGGACATCCTTTTGAGTCACCATTCCCATCGGATCGGTTTCGATACTGCATAATCTCGAAAGCGATATGTCCTTCTTTTCCATAATTATAGCATACCTTAAAGCTGTTGTGGGCGGTTTAATGATATATCCTCTTTTTGCATTTGTAACATACGACCGGTGGTCTTTTCTCCTCCCTTGGAACCAGCCACATTGGTCTTGATGTCTTCACATGGTCGTTGTTGAATCTCCTCTTTTAAAATCTCTCTCCCACTCGCTTCTTCTATTTTCATGGCCACGATTACCACCAGAGTTGGTTACCGCTTTGTCCGTATTCTTCTTTCTCCATTGGTTATCGTTATTACGATCGCTATCTATCTTGAGTATGATCTTGGTTATGGTCCCTCGGTTGAACGTACTCGTTATCTCATTTCTAACAATGAGCCCCATTGACAACATCTGAATATAGAGAAAATTTATGAGAAATGAGATCTTTGGCGTACGCTGGTTTTCAAACCTCTCGAAACATCCGCGTCATCGTTCCTCATTATCCACCAAATGAGGTGCGAACTCGATAACTCCGCGAACTTCATTCGTCTTTGGGACACCGTCATGTTATTCTACTCTAGTCTAATAAACTCCACTTCCTTCATATGATTTAATACTTTCGTGGAAATACTTGTCATTGAACTGCTTCTCGAAATGTCTCCCACGACACGCCGAAATATTAGATGGATGTGTACGCTTCACGATTCCCACCAAGAACCGCCTCGTTCACTGAACATAAAATTAGCGAATAGAACTTTTTTTGTTCCTCCGCATCCCAAGACATCGAATATCTTGGTAATTTGTTTGACTACGTCTCCGCTTTAATCGGATCCGACTTTCCCTGCACTCGGTGGTCCCAACTCTTTGAATCGCTTGGATGTGACCACCGTGAATTGCTATCATTTCTCATGTATTTTGAACACGAGTCTCCTCAAATGCGATTTTGCATGAATCGCAAAAAGCTTCTAAACATCCCTCGCTCATCATCTCTTTCAGTGGTGTTGTTCACAGAGGTACATTGTCACTGTCAGACGTTTCTCCTCGTTGTAAAGACATGCATCTCCACCACGGTCTCATTTACTCCATCGTTAATATTCTTAGTCGACATTCTCAAACACCGCCATAAAACAAGGGTTAATTAAGGAAATCAATATATCACATAATATCCCTATATACTAACCAACTAACAAATAAGCTTAGGTAGGACACACTAACAAAGGATTTACTCGCCTCTCCCTCCTAGTTCTATTCCCCGATCTCCGCCAGAGATCATATCCCTAAGCTCGATACCAATTTGTGATGCCCCAAAATAGGTCCATTCCATCCAATCCATTCCGAAAGTCGCCAAATACATGGCATGTAAATAACTACAACTTTATTAATACATTTGTTGTGCAAAATACGACAACATATATATCTTGTGAGTTTAAATACAAATATTGTCTTCAGACAATATACATACCTAAATAAATCCTCATCACAATTATTTATACATTATTTTACAAAAAATGGTGAGGACTACTAAACAACTCTCTCTATAACCATCATTCCATCCCTTCGACTGCATCGCTACATTCTCGTCTCTCGAGAAGAAAAATGGAACAAAAAGGAAAAGGGTGAGCTCAACTAGCCCCAAAGAATAATATTACTAAGATAATATACAACAAATTATCGTTAGTCTCCAACAGGAAAAATCTAATAGAATACAATAGACAAACCAGTTTTAAATCAATCTTCGCAATGAAATAATAATTCATTAGAAGAGTTAAGTAGAGAATGCAAACTACTATCTTCTATATATGAATTTAAAAGTTCATCGTCGATATTTTATCCTCGTAACATCAATCAATATATATCCGAATCAAATATTCATCTTTGCACTACAGCCAAAGATATTCATCATTGGTCATGTTCATCTAAACACTGCTCATCTTTGCACTATGGGCCAAAGATATTAATCGATCCGGTCATGTTCATCTCAACACTGCTCATCTTTGCACTACGGCCAAAGATATTCACCAAGAAATCATTCATCTTCGCACCACTACGTGCCAAAGATATTCAAGAATATCATCATTTAGGATCGAGGATGATGAAAAATATTTTAAAGGAAACGAATCCGGTGAAACAAAAGAACAAATATTAAGGATTAGATTTTAAACAATCCAAGTTCAAAAATACTTCATAAGTAATCGAGTGGAGTAAAATTCAAGAATGATCAAAACATGGATACAATCAAAGCTAGTATCCATAATAGATATTTTGGACAAAAAGAAGAAATTTTATTTTTCTATGAATAGTGCCAGTATATGTGAATAAGTAACTCTGACACCAAAAGATAGAAATTTCACAAAAAAACATCTTCACGCTTCGTGAATAAGATTTAATGAATAAGAACTCGTGAATAGTAACTCGTGAATAAGAACTCATGAATAAGAACCCCATACATGAAAAAGTTCCAAATTTGATAAAAATTTCCAACCAATATTTCAAGATAATGATATTGAAGAAATAATATCATTTTCTAATAAAATAACATCCCTTACCTCGAAAAGACAAAGCTTTTAGTTGAAACACCGGATATAAGCTATGACTTGAACTTGCAATCAGATATAGCAATACTCAAAGTATACTCAAAATACTCACAAGAATACGCTCGATAATATAGAGAGAAAACTTGATTTCTCAAGTGTGATTTTCAATTCTAACCTAAGCACCTATTTATAGAAAATGCTTAGAATACCAAAGTAGAAAATTTATTAAATATTATTATATTATTATTATTATTATTTCTACAACTTCCTACGCCAACCTAGAATCTGATTTCAAAGCAATTAAAACACATGCAAGACCCACACTCAAATCACCAAAAAACGCTTTTCATATTAAAATATTTTAAACTTCCAAAATCAATTATTTCATAGCTTGAACTTCAATAATTCATAATAAATATCCCTTTTATCGAAAAATTGAATCTCGCGATTTTTTATAGGAAATTCAATTTCTACAACTTTGCGTAAGAAAAATTTTCCAAATTCCAAATAGAAATTGACCAAATTCACAAATCAAGCGATTTTACTGTGCTATAATCAAATTTCACTAATAAATGGGGTCCACCGACATGTTTAACATGTTTTAAACATTTATGGTAACAAAAATACTCCTCCTCCACATATACTCATATATCCCACATTCATCGTAAAAATATCATCATTATTATATTATTAAAATATAATAATATATTTAAATGAATTATTTTATCGTAAAAAGATAAAATTTCAATTTTCAACAATTGTCACATTAAAATTTTCTCCATCTATATCCACATAAAATCAATATTTTCTCATCATATGAATCAATAATTAATTATTCACAAATAATATTATGTAATCACAATATTGACAACCAAAAGTTCTAGGAAAGAGGGGCTTTCCAATAAGAATTTCTCTTCATCGGGCCGCGTAATTAGGTGACCAAACCTCTCCTTAGATGTAACTTTCTAGACATTGCCAATAATGTTATGTAATAATATTATTCGGATAATATGAATTATTGCTTCGATAATGAACAATACTGTGTAATGACAATTATTGAAATAACAACAATATAAAATATCAATGCAGCAATTATTAAATCAATAAAATAAAATATCGAATCGTAATTACATGTAACCATTATTGAGTAGTGCCTTCTTTATGTAAGAATCAATAATTGGTGCAATACCGCAAGTGTCATCATCGTGTTTTAACCAATTTAGTATTTTAAAAAGATAATCTCAGAATAACTACGCCAAGTTATTTTTAAACAACTTATTCTTGTCGTTTTCTTCCTCCAATCGCTTTCAGTTATGGAGCCCACATATATATGCTACCATTGCATTTAATATCCCCGACAAAGCATTTAATATTCCACCACCAAACGAATATTCCCCGACAATAATGAATATTTTATAACCACTTGCTTATTCGAAATATTTGCGTATTTTACCCATAACTATCCACATTAATCAAATCAACCCTTACTATTTCAAAATAATAAATAGAGGAAAATAAATTTTATTTATTTATAATTTGGGGTCTTACTGATTCATGTATTTATTTATATGGGTCAATTGATAAAGATGTTTATATGAAAATCCTTAAAGGATTTAAAATGCCTGAAACATATAATTCAAATCCCTGGAAAGTTTACTCAATCAAGTTGCAAAGGTCCCTATATGGGTTAAAGCAATCAGGACGCATGTGGTACAATCGTCTCATTGAATATTTATTGAAAGAAGGTGTGACGCGCCCAAAATAGGTCCAATCCATCCAACCTATTATGAGTCGCCAAATACATGGTACAAAATATAACTACAACTTTATTACTACAATTATAGTGCAAAATATAACAACACATATACTGTAAGTTTTAATACCAACTGTGACTCATGTCCCAACTCTGGACAACACCTCACAGTGATACCTTACATAAAGGTACAATCTAGAATTATTTTAGAAATTAAAATCTTTGGAAAGTGCTCAAGGAAACCTTCGTACATAGGAGGCCATGAATCTAAGTTATGATAGATATCATATGTCCAGAGAATTATCCTTGGTTGATCCAATAGACCCCAAAGAAAAACGAGAAGATTACTATCATGTTCCTTCCAATGGTGAGTCTTCTCTTGACATATAACTATCTCCACCGTATGCGATTGAACATTATGTTTCAACCCAACTCCAAGATCATATAGGTAGTGCTCGTAGATATACTCAAAAAGTGGATGCACAACCCTTTCTTATGATAACACGCAGATTGTATGTCATTAGACATCTTGAATGATAGTGGCAAAACACCCTTCCAAAGTTGGGTTCACCTCACCCTATTGTTGTTCACCAAAATCAATTATTAAGTGACGTATAATATACTATTACACACACATCTTAGGTCCTTAATACAATTATATATTGTATGTCATGCCGCTTTTATAATGTGTTGAAAAACTTTGATAGCCTCGGACCACCACACTATTCCCCGTTATCCTCATTCCACCCAAATTACACTCTTTATTACCTAAAAGGAATTGTGAAGCAAAAGGGTGAGGACAACTAGCTCAAGAAAGAATATTATGACTAAAGATAATTAAATTATCAATAGCCTTCATCAAGAATAAATCGTAGATTTAGAACATATGGTAGATGATAAAACTTTTCAACCATAGTCATAGCGGTGAACGAAAGCAATCCATTAGAAGAGTCAAATAGACCATAAAGTCTATTATCTTCTCCATGTTAAAAGTCCACCAACAATGCTTTAACCTCGTAACATTAATCATCAGATCCCATTCACGACCATGAATAACTCATAATCATAATTGTAGTTCTAATTTTCTTCTCATCCAAGACGTAAGATATTTTCATCAATTGCCTTTTACCGAAATATCAAAGATCATGGTTACACCAAATCACAGCCTCCTGCTCATAATCATATTTAATAAATTCATCTTTGCACTACGGCCAAAGATATTCATCAACAGATTCATCTTTACACTATGTGCCAAAGATATTCAACAATGTGACATCTTTGCACTACGGGCCAAAGATATTCAATAACAGTCATCTTTCAGACTTACAGTGCCAAAGATATTCATCAATAATTCATCTTTGCACTATGGGCCAAAGATATTCATATCTCAAAGAAATATACAATCATTTCGAATTTATATAAACCATAATTATAATCATGTTGATCAAATCACTTTTTTGACTTAAGCTAAAAATATTCAATTGTAAATTCAATGGTCATGATCATACCAAACCAACAATTCATCTTTTGCACCATCGCCAAAGAAAACCCATAGTCACGATCATACCAATAATATACCCATCTTTACACTTAAGTCAAAGAGAAATTTCATAACCGAGATTATAAAAATGTTATATATGATAATATATAAAAACAATATGATCAACAACTGCATTTAATTTCAAGAGTAAGATTCATAAATCAATGATTTCATAACACCTTAATCCAAATGTTACAAATCACTTAATAATCTCATAATCTAATATTATTAATATTACCATAATATTTTAATCATTTCTTAAACTTATAAACAATTTATTTTAATTGTTTACACTTTACTAATTAATGTATTTAATTATCTTAAAATGTCAAACTCATAAGATTTCATCACCAATAACCAAAGCCCTTACCAAAAACCTGCATATATCATATATATGATTCTCAAGCCATAAAATCATATTTTCTAATTTTCTTACTTCACATAACGTATTTAATTCATTTACTCATAACTATTCCATTTTCATGAAAAATACCAAATCAGTACCAAAAATATTTCTTTTCTGGGATTTAGCATAAAATAGTCCTATATTGAACATATATTTTTCTCGGAATTTTTAAAATTCAATTACTATTTTTTACATGGCCAAAACCGCCGAATATTTAGACATTTATCATAAATTATACTTTTGTCCAAAAATTCCGAAATTTACAGGATATACTAATGTTATACTGATGTACACCCAATAAAAATTTCATCAATTTTGGAGTTAACCACAAGGAGTTATAAGGGTTTACTTTTAAATTAGTCTTTTCTCATAAAATTCATAACTCCTAATCTATACATCCAAAAATCGCCATTTTTTGACACAATCAATAAAACTTATCAAATTATCATTTCAAATTTTTCCAGAATTTTTAAAGGTCTAGAAAAATTTCGAAACTGAAAAACATAATAACCCTTAAAATCCCTTACAATCCCTTACATAATAACGACAATATCCCTTACCTCGAAAGAACAGTATTTCTGACCGGAATGCAAAGCTGAAGGAACCTTGCACTGAATAGCAACTCTCAAAGTATCTAAATACTCACAAAATATGCTTGATAATATAGAGAGAGAAAGAGAGAAAGCTTATGTTTCTGGTGTGATTTTCAATTCTAACTTAGCCCTCTATTTATAGGAAAATATTAGCACGCCGTAACACACTTGACCTGCTACCTGATGGCTTTACTTGCTACTATTTCCACCCACCACATTTGAAATAAAATTCAGCACATTTCTTCACCAACCACAGTGGGGCTCACTCATTCTAGAATTTTTCACCAAAAATCATTTATAAACCTAATTTCTGAATCAATCACCTCTTAAAATTCATAACAAATCATACGTTCATTTTTAACGGTTCAAAATTTGTGGACATATACTCAACTTCTATATGTATAACATATCCAAAAATCACAATGATCCAACGGTCGGATTAAAAATTATAACTCACACAATATATCGTAAAAATATTGATTTAATTTTTAATACCTCCATTCCGACAAAAAATATCTCAACATTAATTCCTTCAATTATATCCACGTAAAATAAATATATCCATCAATTATATTCACATCAAATAAATATTTCCTTATCATAAAAATTAATAATTAATTATTCACAAATAATATTACAGAATCACAATTATGACAACCAGGTCGTTCCCAGGAAAGAGGGGGCTTTCCGATAAGGATTTCTCCTTACTGGAGCGCAATTAGGTGACCAAACCTCTCATTGACAGAACTTTCTAAATATTGCCAATAATTTTATCTAATAATATTATTCAAATAATATGAATTATTGATCTGATAATGGATAATACTGTGCCGTGATAATTATTGAAACAACAATAATATAAAATATCAACGCAGCAATTATTGAATCACGGTTGAGATCAATGACTCAACATATTCGTGAAACATGCGGTTTATCCTCCAGCAAAGGAACTCCAACAATTCTGTATGAAGACAATGCTGCATGTATAGCTCAATTAAAAGAAGGATACATCAAAAGAGATAGAACAAAGCACATCTCATCGAAATTCTTTTTCACACATGACCTTGAAAAGTGTGGTAACATTGATGTTCTGCAAATTCGCTCAAAAAATAATCTAGCAGATTTGTTCACCAAAGCATTACCAACTGCAACGTTTGAAGGATTGCGACGCAATATTGGAATGCGACAGTTGAAGGACTTAAGGATACATTCATGAGGGGGAGCAAATACGCGCTGCACTCTTTTACCTTAACCAAGGTTTTTTCTTCCTATTGGGTTTTTCCTGGTAAGGTTTTTAATGAGGCAGCTTTCAATGCGTATGGCTATATAATAGACATATATCCAAGGGAGAGTGTTATAAAATTATGGATGTCTAGATTCATATAATGGATGTCTAGATACATGTAACTCTCATGTTCATTTAGTTTTGAAACTCATGACCTTTGAGTTTTGTAACCTCCTAGTATTGATATTATTATATTTATAAATAATAACATTTGTAAAGTGAATGATAGATACCAAATACAATGAGAATGCTCTCTTTTCTCTAATATTCTTTGTTCTTTCTCTAATACTCTTTGTTCTTAATTTTAGTAATATTTTATAATAAATTGACAATAACTGGAGTAACTTCTCTAATGGAATAAATTAACTTTTGGTACCTGTACTGGGACACAACTTACAATTTGGTACCCGAAGTGAAAAAAGTTACAAACTGGTGATTGTACTCGAAAAATGTTACACTCCGTTAAACATTAGGGACACGACTTACAATTTGGTACCCGGAGTGAAAAAAGTTACAAACTGGTGATTGTGCTTGAAAAATGTTACACTCCGTTAAACAGTAGGGTTTCATTTTTATTCTGTTTGAAAATTAGGGTTCTCTTCTTCTGTCCTTCTTCTTCTCTCATTCTTCTTGTCTCGATTCTCCATTGATTACTGGTTCCCATATATTTATTAAAAAGTTTTCAATGTTTAATTGAAAGGATGAGCTCGTCTTGGAGTGGAATCGTAAATGAAATCGGGGAAGAAGATTGTAGTTCATGCAATAAAAATGAATGGATTACACCAGAGTTCCCAAGTCGGTGCCACTATGGAGCAATGGTGTGAATGTGGGAGGCAAGGAAAGATGGAACAAAACATCGAGGATCTTCTTCGCGTCGACTTCGCTTCTCTCTCTATATGTTTGTCTCTCCCGTTGGATCAATTTTAACGATTATTTAAAAATTGGAAAGTACAAGCACCAGATTTTAACATTTTTTTAGTACAATCACCAGTTTGTAACTTTTTTCACTTCGGGTACCAAATTGTAAGTCGTGTCCCTAATGTTTAACGGAATGTAACATTTTTCGAGTACAATCATCAGTTTGTAACTTTTTTTGCTTCGGGTACCAAATTGTAAGTCGTATCTCAGTACAAGTACCAAAAATTAATTTATCCCCTTCTCTAATTAACCTAGCTTGCTCTTTGTCTTCTTTATCTTTGGATGTATCCTAGGGTTTATGTTAATTTAACATATTCGTAGAGCTTTTTAACAAGTGTTATCTCAATTATTTACATATAGGGAACCTTTTATTTTATTTAGGACTCAAACTAGTTGTCCCTATTGCATGCTTTCTGATTAATTAAAAGCATATCAAAGGTACCAATAATTTGGATTTCTTTGTCGTTTAATTTCTACTACTTCTTACTGATACGACAACTAAATTAAGCGTCGTACGCACGTGTGTTTAATTTTGACTTACGTGAAACAAGAATTAAAATTGATATTTCTGAATCCGGTTAGTATGAAGTTATTTTGTTAGTAAGTTGGTCAATTGGCCAACAGAATACTGACACACATACAACCTCACCTGCGTGTCAATATTTTATTGACCAATTGATCAACTTATCCCAAAATAAACTTCATACTAACCACTTCTGATATTTCCTGGGGTATATGCATGGGCCATAATCGATCCATGCATGCATGTATGGTTTGTTAAACTAGCCATGCCATACCTTCATTTCTAAAGTACTCCCTCCATCCATTTATATCTGACGTTTTAAAAAATTTCATATAGATTAAGAATAGATGTAGTTTTACTATTTCACCCTTAATTAATACTTTGATCTCATTTAATTCTCCATTAACACCAAACTTGATTTCACACTTTCTCTCCTAATTAAAGAATAGAATTTGAACTGTTTTTTGAAAACAGAGAAAATAGCCGGTGGTGGAGAAAGAAGGGTAAAAAAGGAAACAAATAGGCAAAATATTCTTGATTTTGTAGAACGTTAAATATTTTGGGAAGAAAAAAATCCTCTAAAACGTCAGATATAATGAGATGGAGGGAGTATAATTAACGTAATAATCTGAGTATAAATGATCGACACTCAGAGATGGGATTCATGACGCACCACAATCAATTAATTATCCATGACAAGGAATTAATTAAGGAGACGTATGTTGGTTATTCTCCAAAATTTTTGTAACCCCCATTTAGAGTTAATACTCTAGCCGTTACGTTTTCTGTAACCCCCAACGGTTAATGGGCAATTCCCAACGTTAATGTGTCTAACATTCTGATCATCCTTATAAATATCACTATTATTCTTCTTAGTATGAGTGATATATCATTATCATCTTCTTCTTCTCCTAACAAGAAATCGCCTTTGTTCTTCACATAATATACAGTTTATTTTCTTACACAAATATATACTCTGTTAATTGGGCAATCCACATAGACAAGTCCAAAGCCTCCTTCCGTGAGTACACACGATCGGAGACTTCGCCGTTAAATCGGAGGAGAGTGACCCGTGACAAATTTTTCATTTGTACCATGATTATTATCAGTGGGGGCGAAATCACTTTTTAGGACAGTAGCTACGCTACGCCTCGATTTTTTAGTTAAGTTGTTCCAATTTACTGTATTATTATTCTTGTTAATTGCTATATTTTTCAACAATCTAAAAAGTGATTTTAAATCTATTAATAAGAATACATGTTGTTTTAGTTAGAAACTATGATTTATTTCCAGTTTGCTCCGTGGGGAATTGTCAATTATGAGATTACTTTTGGTTTCATTCTGATAATGGGTCTTTGGGTGGATATCTATTATATGGATGGTCAATTAATTTTTTCGTACGTATTTGTGATTTTTGATGGGTTCTTGAACTTACAAATATTTTAACTTTGATTTATATAGGGTACATTAATCCTGATATTTTAGTACTACTATACTATGTCCATAGTCAGTGTAGCGTTGTGTCTGATTTATGACCAGGTCTATATGGTGTCACCAATCTATTCATTGGTGTTTATAGGACCTATTTAGTTTTTTCGTTCATTTTATTGTCTTTTTATAATGTAAGTTGGATTTGTTAAATATATATTTGGTTGGAGGTTGGTGAGAAACACACAAACAAACAAACTCTATTATGCTATTTTATAGTTATTAAACCTGAAGAGTTCAGGTCGTATTAGAGGTAAGATCACAGTAATCTCTGAGTTCCATGGGCTATTGATTGGAAAGAGAAAACCGATTAGGATGAATATACATTAAATTATATATTCATTGGCTTATACAGTGTAACTGTAAATTTTATACAATATTTGTGCTGTTTTAAATAGATGTGAGAGAAAAGTATTCTGTAAGAATTTGTTTGCAAGTACAATCCTTTTCAATGTGCTGAAAACAAAACAAGGATCAATATCATTATCAATCCAGTGAAATGAACAATTTTTTTAGTACAAGCGTTATAACTATATATTGCATCTTGAGTGATGGATATTTATAGATATTATTATAGATTTTTGAAGGATATGATTATAGGGTATAACCTAAATTTAGCCAGTTTCTTCTGATTTTGATGATAAAATATATAAACGTTATATATTTTGTGGGATTTATATTCAGAAGTTAATAATTATGATGCGCAAGAAATGGCTTGTAAATTTTGGTCATTAGTGACCATTTTGGGGCAACACTAACACATCGTTGTTGTAATTAATTCCCGCTTTCAATTATCATTTTTATAAATTTTTTTCTGTAAGTGCTATTTGAACAGTTGCTAGATATAAGATCTTTATTCGCATAACTGATGACAATTATGCGACTTAATTACTTATTACTGGTGTTAAGAGTTGATGTTATTGGACTAGTTAGTGCACACTGCAAGTCCTGATTGCATTTCAATGAATACCATTTACTTGACAAGTTTTCCTGTAATCACCACCGTGTCAAGTTCCTTGATCACTTATTTTCTGATTTGATAACTAAATACCATGTTTAATAGTCAGATGATTCTTATCTAATGTAAAGCCTATTATGAAAATCATTCTGAGTTCTTTTATGTTTAAGGGAATTATACCTTTTATCTAGTAATTATGAAATAAACTTTAATAACTTATGAACATTCAAATTGGTCTAATCAACTTGGAGGTGATGTAGATGTATATGCATTTTTTTTAAAAAGTCATGAATGTGCTTAGAGTTAAAAATATGAGCCTACTTACCAAATGATAGTAATGGGCTAGGTGTTGTTGTTATACATAATTTTTTTTTGACACAATTTGTGGAGAATTGAGTAATCCTGAATTTGATGGAAGTTTTATTTCCAGTCAATGATATTAATTGTTAGCATAAAATTAATATTTCCACTGAAGTTTTGGAAAATTAATATATTTGGATAATTTTAGTTAATATCTAATTTAATTATGCAATAGTTAATTAATTATGATAATTTGCATGATCTTCAAAAAAAAAAAATTCCAGAAAATTACAGTAACATTTGGTGATGATAAGATACTGTTGTAAATTTTATGGAAGTATTTTAATGTGTTTATAACATACTTGGAATATTAATTAAGTAATATTGTATGTTATTTAATTCCTTTGTTAATATTTTTGAAATATTAATTATTGGTGCTTGGAATTAAATTACCATGTTGTAATAACACATGTACTCTTATTCCTAACTTGGGGTATCTTAAAATGTGGGGGTATCTAGCTAAAGTAGCTATACCAGAATGAAACCGACTATGTAGTTGGTGGCCAATAGAGCTTTGCTCAATACTTGAAAGTACATGATGTGTATAAAAGCCACTTATTTCAAACAAAATGTCTCTGCTTATTACTTATAAAAGCCACTTATTTTTTACAAAGGTGATGCATGTTTGAGTTAGAACCCAATCTTTTAGCATTTTATATGTATGAATTTAGGTTCTACTTTAGCTCTTTTCTACACAAATTGGGGTGTAAATTAAAAACAAAATGTAAACTCAGAATGTGAATGTGTATAGACTCAAAAGTTTGAAGTATGCCAAGTAAATATTTATTATCATTTACTCTTTTAAAAGCAAGTTCATAAGCTTAAAAAGAGTGTAATAATGGTATGCTAATAGCGTTTTCAAAATTCAAGGTCAATTTGTGTTTCTACATTGTAGAGGTAAACCTATACTAAAATTAAAATTTATCACCTTATCTCGGATTCTCAGGCAACTGTAATTTCATTAGATTACTGAATTTCAGCAAGTCAGCATTTTTAGCAGAAAATATAAACTTATATATGCTGCAAAACATGGTGATAACATACATTGAGAGTTAGTTATTTTGCCTAAAAGATGAAAATTTATTGGGTGTTTAAAAGAAGTTAAAAGTGGTAGGCCATTAATAATTTTAAAGTAAGTTTTTCTGTACTTGTTATGTTCTAATGTGAATTATTTTAATGTGCACTTTGTTAATAGTTTGTTGAACTATATAATTTGAGAAATGCAAAGTATGAGCATTATGGAGCATGTATCAGATGTCAAGCATGAGAAATGTGATATATGCATGAGATACAAAAGCATGAAAATTGTGATGTGATTATTTAGTTATATGTGGATGATTTACTGATATTTGGTACTGATGAGAAAGTTGTGAAAACTATTAAAACATTTTTTATCTTTGACATGAAAAAAAAAACTTGATTCTTGGCATGAGAATTAATAAAAATGCACATGATTTATTTTTATCTTAGACTCATTATGTGGAATTCTTAAGAAATTTAATTTCTTTAATGAAGAGCCATTAGGAACACCTTGTGACTCTAGTGTCTACATTTAAAGAAAAATAAAGGAGATTGGTATTGCACAAATTGAAGATGCCAGAATCATTGATAGTGTAATGTACTTAATGAATTGTACTAGACCTGATATTGCATATGTCATTAGTAGACTTGGCAGATTCATTGGAATGCATTGTCACGTCGAATGAGGTATTTAAAAGGAACAGTTAATGTAAGTGTACATTTTTTCTGATAATCCTAATGTTTTTGAAGGATATTGTGATGCTAATTGGGTATCTGCTAATGATGAAACAAGCTCCACAAGTGAATATGTGTTTATTTTAAGTGGATAAGTTGTTTCTTGGAGATCTGCAAAACAAACTTGTACTGTTAAATCTATTATGATATCTGAATTTATTGCATTAGAATTGACAGGTACAGAAGCAGAGTGGCTGAAAAATTTATTGGCAGACATAATGTTGTGGTCTAAACCAATTCCTTCCTTCTATATCTCTGCATTGTGATTCTCAAGCTGCTATTGGAAGAGTAATGAACCATGTGTATAATGGAAAACAGAGACGTATTCGCTTGAGATATAATGAAGACTGATCAGTAAACGGTGTTATTTCCATGGAAATTTGAAAGGTCTGAAAAGAACCTAGCGGATCCGATTACAAAGGGATTAATTAAAAAGAGAGTCCAAGAAGCATCCAGAGGGATGAGACTATTGCCAATATCTTGAGTAAGTAATACGCGATGGAAACCCAACCCATGTGATTGGAGATCCCATGAATTGGGTTCAATGGGTAACAACAAGTCACGTAATTACTTAATTATATCACTACAATTATTTATATCCCTTCTTGTGTGCATGTGGTGTTTACTGACAAATTGTGAAAGGATGAATCGTTTAGATTCTTAATGAAACTCATAGCCCCTAAAGGGTGGTGTATGTCAAGATACACTTGATGGGTTCACTATATATAAAGGTGAAAGTGTGGTAAGCTTTCTATGAGAGTCCTTGGCAAACTCTCTAGAGCTTTTATGAAAATCTGGGACATGGCGCAAGGCCTAAAACGTGCCCAACCGCGGACTTGTGTGGATTCATGATTTAAGATATGTGTGCAAGCTCAATTGATTGTATCACAGATAATAGGTTCAAGAATTTAATTCACTTATAATCTACAATCATGAGCTTGTTCCACTAAGTGTCGATTCAAACCCATAAGGTATCGACATTATGTATCTAAAATTCATTGCCCTTCTCACTTCCTTTTATTTTTTCTCTCTTTGATAATTTTGGATCATGTGGGGGATTGTTGGTTATTCTCCAAAATTTTTGTAACCCCATTTAGAGTTAATACTCTAGCCGAATTACGTTTTCTCAGAATCCCCAACGGTTAATGGGCAATTCCCAACGTTAATGTGTCTAACATTACGATCATCCTTATAAATATCACTATTATTCTTCTTAGTATGAGTGATATATCATTATCATCTTCTTCTTCTCCCAACAAGAAATCGCCTTTGTTCTTCACATAATATCAGCTTTATTTTCTTACACAAATATATACTCGTTAATTGGGCAATCCACATAGACAAGTCCAAAGCCTCCTTCCGTGAAAGACACACGATCGGAGACTTCGTAGATTGAATCTGAAGAGTGACCGCTGGCCAATGACCCATTTGTACCATGATTATTATCAGTAGGGGCGAAATCACTTTTTAGGACAGTAGCTACGCTACGCCTCAGTTTTTCAGTTAAGTTGTTCCAATTTACTGTATTATTATTCTTATTAATTGCTATATTTTTCAACAACGTAGACTTTGTTTTCATCTATATATGTACATCTTGATTAATAAATAAGTCTATTATCACATAAAAAATTAATTTATATACTGTTCACATGCATATTTTAATGATTCACATGACTTGTTCTGTATGTGAATCATAAAAATATACATGAGTGTATGTAAGCGATATGTGAGTAATTTTATGTGATAATAGACTTACTGTTTATTTGGGAGACAACTAAACGAAGAGTCTAAAATGCATCCATAGGGGTGTCTCTCAATATATATATATTTTTTGAAAAATAATCAAAATCCACATGTTTATGATTTTTAAAGTCAGGAGTCGTTATTTATTTATATTGCACGAGCTCATTAATCCCGTCTCGATGTAAAATTATTATATTTTAATATTTATTTGTAAATTTATTTTATTAGATAAATAATTAAGTTCTATGTACTTTAAAATTTTATAATTAAATCATATGATTAGTACGTAATTGTATTATGTTATACTAATATCTCAATTATAATAATAGGAATAGAATAATATATTGGTAATTGATATAATTTCGATTTCAAATTTTAAAAATAACAAATATAATAATTAAATAGTAGCAGTGGTACTTTATAGTTCGTTATATTTGTTTGTATTAAAATTAAATAACTTAATATTAATTTTGAAATTTAAGATTTTTCGAATTGATTAAAAAAAATTAAAATACATGTCTAATTTTAGAATGAAAAAAATAATTTATTGTGCTTTTTATGGATACTACTAGTAAGTACTAACATATAGAGATTTAATTACACAGCTCCATATGACTATTAGTACAAAAAAGCTACAAATTACAAGGAGTAGAGACTTGGAGTGGGGTGCTGTGATTTTGGAACTTGTTGTAGACAACTCTATTGGAGTACTCCAAATAGAGTTGGTAAGAATAAAAAGACATACTACTCCTATTTCTTTGCTGATTTTCAAACATGACTGTTGATGTGCCCTCTAGAATCTGTTGGAGTAGCTAGTAGTAGTACTCCGTAATTAACTTAGCCTTTGATTAATTCTATAATTAATCAAGAGGGAGGGAAAGAGCCTTAACGGCCGCCGAGTTTCGTTGTTCCCAGCCAGATTCCTTTAAAATTATAAAAATTTTATGTTAGACATAAAAATTAGATATGAGTGTATTTGAATTTTATTTATTTATATTTTGATCCCTAATTATGGATAAAAATATAAATAAATAAAATTATAATATAATAATATTCAATTTTTATATTCAATTTTCATATAGAAAATTCCTCAAAAATTAAGGGATTCAAATTAACCGATGTGTGACTTAATTCCTATCCAAATGTCTAAGGTTTGAATGATTTTAAGAAAAAGCTGTTATTTTTTCCTTTGGCTTTATTGATAGAGATATTAAACTTGTAGTATCTATTTTTCGCATAATGAGTCTTTTTACAGCATACATGCATAATCTTTCTTCTACTCCTATATATATATATATATAAATTTTTTTAGTTTGATAGTTTATAATCATGAATGTAAATTTGAAAATAATATGTCAAGTTTATACCAACGAATCTTGGCCAAAAAATGAGTTAAATTTACTTATTTATTTTGGGTAGGTACCAAGTTTTAATTTACTTTAATTTAATTTTATCAAGATTAAACACTTTTAAGTCATTTTAAATCACAAATTTCTTATATTTTGTGAGTAGTAGTTTATACTACTACTACTACTACTAAGCTAAGAAAAAGTCTAGGAGACCGGTCCTAGCGACACTTTTTTTTTTTTTTGTAATGTCTCCTTAATAATTTATAAAATTTATTGGAACTAAAATTTTTATAGAATAAAGTGATTTGGATATTATTTGGATACATGTAAAAAATATGTCTGTACAGTCTGCACTGACATATTTTTTACATATATCTAAATGATATCCAAATCACTTTATTCTATAAAAATTATTTAAGAGACATTACAAAAAAAAAAAAAAAAAAAAAAACGGGTCGCTTTCGCGACTGGCTAAGCTAAACATTCGATTCAATAAATTTAATGACAACCACTTGGATTTGATGTAATCAAACCTCGGAAAGGTGTCCAGCAGTTTCTCATCCTGCCGACCGGAAACCAAATAAACACCCTGAAACGGACAGGCAATGGTTCCTCTTTTGGCATTTACTGAATTGTCCACTTCCCCGAGAAGCCAAAATCACGAGGAGTCCAGCAAAACAAGCAGCTCTTTCCATGTGAATAAACAAGCAGCTCTTACCCTCTATTTATTCTCTCCAGCATTTGCATTTCTCTCTGTAACAAAATTATACTCCTCCTCCTCTGGCTCTTAGCAAATTAAAATGGCTTGTCAGAAATCAACAATTCTCTTATTACTTCTTCTTTTGCTTCGTACTGCTTCACCAATTTCTTTACGCAGAGACGTCACCGTTTTGCTTCGGGCTAAGAACACTAATCTCGTTGACAAATATGATCTACTCAGAGACTGGGTTGACACTACTCAAAACCCTCCTTGCGATTGGACTGGCATTACCTGCGATCATTCTATGCGTGGCGACGTCGTTTCCATTGACCTCACTAATTTTAATCTATCCGGTACTTTTCAGTCCCATTTTTGCCGGATTTACTCCCTCCGGATTCTCAATCTTTTTGGTAACTATCTCAACGGAACCATCTCTCCCCACTCCATCTCTCTGTGTTCTCGCATTCACTCTTTCAATCTGTCCAGCAATGATTTCTCCGGCGACTTGCCGGTCTTTGGAACAGAGTTCGTCAACCTGACATCGCTTGATCTCTCCGGTAATTACTTTTCCGGCCTAATTCCGGAGAGTTTTAGTTACCTGCAGGCGCTTAAGGTTCTCTGCCTCTCCGGTAACGGTCTTAGCGGTAAAATCCCTGAATTCCTAACCAATCTTACCGACTTAATTCGGTTGGAGCACGCGTACAATCCTTTCGAACCCTCCCCTTTGCCGTCAACCATTGGAAATCTCGTAAAGCTTGAAGCTCTCCTGATTTATCACTCAAATCTCACCGGCAAAATTCCGGAATCAATCGGCAATCTAACCGCTCTCAAGAATCTGGATGTCTCACGCAATTCTCTCTCGGGTACCATTCCGAATAGCATTGGCAGACTCATAAGTGTTGAACAAATTGAACTTTTTCAAAATCAATTATCAGGCGAATTGCCGAATACTTTCTCAAACTTAACTTTCTTGCTTCGATTTGACGCTTCTGAAAACAATCTCGCCGGAAAAATTCCGGAAACTCTTGCAGCTTTGCCTCTTGGATCATTTTCTCTAAACGACAATCATCTGGAAGGAGATATTCCGGAGGTTTTTTCTTCAAATCCTAATCTCTATGAGTTGAAGCTCTTTAATAACAAATTCACTGGTACTTTACCTTTAAATTTAGGTAAAAATTCAGAGTTGGAGCATATTGATGTCTCTTGTAACAAATTTGAAGGTCCATTGCCTCCGAATCTCTGTTACAGAAAGAAGCTTCAACGTTTAATCACATTCGACAACAAATTCTCCAGTATGATTCCGCATCCCTACGGTGAATGCAATTCTCTGACTTACATTCGTATCTTCAACAATGATCTCTTTGGACAAATACCGGCTGGATTTTGGGGTTTACCTCGAGTTGAATTTCTTGAATTGAGAAATAACAAGCTTGAAGGCTCTATCCATCCTTCAATCTCAAATGCTAGAGGCCTAACACAATTAAAGATAGCAGGTAACAATTTCTCTGGTGATTTTATACCTGAGATTTGCAGTTTACAAGAGCTTGAAGTAATTGATATGAGCCACAATCAATTTTCTGGTGAATTGCCCTCTTGTATAACTAATATGAAAAATTTACAGAAGCTTGACCTCCAAGGTAACATGTTCACAGGGGTGATTCCAAAGTCAGTGAGTCCGTGGATAGATCTTACTGAGCTGAATTTATCTAGCAATAAGTTCACGGGTGAAATTCCGAGTGAGTTTGGGGATTTACCTGTGTTAACATATTTTGATCTCTGCGGAAACTTACTTACAGGTGAGATTCCAAGGGAGTTAACGAAGCTGAAGCTCAACAAGTTCAATGTCTCCAATAATGAACTGAAAGGCAAAGTTCCTGTTGGTTTCAATAGTGAGTTTTTCATTTCAAGTTTAATGGGTAACGTGAGACTCTGTAGCCCTGATCTCAAACTTCTACCTACATGCCCCAGACGGAAATTTAGCTTGTACATGGCGCTGATTATATCTTTTGTTGCTCTACTCCTTCTCGGGTCACTTATCTGGATCCTTATGAAGACGAATAAGTTACAAGTGTTTGGCGATAAAAGTAATGTTCTTTGAAGATTACAACTTTTCAACGGGTTGGGTTCAACGAAGGAGACATTTTAGCAGAATTAAATGATGACAACCTCATTGGAAAAGGCGGGTCTGCTAAGGTGTATAGGGTGAAGCTGAAGATAGGACAGACTGTGGCAGTTAAAAAACTGTTGGGAGTTAACCGGCAAGCGGAAATGGAGGGGGTGTTTCGGTCAGAGGTGGAGACGTTGGGTAGTATCCGGCATTGCAATATTGTAAAATTGCTGTTTACTTGAAGCGGAGAAGATAGGGTGCTGGTTTATGAGTATATGGAGAATGGAAGTTTGGGAGATGTTTTGCATGGAGAGAAGGTGGGAGTGGTGTTGGATTGGACCAAGAGGTATGAGATAGCGGTCGGGGCAGCCCGTGGACTGGCCTACTTGCACCACGACTGCGTTCCTGCTATCTTGCACCGAGATGTGAAGTCTAACAATATCTTGTTGGATGAGGAGTTCAGGCCACGGTTGGCTGATTTTGGGCTTGCTAAGACATTGCAGAAGGAGGGTGACCATGGCCAGATGTCTCGTGTGGCTGGTTCCTATGGTTATATTGCGCCAGGTTAGTTGTGCACTATTACTTCGTTATTTTGTCTCTCTACAATTACATATTTAATTTCTTTAGTTTATACATTAATTGATTAAGATATTGTAACCATTTACCTTCAAAAGTTTCATGTTTTATGAACCTTTATTTTTGACTTGATTGGATTATATTTCTTGTAAATATCATATTACTGGTCAACTGGTATCCCTTTTCCTGAGCAAAATTATGTTCCACATGGAAAGAGAAGTTTTGGTGAATTAATTAACTTACTAGTCTAAATTAGGGTCGACAGTGTTGTATTGTGAATACTAGTTGTCAAGAACCAAAATGATTATTGAAGTTTTGAGAAGGTTTTGAATGTGGCTCTAGTTTGCACTTCAGCATTTCCGATTAACAGACCCTCTATGAGGAAGGTGGTTGAATTGCTCAAAGGCCTTCAGTAGGCTCCTTCAAAAGTTAAGTTTGACAAATAGTTGTGCTATTTTCAGGTTAACTGGTATCATACTTTATATAAAACTAATTTTGCTGATTCCATGTAAAAAGTTTGTGCTATGACTGAACAGGCTAGCTTAGTTAGGTAAGTTCTTTGAAGTTGGTCCAGAATTTTTCCAAGCAGTCTGAACTGCCAAATACAACAGTAAACTTATTTATGAAGCTGCTTGTTAGTGAATGTGAATGTTTAGAATTCAGGGTGCCTCATTAATTTTGAATTAGATGGAAATTTTTATCTATAATTTACTACCATTCACTGGATGCTGGATTAATTAACACGGATGCACGGTGGTAAGGTTTAGTGAGAATTTTTGCTTAGAATTTGAGTTACAAATGTAGTTGTAAAAAAAATTCTGTTTACTTGAGTATAATTTATTTCACCTTTCCAATTCAAAGCAAGTAAATGAAGCAGATAGCTCCCTATGCTTCTGCAACATAAAGCAATACTTGTTGGATGTTGGTCCTCTACAGTTGAAGATGCTAGAGTTTTTCAGATACTGAAAAACTATAGGACTTTTAAATGGATATGGAGTATATTTAGAGCATAAAACACAAAGTCAATCAGAACAAGCATTTGTGTGTACAGTGGCTTGAGTATCTTTTATGGGTCTGGTCACGGGTACGTGCAGTACCTACCATTATTGATGCGGCCATTTGGTGGAATCATGAGTTTATATATAAAGTGCGGATATATAAAAAAAGGCAGCATAAGAGATTGATCCATGCTAT